>CM053785.1:805086575-805509075 GCA_028749045.1 Cupressus sempervirens | reverse complement strand
GACAAGGTGGAGACATTTCTTGTTGGGGCACAGATTTGAGCTACATAGTGATCATCGTAGTCTTCAGTACATTTTTACTCAGCCTAATTTGAATGCTCGCTAGAGACAATGGATGGAATTTTTATGCGAGTATGATTTTGAGGTTAAGTACATTCAGGGTAAGGAGAATGTGGTGGCAGATGCTTTGAGTTGCAGGAGACATGTGGTAACATCGATGACTCTTAGTGTGGATTTGAGGAGTCAGATTCTTCAGGTACTTCCTATGAATTCCTGGTATCAGGAAGTGTGCAGAGAGATAGATTCAGGAACACCCTTGGAAGGTAAGTTTTCAGGTTACGTTCGAGAATCAGATGGTCTTTTGAGACATTTGGGGAGGATTTATGTGCCATTACTGGATGAGCTTCGCACCTTGATTCTGGTAGAATCCCATCGTACACCTTACTCAGCACATCCAAGTGTCAAGAAGATGCATGCTGATTTGAGACGTTTGTTCTTTTGGTCCGGGATGAAGCGAGATATTGCTGATTTTGTGGCTAGGTGTCTTGAGTGTCAAAGAGTCAAGGCAGAACACCAGCACCCGACAAGACTATTGCAGCCTAATCTCATTCCTTCTTGGAAATGGGATATCATCTCCATGGATTTTATAGTAGGATTACCTATGATAGTTCGACGTCATGATGCTATCATGGTTACCGTTGATCGGTTGACTAAGGTGGCGCATTTTTCACCGATCAGGTCTTCCTACACAGTAGCTTCTGTAGCGAATGTCTTCATGCGTGACATTGTGAGATTACATGGTATTCCTAGAAAGATCATTTCTGACTGGGATCCTGTATTCACATCTGCATTTTGGACATCGTTGCAGCATGAGCTTGGAGCACAGCTAAAATTCAGTTCGGCATATCATCCAAAGATTAATGGTTAGATAGAGAGGGTGAACTAGATTTTGGAGGATATGTTACGGATGTATGTGATGGATAGGCAGACACATTGGGAGGACTATCTCTACCTAGTGGAGTTTTCTTACAACAATGGGTATCATAGTTCTATTGGTATGGCACCTTTTCAGGCATTATATGGACATCCTTATCGTACACCATTGAGTTGGGATAGCCTCAAGGATCTCATTCTATTGGGACCTGAGATGCTTCGTGATATGGAGCAATAGGTAGTGCGTATCCATGAGCATTTGACTACGACATAGGATAGGCAGAAGAAGTATGCCGATGCTCACAGGATTGATAAGCAGTTTGCTGTGGGTGATAAGGTTTTCTTGAGAGTGCGACTATGAACGAGTCTGATCCGGTACAGAAAGGGTTCTAAGCTAGCACCTCGCTTTGTGGGACCATTCGATATTTTGGAGAGGATTGGCTTGGTTTCTTACCGTCTTGCTCTACCGCCCATTCTAGCTCACATTCATGATGTTTTCCATGTTTCAGTGCTTAGGCAGTATATTCCTGATATTGTGCATGTTCTTGATTGGAATGCATTGCAGGTAGAGGATGGGCAACTGGCTTTGGAGCTGGTTTGTATTTTGGAGCAGCAGGAGTTGAACCTCAGGGGTCGAACCATCGAGCAGGTAAGGCTCCAATGGGACCCTACTGATGATTCTTCAGCTACTTGGGAGGATGCAGCTAGATTGAGGGAGTTATATCCCTATTTGTTTGTAGGCTTCCAAGAGTAAGCCTAATCCAAGGGGGGGTGGATGTAGTGCCTACCCTCGTTCACATCTTTTCTAGACTTATTGTTATCAGACTATGTAGACTAGTTTTATGTTGATGGTTTAGTGGTGTTGTTTTGACACTATCAAATATTATGATATGGATTCAGTTGATATATGATGAGATCATTTAGACTTTACATTTCATGTATGTATGATGATCATTACATTGTTTTCAGTTATTAATGATGATTAGTTAGATGGTTTATTATCTCATGTGTTTTATTATGGTTACTTACCCCATACTTGCATGTGTATGGTGTGTGTGTTTTCTTATTGTATGGCATTTCTAATGTGGTTAAGGAAGGGAGTCGTAGTCACCTGCTTAGTTGAGATCTACACGATGCACCACTTCCTGCCATTGTCTGTTTAGCTTAGCATTATATATGGTATGTACATGCATTGTTTTTCTACAGGTTGCAGGTACCGGGTATCGACTTCCCTGAATTGCCAGGATGAGCGTACCCTATTATACTATCTCAATGATAAGAGAAGGGAGATAAATTCTCAAGTCCAAATCCCAAACCTAAAAACCATTTGTCCTAGTGAGTTAGGACAAGTATCAAAGTTGAATACCCACCGAATGTGTCAGATGACATATTTCGTGATTTTTAACCCTTTAGATTTATTTTGGATGATTTGTTCTATGATGGGTTTTCATATTTTATCTTGGAGGTCTATGGTGAATTTTCCATTAATTAAGTCTTAACAAATAGATTTAATTAATAAATTATTTATTTGAGAAAATTAATAAAATATCATGATCTTTGATATTTTGATTGTAATTAATTAAATGTGAATTATTGAGGAAATGAATTAAATAAAAAAAAAACTAGAAATTAAAATTAATAATAATTATAAAATAATAATAAAGTAATAAATAAAATAATAATAATAAAATTTATAAAATTTAAATAGAAATTATTTAAAAAGTAAATTGGAGTTATAAGCTTGCATGGGAATTAACATGTGTCAACAACACGGGGGTTAGTGCATCAATTAAGCACAAGGTGTCTACAATTCTATGACTCATCAAAAAGGTTGGAAAAGACCCATGCTTAGTTGGTGACACCTTTCAGCAGTTTCAAGAAGCATTCCAAAGGTTTTTTGAGAGCTCTTTATATTCAGGCATTCATAGAAGCTTAGGGAGAGCGTTTGGAGTGCAATTGGAGGATTGGAGGATTCAAGAGTTCTGAAGAAGGGAGCTTGCTCTACGGGTTTTCTGAGGAAGAGCGAATTAGCATCAGAATTTGGGTAGATTCTTGTGATTTTACTTATGCTATTTCCGCATCATGTATTCCCTGTCTTCTTCGTGTCTTCCATATGTCTTCTGAGGAATTTCATATTTTTATTGTATGCATTCTCAATATGGGCAATTAAATTTATTTGAGAATTTTATATGCATAGATCTAAAAGGTAAACGGGGCTAGGGTTTAAATGGTAGCCAAACCATTAGATTATTTATTGAATAAATTTGAGATTTAAAAGTTTATAGGAAAACTTCGAAAATTAGAATTCATATATATTGTGAATATATATGTTTATATCTTTAAATCTGCATACATGTATATATTACACACACACACACACACACACACACACACACACACACACACACACACACACACACACACACACACACATATATATTGAGGATTTCGAATATCAAATCGCAGTAGAAAATTCATATTAATGAATTTGTTATCGCATGGGAACATTTTTATAAAAAAAGTTATTAAAAATCGCATTAAAAAAAAAATATATAAAAAAATTGCCCTTGGCACGGATTTGTACCTCATCCCTGCGGAAGGCAGAGGCTTGCCATCGCAGGTCTGTGACGACAGGGGTACTACGTACCCGCTGTCAGCGCAGTACCTACGACCGCAGGTACTGCATACCGCAGTAAGGTGGGGGGAAATTTTAATATTCATTTAAAAAAAAAAAAAATGTTTATGTTAAAACGTTATGTTATATGAAAAAAGAAAAAAACGTTTATACGAATTCCTTGAAATCGAAAGTTCATTGTTATAAATTTTCATATGGTATGAATCAAATTTTATTAATTCGATTTTATGAAATAATAAATATTTATATATTATATATATATGTATATATATATTTAAATATAAATATATATATGTATATATGTAATATGTAAATATATTATTAAAAGATTTAAAATTATTTGATAAAAGATTTAAGAATTCATCTTTTATAATGATGAATAATTTTATAATTTTATAATTTAACTATTAAGATTTAATTAATAGTTTTAAATTATAAAATATATAAAGTATATGAAATTTAGTTAAAAGATTGGTGGGGAATGATTTCAATTGGAAAACTTTTTATCCATCCAAAAACAATACATGGAAAAACGTACAAAATGTTCCTCTAATTCTTTCTCTAAACTTGGAAATGTAAACTGAGACTTTTAAAATTCAAAAACTTAGCAAAACCAAAACATGTGTTTACATTGTGTATTCCTTATGCTATTGTTTTGGGTTTTGGGTTGACTAGTGTTGACCAGTATAGGACGTCTACCAGAGGCTTGGGGTTTATGTGACTGTGATGCCATGATGATGTTTTAATATTGATCTTTATATCCCAACCATGGTTATGTGATGGAATGCTTTGTGTATTGGATGTGAATACTGATTGATATAGTTGAGATTCTTATTTATGAGACTTAACCATTATTTTTGGTCATCGATCAGTTATCCTTGGTTATTTTCTAGTCGCCATGATGGGACTGAAATGTGGATTTATTCTTGATGATGTCATGTTGTGACATGTTTGACTCAACCATTTTTGGAGTCTTCGATTAGTGTGTTTGAGATATATTTTGGTTATTGAGAACCATTGGATACTTTTGATTATCAGTGATACTTCAATTGCCAATAGAGAGCTGTTGTGTTCATGATTTTCTATGGATGTTTTCTCATGGAGATTTGATGCTTTTATGCATATTTGATGATTTTATTATGGATTATCTTTTGTAATTTTGAGATTTATGAGTCCATGAGCATTAGGGTAGGATATTTGCATGTAGTGTCGAGAAGTGGCTTGCAATGGGGGCCGGGGCCCTAAGAGGCTGCCAGGGTAACTCATTGTAAGTTGGATTAATAAGTGATAACATTCACACCTAATACTAACTGAATGAACCTAAAAATATAAGTGTTTTTTTCTTTCCCATACCTTGAGCGCTTGTACAGGCTAGGATGGGAGTAGTGAGATGCATGGTTGCGACCTTGCATTCCATAGTATGCCTTGTCAGTATGAGAGGATACTAGTGGCCGCATGAGATCAGTATGGACCTGTGGAGTTTAACTAACTGCCAGGGTAACTTGTACGTGATAAATGCAATGACACTTTCCCGCTTGCATAGTAGGTTCCTACATGTCATTGTGTGCCTCTAGGATTAGATGTCAGTTTGTGATTGGAACCTTTGAGTTAGTATACTTTTAGGATTCCTGAACTATAGAGATTTATGCTATGAGATTTTGACAACTTGTTTTGGACTTGAGATTATCTCCTCAGCACGGTGGGAGTGGACCACTTAGGTACCACGCGGTCGGGTGGTAGTGTATTTTCCACTCTTATCATTTGAGATTCATTGAGACATCATGGCTGATGCGTCCTTCATGATGGTGGGTATGTATCCTTTTATTGATGATTAGCATATGTTAGATGATGTTATCTTATGCCTATATTTGCATGTTAGATTACTTTCTACATATGATGTTGTATATGTTAGGAGTGACATTCCTACTATGTTAATACCGATGATCTCTTCGATAATTTGGGATCTTATGCACGGAGGGATGGCTAGGGCCCACGATGGTCTAATGATGCTATTAACGATTGGGAGGAACCATGCACTTAGTTTATTTTGTTTGATCTTTATGATGGATGTATATGCCTTCTATGATGATGTATCATGTGATTATCTCTACTTTGATGTATCATGGATTGGAATAGGATGATGTACCTTATTCTACATATGTATATTCTTTGAGCTTGTCATACCCTGTGACATGTACAGAGGATGATTGAGTATTTGGAAATGTAATGTTTAAAAATTGGACTTATCATTATTATTTCATGTGGTTGTTGTACTAGATGGATTCATGTATGTAATTCAACATTAAGGGATCTTAAAGAATGTAATCTGTTATGTATGTTATGTTTACTTTTCAGATGGACATTGCTATTGCTTCCGTTATTGTGAATAAGTTATGTATGGTTTTTACTTTCATGTAAAAAAAAAAATGTTACCAAACTTAGTGAAATTCTAGGTTAATTCTTTTGATCCCTTGGCGGGGCATTATATATATATATGAATACTTGTTTGGAACTTGAGATTATCTCCTCAATACGGTGGGAGTGGACCACTAAGGTACCACGCGATCGGGTGGTAGTGTATTTTCCACTCTTATCATTTGAGATTTATTGAGACATCGTGGCTGATGCATCCCTCATGATGGTGGGTATGTATCCTTTCATTGATGATTAGCATATGTTAGATGATGTTATCTTATGCTTATATTTGCATGTTAGATTACTTTCTACATATGATGTTGTATATGTTAGGAGTGACATTCCTACTATGTTAATACCGATGATCTTTATGATAATTTGGGATGTTACGCACGGAGGGATGGCTAGGGCCCATGATGGTCTAATGATGCTATTAACGGTTGAGAGGAATCGTGCACTTAGTTTATTTTGTTTGATCTTTATGATGGATGTATATGTCTTCTATGATGATGTATCATGTGATTATCTCTACTTTGATGTATCATGGATTGGAATAGGATGACGTACCTTATTCTACATATGTATATTCTTTGAGCTTGTCATACCCTGTGACATGTACAGAGGATGATTGAGCATTTGGAAATGTAATGTTTAAACATTGGACTTATCATTATTATTTCATGTGGTTGTTGTACTAGATGGATTCATGTATGTAATTCAACGTTAAGGGATCTTAAAGAATGTAATCTGTTATGTATGTTATGTTTACTTTTCAGATGGACATTGCTATTGCTTCCATTATTGTGAATAAGTTATGTATGGTATTTACTTTCATGTAAAAAAAAAAAAAATGTTACCAAACTTAGTGAAACTCTAGGTTAATTCTTTGGATCCCTTGGCGGGGCATGACAGAAGTGATGCCTTCTGAAAGGCCAACCTTGTTAAAGGTTACAATACACACTGTTAAATGTGACCCTATTAAAGGATTTCAATCACCTTATTAGGAATGAGCCTTGTTAGAGGACTTTAGACCATTCACTTGGAATGTCACCTGGTTAAAGGATTTACAAATGACTATTAGGTCAATCTTAATCCAATGGATTTACCCTAGACTAATACAATTGTTAGAGTGTAACGATAAGGCATTGATTTGATAACAACTTACAACTTCATTTGCAGATTACAAATCATTTCTCAGTCCTCCATTCTACTTGGCCTTCATATGTTGCAGCTCTAGTAGCTTGTCCACCCTTCAAGAATTCATATCCTTAAGCCTTCTTGCTTAACATGTCATTGCAAACTCTTCTCTAGGTCACTTCATGAAGCAAAAGCCTTGACTCCTTGTCTTCCTTAGGTTCTCGCACATGACAACCTTACTTCATGACCAACCATTCCTATAAGTAGAAAATTAAGATCATTTGCCACTCATTCTCCATCATCCAATTTAGGGTTTGGATGGATTAGGTAGGATACAATGAATCTAGCCCATATTCCATATCTTTTCTAGAAACTTCTCCTAGAATCCTCTTTGAATTCACCTAAAAATGGTTTACCTTGAATTTTGTGCCTCCATCTCATCAATCTTATCTTCCACTTGGTTCACATAATCCCAAAAAATAAACTTGTTATCTTAGATCCATCAAATTCACGATCTTTTAAATAATGCAACAACTCGACATTATCTTACTTTTGATGCTCAACACATACTGCATTGCTCGATATCATCTAAAAAATCACTCGACGTGAACTAAAGTTTACTGGTGCTCAACATGAACTAAAATTTACTTGACATCCACTATTTTTCTTGACATACACTAGAATAAGCATTTACTTAACTCCAACTAATTTTCTACTCGGCTTGTACTGACTTTGCTTGGCAACTACTATCCACTCAGTCAAGCTTGGTAGACAAAGTTTGTGTAACTTGTTCTTCTAAACTTTCTTAGTGTAACCAACCTTTGTAAGCTTAAGTAGATTATCAATACATCATGTCATCACCATCTTAACTAATTCTTGTACTCCTTTACATATTCATAACTCAACCTTTCCTCTAGGCAATATTGTTACATCTTTTGATCAAATCCTCTTCATCAATCAAATGAGTGATAGTACTTAAATCTTATAAGCAATTGTCTTACTAGAAAATAGTAGGTTTGACATCTACAAAAAAATAACGATTAAAGCTTATTGGTCATACTTGTATGTTCTCAACAATCTCCCTCTTTGATTAGCTTCTTCAATCTATTCTCAACAAACCTTTTGTTCTCCTTGTCACATGCTTGGTAACAACAAATCTATCATCCAAAGTAGTTTGAATACCTTCTACAATTTCAATTTTAGTCTTGGATCTTTTAGGTCATCCTTTGGATTTGGGCATTTTAGGGACTTGCTGACACTAGTAAGGAGATTGGGCAATTGAAAGGATTGATGGTGATCAAATAAACCAACCACAGAAGAGCTATTAGAGTCCTTAACATAAGGAGCATTATTACTCTTAGATTCAACAAAGTGAGCATCCACACATTGTAGATCAACATTAATAGTCTCATTTTGAAACTTTTGGTAAATACAATCTTCTAAACCCAAAGAATCCTCATGAATACAGGAGTTATCCAAAGACTACATTTCATGTGAATTATCCTGAAAATTTTTCACAATTTCTAAGATTTGACAAGTATTTGGATTTTTGAAAGAAGACTAATTATTCCAAAATTGAAATTCTTTAAGCAAACCAACAACTAAAGTGGACTTTTGATGCTTTGAAATAATACCTTCTTCCTCAGTAAGTTAAAAAATGATAGAAGATGCAATCTCTAAGAGGATCTACTCACTGGTTTGCTGAGCCTTCCAATCTGCAAATTGAGAATTAATGAACAAGCCCCACAAGATAGGGGAAGATGTAGGGGATCCCAATATAAAGGGCTTCTGCCTTGGAGCCTTAAAGATCAACAATATATAAATTATTGCTAAAGATTGAGGAGTATCACAACTAATTTTGCAAAAAAGAAGATTTTGAATATGACCAAAATTAACCGAAGCATTAGGGAGAATATAAGATTTGGCAACTTAGTAGAACTCAAACAATAGGAATCTCCTAGAGAAGGGATAATGGAAATATTATCATCCTTATGGGAGTCTGAAGCCCATTTAAAAGTGCATAAGGCTAGGTCTAAATTGTGATTTGGACAAACTTTTGTAGATCCTTGCATCGATGCTTGACATTGGGAATTAAAATGACCTAGTCTATATTGAAATTTTTGTACTGTGGCCTCATCCTAAATCTTAATGGACTGATTCCATATACCCCATTAAGAATTGATCATGAATTAAGTAGGGAAATTTTTCCTCATGTCTAATAACAAGAAAAATTTGACATTCAAGTGCGGAAATCAAAAGGGATAAGACCATGTTTTAGAAAAATCCCTATTTTTTTAGCGAAAAATTCAACAATTTGTGGATCTCTATACTCCAGTGGCAGAAGAGGAAGTGAAATCCAAAAGGGGAGAAAATGGATAACTACAAGCTGAGGCTTAAAATTTGGGACCCATATCATAGTGAATAGCCTCGAGCCTTGACAAAACCAACCTTTTTGCTTATAGTGGAATCTCTAAACCCTTTTGATGTGAAGATAGCAACAAAATATTAGGAATCTAGATCTAAATGGAACAGATATTTTAACCCTATCCAGGAAGAAAATTCCCATTCCTTAATAGAAAAGGACGAAAGTGTAGAGCAAGAAAACCTACCTATAAGTGTAGATTGACAGAGAAGATTGATAGAATGATATAAAAAATGGCCCAGAAGTGTGATTGACAATGAATTAGGTATATGGTCATTTAGCCCCTATGAGATTGTACCCTGAATCTACTTCTTTTATCAAACTTGATGAGTCTTAGTTGGGTTGAAGGAGGTTCTGGAATGAGCAGGAATTATTGGGTCAGAAGCAAAATTGTTGGCCGCTTGCTTTGATTTTGTGCCATCAGATCCACCCAACTCCTGTAAAGGTGTAGGCTCTTTCTTTGTCACATCTTTCACAATGTTTGCTAGCCCAAGTAGGGTATCTTCACAAATATCAAAGATAGGCTATTTGTGGGGTCGTCACTAAGTGCCCTTTGATCTAGGCTTCCTAAGTTTGTGAGGATGGGAAACACACTTGCTCCTCTGAACCATCAGGTGAGGGGGAGGGTTAAGAAAGTTTGAACTATTTTCTCCCCAGCAAAAACCATTTTCACAATGCTGATCATGTGGAGGATGAAGTAAAGCTTGAGCAGATGATTCCCTAACTTCAAATGTAGAGAGTACTAAGGGGGGCTTAGATTTATTTGCAATCTTCTTTGAAAAGGCCACCACTGAGGGGTTGAGAGACATCCTTGAGCACAAGCTAGGATTATGATGAACATGGAGTCATGGATTCATGAAAAAGGTTTTGCCCAGTTGGACAACTACTTTGCCATGAAAGATCGGCTTTACACCCTTATATTCAAAGTGACCACTATACTTTTCCTAAAAAGGGCATCATTAAAAATGAAGATCAGATTGAGGCTTTGTAGTAGGTTGTAAAGTGGGCATAGATGAAAAGATGTTGGTAAGATTTTGGTGCCCTAGAGGATAATTCAGTGACCAAGTGCATTTTTTATTTCCTTGTCCAAATGTTCATATTCCAAGTCCTGTGCCATTACCCACTCCTGACCATACATTGGTTGCATCACCTGCACCTATACTATTGGAGATATAAGAGGAGTAATTGAGAGGTGAGGGGTGAATCAGTTACCACAAAAATAAATCCTAGATCCCTTAGATGTCAATAAAAAACTCAATTTTGTTGTAACTCAGTAAACACACAAGAAAAATATTGTAACTCGGTAAACACTGAAATAGCTTGACAAATACTTAACATGAAAATCTTAAGATATTATCTATGAATGATATTACTTTAAATTAGTTGCAAACACATAAGAGAAATAGAATGAACATAATTGACACCAAGCTTTAATGTGGAAACCCAATTTGGGAAAAACCACCAATTGCAACTAGTTACCGATTTTCATGCTTCTGAAGTGAACCATGTTAGGAGCCGACCCTATTAAAGGTTACAAAAAACACTATTAGGTGTGACCTTGTTAGAGGATTTAATCACCCTATTATGAGTTACCTTGTTAGAGGTCTTTAGATAATTCAATCGAAATGCCACCTTGTTAGAGGATTTACAAATAACTGTTAAGCCAACTCTGTTAAGAGATTTAGATCACTGCTACAATGGTTAGAGAGTAACAATGAGATGACTTGATTTCTGATGCAACTAAATTGCTAATTATAGATCTCAATTCTAGATTGTATACTTGATCCTTCCTGATCAAATGTATCTTCGTATCTCAAAAAGGATATTTTTCTTATCCTTCTAATTTGATTCCTCTTAGCACCATCAAATATTCAATTATGTTCCACACATTCAATCCTCAACTTGACATTGTATTTATATCTTACATATTGTCAAGTCGGCTTGAATACAACTTAGAATAATTAATATTCATCTTCTCATTCGACTAGAACCAATAGACAATTCAATTGAACTCAATATGCCAAAACAAGAAAATCCTTTGTTAGCCGACCCTACTCGGTACATACTAAGTCAAAGTGATTTTCCTATGTTAACCAAGTGAACTTAGTTAACACTGCATATTCAAAAGTTCCTTTGGTAGCTGAGTGAGCTTGCTTAACACTAGTTCCATCCAACATTTCCTTCGATAATCAAGTGAACTCAGTTAACACTCAACTTATGCAGACTTTTGTTTGTCACCCAAGTGAACTTGTTAGACACTGTCTTCTGAACTAGGAAAACTCTGGAATGCTTGGTAGACACATAAAATTGTCTTCAATGCCTGAGTGAGCTCGACATATATTGATTGACAATAATATGACATTTTGTGTAACATCAAAGACAATACACAATTAATCAATTATTTCCAAAAATCTCCCTCTTTGGCATTGATGGCAACACAATATGTCATAATGTAATGAAATTTTAGAGCAAGACTAAAGTAAGGAACATATCCTTAGTTTCATTTTGATTCTTATCTATGAGAACTCCCTCTATCAGTGTGAACTCCATCTGCCTTTAGTTTCTCCCTCTATTAAAAAATTTTTGCCTTTGATATTTCCTTCTTTGTTATCTCTTGAAGTGATAAATTTTTTGTGAGATATGACATCAAAATTCTCCCTCTTTGGCATCTCATGCCAAAGACAATAGTCAATATATATCAATGTGCCTCATGTATTGATTCATTTGTAATGTGCCTTTGTCAATACTACATCAATTGATTAATCTTCAATATGCTCTAGTTGATGCATCACTAAACTTCATTTAGTGAGCTTCAGATATGGGAATGACCCCTAGCTTACCTCTTAGATACATAAATGCATCCTTAGGTAATGGCTTAGTGAATATGTCTACAATTTGTTCTTTAGTATTCACATATTCCAATCTTACCTCTTTATCTTGTACCAATTCTCTCAAAAAATGATATTTCATAACAATGTGGTTTTTTTAGTATGCATCATTGGATTCTTTGATATATTAATTGCACTGGTGGTATCATAGTATATAATCACTAGATCCTTGATCTTTATCTTCATACTTTCCAACAGTTTTCTGAACCAAAAAATTTAGAATAATTAACTACTACTACCACATATTTTACCTCTGCTATGGATTGAGAAATACAATTTTGTTTCATACTTGTCCAAGACACTAGTCTTTTATCAAGAAAGAATGTCCCACCATTGGTGCTCTTTCTATCATCAATACTTCTTGCCTAATCAACATCTATGAGTACTTTTAAATCCAAATTGCCTCCTATTTTGTACCATAAACCATAGTCTTTAGTACCTTTTAGATATCTCATGATTCTTTTGATTGCTATCATGTGATTTTCTTTAGGATTTACTGAGAATCTTGCCACCATATTGATTGCTAATGCAATATCAAGCCTTGTATATACTACATACTGCAATTTTCCAATCATTGATCTATATGTGGTCTAATCTACCTCCTTGGAATCATCATTTTTGGAAAGCTTATGTCTAGTTGACATAGGAGTTCTAAATGGTCTCGAGTCTTCCACTCAAAATTTCTTTAGTGTCTCCTTGTTATATTTAGATTGAGTAATGTAGATACCATCTTTCTTCTGTTGGATCTATAATCCAACAAAGAATTTTATCTCTCCAAAGATAGAAATATCAAATTATTTACTCATTTCTTCCAAAAATTCCTTACAAAAGTCATCATTTCCTGTGAATAAAGTGTCATCCATGAATATTTCTGCCAACACAATCTTCTTGTCTAGTTTTTCTTTGATATACAAACTACTATTATCATTTGTTTTTTGAAAACCAATCTATATAAAGTAGTTATGAAGTCTTCCATACCAAGCTCTAGGAGCTTGCTTGAGACCATATAATGCTTTGTGTAATTTTTAGACCATATCTCTTTTGCTGGGATCTACAAAGCCTTCAGGTTGTTCTATGTAGACTTCCTCATCAAGAATTTCATTCAAGAATGCAGATTTTACATCCATTTGATAAACTTTAAATCCTTTGTAAGCTGCATATGCTAGTAAAGTTCTAACACCTTCTAATCTTGCAACAGGAGCAAAAGTTTCACCATAATTAATACCTTCTTCTTAAGAATAACCTTTACATACTAACCTTGCTTTATTTCTAGAAACTTGTCCATCTTCATTTAGCTTATTTTTGAATACCCACTTTGTGCCAATTACATTTTTATCCTTGGGTCTAGGAACAAGAGTTCAAGTTTTGTTCTTCTCTATTTGTTCTATTTCCTCATTCATTGCTTTAATTCAACTTTCATTATCCAAAGCATCTTTAACATTTCTAGGTTCAAATTCAACAAGTAAACATGAACCTTTCAATTTGTTTCTTGTCATTGTTCCACTGACTTGTCTCCAATGATCTAATTAGGTGCATGATGCCTTTTGACATATCTTACTAACATAGGTACTTTGGATTTGGAGTTTGTTTCATTGATTTCTTCATGATCTTCTGTATTAAGCTTGGGTTCCACTGTTTGTGACTTGGGTCCATCATACTTGGTTTTCTTTGGTCACAATTTGGTAGCTTCTGACTGTGACTCGGGTCCTTTAGATTGTGACTTAGGTTGCACTGATTGCAACTCGATAGCTTTTGGAGATTTTGGGGACTCGGGAGGTGAGGCCTCTTATCTTCTAGATAGATTTGGAAAAGTATCAGGTTCATAGTAAACAAATCTTCTATAATCCTCAGGCTCTTTGTTGCTTTCTTCTTCACTCTTTTTTGCAGACTCATCAATTCTCACATGTGCACTTTCTATAATTTTATAAGTAGAAAAATTTAAACATTTGTATGCTTTACTTCTGTAGGAGTATCCTAGGAATACGCCTTCATCACCTTTGACATCAAATTTACCTTTCCTAGATTCTTTCAAGATATAACATTTGCTGCCAAATACTTTCAAGTAACTTACATTAGGTTTGTAGCCATACCATGATCCATAAGGAGTTTGATTTGAGTCTTTCTTCAACTGTACTCTATTCAAGGTATGCACTACAATATTGATTGCTTCCTTCCAATATTTGATTGCAACATTATTTTCTATCATCAATGTTCTTGCACAATCCATGATGAATTTGTTCCTTCTTTCAGCTATACCATTTTGCTGAGGTGTACCAGGGGTTGATACCTGTCTCTTAATTCCTTTTTTGATGCAGAATTAATTGAACTAATTGGAAATGAATTCACCACCTTTTTCTGATCTTAAGCATTTCATCTTCTTTCTAGTTTCTTTTTCTACTCTTTCCAGATGCCACTTAAATTTTTGAAAAGCTTCAAAATTTTCTTTTAGATACATTACAATCATAATTCTAGAATAATCATCAACAAACAAAATGAAAAACTTATCTCCACTATAAATTTCTATTCCAATAGGTCCACATAAGTTTGTATATACAAGCTCTAAGACTTCTTCAAAATGATAGTTCTAGCTTTTGAAACTAGTTTGTCCCATCTTACCAATTTGACAATTTTTGCATAGACCCATATTAGGTTTCCTCAAGCTAGGAATACCTCTTACTATTTTATTTTTTCTTATCTTGATTGGGTTATCAAAGTTCACATGACATAATCTTTTGTGCCATAACCATCTTTGTTCTACTTGAGCAATAAAACATGAACTTTCACTAAGATCTAGATCAAATAGATTACCTTTTGTTTGTTTGCTAGATTCAACCATATTTCTTTTTCCGTCTAGTAGCTTGGCCTTCCTATTCATAAATTCTACATTGAATCCAATGTTATTCAACTATACCACACTCAGTAGATTATGCTTTATTCATTCAACCAAATAAGCATTGTCACATCTAAGTTCATTTATTAATGAGATACACCACTTTCCCTGTATGCAACAATGTTCATTGTTTCCAAATCTCACACTACCACCATCATAATGTTCCATGTGCTCAAACTTTGTTTTGTCTCTAGTCATATGATGTGAGAAACCACTATCAATAATCCATGTATCATTTTTGTTAACATGAAAGATAAGTTCCATTTTATCTCCTTCATCACCATATTCATCTTTTACAATAATATATACCATTTCATCTTCACTATTATTAGAATTTTTAGCCATAAAACAAGATTTCTTACCTTTGTCCTTGTAGTCCTTGTAGTTTTTGAATTTTTTCTTACCTTTGTACTTATTGCTTTTCTTTTCATCCTTGTCTTCTCTGTTTGGGCACCTTGCAATAATGTGACCAACTTCTTCACAAGAAAAATAGATTAGAGGAATCTTACCTTTGTCCTTTTCTCTGCCTTTAGAATATTTCCTTGCAAGAAGGGCTTCAACTGTTGGATACAATTGATTAATTGTGTATTGTCTTTGATGTTACACAAATGTCATATCATTATCAGTCAGTGCATGACAAGCTCACTCAGACAGTGAGGATAGTTTTCTATGTCTACCAAGCATTCCTGTGCTTGCCTATTTTAGAAGGCAGTGTCTATCAAGTTCTCTTGGGCACTAAAGGAAAGTCTATGGAAGATGAGTATTAACCAAGCTCACTCAGTCAATGAAAGAAATTTTGATAGAACCAATGTCTACTGAGCTCACTCGATTACCAAAGGATTTGTGCAAGTATGTAGTGTTCATCGAGTTCACTTGGTTAACAAAGGAAAATTATTTTTGAGTTAGTGTTTACCAAGCAGGGTCAGATAATGAAGGATTTTCTTATTTTAGCATATTGAGTTTAATTGATTTATCTAAAGGTTATAGCTCTCCAAGGAGATGAATATTAATTATTCTAAGTTGTATATGAGCTGACTTGACAAAATGAAAGATATAAGGTCAAGTTGTGATTTTGAAAGTGTGTAAGAGTGTGAATGCATGGAAGATTTTGAAGATCCAATGATGCAGTAAGGAAGCAAATTAAGGATAAGCAGAATATCTTTGTGGAGCTGAAAATATATTTTCAATTAGAAAGGATCAAGTACAAACCAGAATAGAGATCTGCAATAAAAAATTCAGTTGCATTAGAAATCAGGTCATCTCATTGTTACTTTGTAACCATTGTAGCGGTGATCTAAGTCTCTTAACAAAGTTGTCTTAATAGCTAGTTGTAAATTCTCTAACAAGGTGATAGTTCTATTGAATTGTCTAAAGACCTCTGACAAGGCCACTCCTAACAGGGTGATTAAATCCTCTAACAAGGTCACACCTAACAGTGTATTTTATAACCTTTAACAGGGTTGGCTCCTAATAGAGCTCACTTCAGAAGAGTGAAAATAATAACTAGTTGCAATTGGTGGTTTTTCCCAAATTGGGTTTCCACGTTAAGTCTTGGTGTCAAATGTGTTCATGCTATTTTATTTCATGTGTTTGCAACTAAGTTATTTAAGTAATGGTAATCACAGATAACATATAAAGATTAACATGTTAAGTACTTATTGAGCATATTCAGTATTTATTGAGTTACAACATTTTATGTGTGTTTGCTGAGCATCAACAATATTCAGTTTTCAGAGTTTATTTTATACTAATATCTAAGGGATCTGAGATTTATTTTTGTGGTAACTGATTCATGCCTCCCCTCTCAGTTACTCCTCTTATATTTTAAACATCAACAAATTCAAGATCACTGTCTGAACTTTCTTCTTCTTCATTTTCTGATTGACTAGCTTTTGATTTCTTACCCCTTTTCTTGAGTGAAAGCTTGACTTCAAATGTAGATTCAATACCTTTGGAACTAGGGACATAGTTATCATAGTTATCCAACTCAAAAGCTATCAATCTTCCATCTAGAGCATCCAAATTTATTTTTCTATTTGGACCACATCTCATCTCTTGAATAGCAAATACTCTAATGTTGATCTTAGATTAGTTTTGACAATTGAGTGTCAACACACTTAATTCATTTAATTAGTTCATGCCAAACTAGTAATGCATACCAAGTACAACATGTAACTATAAGTCCATGCCGAGTTCCAATGAGTTCTGAGTCACTCATGTGCTGAGTCACTTAGGTGTTGAATAGATAAACCATGCTAATGAGACCAACATTTTCCTTTATTTTACGTATTTTAAAGATACTTTATTGATACTCCATTTTATCTTTGTCAAAACATTTGTGGACCTATGTTTACCGAACCCATGATAAACCTATGGGTAGAAACTATGCCATCTTTTGCTAATATTATATATAGTATGTAGTATTTCATATAGTTATCAAAATATGTGTTCTTACATTTGAATTTAATTTGATAAATTTTTATTTGCAAACATGTCTTTGTGTTGAAACTAACCTGTTAATGAAGACTAAAAGATGATTGGAGGAATTCAAAAGTTAAAGCACCAACAACATTCAAGGAGAAGAGAATGCTAAGGAGCAACCACGGTGAATGAAAGTTGCAACGGTTCTAGAAGACACAACAACAAGTAAGGAGGAGCTATGAAGACTTATTACCTTCTCTACATTTATTCTTTGGGGAGCGGATGTTTAGACTTTATTATTCCCACCTTAAGCCATTATTTCCTCTTCTCACCTTCAATTGTTATCCTCCTATTTTCTCTCTTGTGGATTTAAAGCTAGGTCATTTACTTTTCTATTATGAAATAAGTGTTGATTTCCTATATATATAGGAATCGACCCAAGTGTGTTAAGCTTTTAACCGGTTAGAAGAAATAGTTTAAGAGAACAGATTGTTAACTTTTATAGTTGTGTTTTTATAGTTATGTGTCATGTAATGAATTTCTCAAATCTAATGAAATAGTTTTTGGCTTGTATCTTGTGTTAGTAGTTTAGTGAAGCCGACCAAGGGGGCCCACTTGGAAGGTGGATTAGATTAGGATAGAATAGATTTACTTCCAAGTATTCTTAGTTTCGTAATTAGAAGTTGTAAGTTCCTTCCTGTAGCATCACACTTTGTGAATGTTCCTGCAGCATATGTGAGAATAGTTAGTGGATGAACCAAGTTAGAATATTTGTTATCCTTTCATTGTATTTCTGTAATGATCCTTTTTTTGGGTCATTCATTTTTGCTACTTTTTCTTTCTTTATTTATATCTTTTGCCATGTTTTCTCTGATATAACTTTATTATGTATGCAATCTGCAATGCTTCAACAATGGTGAGCCATGTATTTTGATGTGCAGTCGGGTTTGAATATTTATACAACTATTAATGTGTTGCTGTTCCATCTCTCCGTCCTATATTCAATTGTTGACTTAACATTCTCCATATATAATATTTGAATAAGCATAGTGAACCGTTGCCTTTACTTGTTATGCTTGTTGCCTTGATTAATTAACAACAAAATAAGTGGATCAGTTATTGTGAGCCGATAATGTACTACCTAAGGTAATCTCATTAACTTATAAAATAATCAAGTGCCGATAAGTATTCATTGCTTGAGACATTGTAATTACTTATAATAATCATATGGATTAACATAAGTAATTGTTACAATCATGAATTACTTATTTATCCATAGTACGACAGTGACACCCAACCATGGATTAATGATGCCATCTATGAGAATGTTATTGAAGTATGTTGCCGTATGGATACATCCATACATGTTAGAATGATCAAGTGATACATCATTGTAGCATGTAAGTATATATACATATATCAATGATACCAAAATGAATTTCATCATAGACATATCAATGATCTCAAAATGACGTGATGATGTAAGATGTAGCCATATATGCATATGTATATGCCCATTAATGCATGTGCATGCATGTGTACCTTTGTATACGTGATTTTGTAGGCATGTGACTATGTTGCATGTCCATTTCATAATATAATGTCATTAATCATTTATTTATATATTTTTATACTATCATAATAATAAATATTTATCAATATTATATAATAATGCTTGATGCACTACTATTAATATTTATATATTCAATATTTATTTAATAAAAATGTACATAATTTATTAATACATAACATTATTGTTATTATTATGTGTATAATTGATATCTTGATTACCTTACTAATATTATCAATTTTTTATTTTTTATTATATTTTAATACTATTATCATATTATAATTATAATGTCATATCATATTGTATGATAATAACATTATTATTATTATTTTATTTATTAATAATGATTTGACCTTTGATATTACCTTATTACCTTAGTAACATATTATTATATCAATAATATATTATTATTTATCCTTACTAATATATTATACCATTAATAATATATCAATATTTCTTTTAACATTTAAGAAATAATATATTTATTTATTCATAATAATTTACTTATATTACTCAAATTAGGGGACATGACAGTCCACCCTTCCTCAAATTGCTTGTCCTCAAGCAATGATTGTTTACACTAAACCTTTTTTGTGAATTTAATATACAAGTTATACACTAGAATGAAAGAATACATAAGGTATTCATGTGGTTAATGTCATAATGCATGAAGTAAATATCTGAGTGCTTGCAAACACAAAGCATACATGAAGAAGACACATTAATGCATGAAGACATGAAGTATACACGATGTAGACACATGATGCATGAAGGCACAAAGCATACACGATGCAGACACATCATACATTCTTTGTTGATTTTCACAATGAAGTAGAGTAAAAGGAATGAAAGATATACTTCCCCAATACTCCTTTTGATCATGGATCCTGCAAACACAAATAATTATTAGTATATAATAGCTCTAAAGAAAGATGAGTCTTGTGATGATTCCTTCCCTTCTTATTATGATCATCTTGAGATGGTAGATTTACGGTGCAAAGGGTGCGTGAAAAAAACTACAAGTGGTTCCCGAGAGGATATCCATCATGTGCTCGAATTTACTCCACCTCTCCCTCCACCCACTCCCTACCTTAGGATATCATAATGTGGTTGAGAAGATTAATCTAATGAACATAATTATTTGACACAGGAATCTTTCTCTCTCCTTATTATGATCATCTCGAGATGGTAGATTGATAGTGCAAACGACGCATGAAACAAGCTACAAGCGGTTCCCTAGAGAATATCTGTTAGGTGCTCGAATTTACTTTGCCTCTCCCTCCACCCACTCCCTATCTTAAGAGATCATAATGTGGATGAGAAAATGAATGTTAATCTAATGAATAGGAATCTTTCTCTTTCCTTATTACGATCATCTTGAGATGGTAGATTGACGGTGCAAAGGGCATGTGAAACAAGCTACAAGCGGTTCCCTGGAGGATATCCGTCAGGTGCTCGAATTTACTCTGCCTCTCCCTCCACCCACTCCCTATCTTAAGAGATCATAATGTGGATGAGAAATAGACCCCTATGTACTATCTAATCACATGTCTTTCCCATCTATCATAATTGGTTAAATTCTTTCCTTTTTGGAATATTCACTTCTTTATGGACATGTATTTACTCTTTTGTAATGTCAGGTGTAAAACCAATAGTCACTAAACTATGATTGGTCACTTTTTCCTTATTTCATATATTTTCAGGGTGTTTAATACTTTGCTATTTATTTATATTTCATTTTTCATTCTTCATATATATATTTTTCATTTATATTTCATTTTTTTTTCATATATTCCGATTTCATTTCTTTGTAACTAGAATCATTGATTGATTATTCAATATTCTTCACAATAAAAAATGTGTTAGTAATAAGAAAGATAGCATCAATTATTTCATCGCGATATATGCACAAAATATATATCTTACCTCATTACCCTTATGTGTTGAAGTGGTGATTATAGGATATTTATCCATTATTGACTCTTAACTACCTTAAAGATCCTTGTAGATTCAACCACCTTTGCTAAATAGTTCCCCACTTCTATATGAATTAAGTGCTTGGGAGAATAGGTCGATCATAGAGATGTTCCAAAATACTTTTGCACTAATGATTTTCCCTTGTGTATTTCCCTTTCTTTACGAGCTTGCCTCTAATGAAATGTTTAGGCTCTTTTACCATTAAAAATCACATTTATAACATAAAAAGTATACTTATGCTTCTTACTTGGTGGGTCCCTCTCACACCCTAGGCATTTGATATTGAATGTGGCTATCCTCCCTGGTGGTATTGCAAGGTGATGCTATTTGTTCAAACCATTTCTGCAACCAGCATATGACCATAAAATTGAATTTAAATATCTTTGGTAGTGATATGATTTATCCTCAATTCGCTTGTTACATACGTCCTACACTTTTGGTTGAAGGCACAAATCACAATTCTCCATCACCTGCTTACCAAGCCATGCAATCATTACTTAGAGCATTAAAATCAAGCTACAATTCATCGTTGTCTTCCATTGCCATAGCACTATGCTTCTTCACAAAGTCAACTGCCACTTCAAGAATATCCCCTGGCCAATCTATAAACATTTGTGTAACCAAATTTTTCCATTCGGGCAGTTAAACTTCGGGGAATATATTGAAGGCTTTTCTTTCCTTGTAAAGACTTGGAGATTTCTCTGTGCTATTAATGGATATAGTTTCCCTGACCAGTCAACTGATCACAACCAAAACTATTGGAACAAATTCTACATAATTTGTGTCTTCACTATTCACGATGTTTATAATCGCTAACTTTTTATTTTATTGCTATTCTTCATGCTATCTATTCTTCTATTTTGTTCATTGCTCTCTAATTGCTTCCTGAGCACTCATATATTATCTTTTTATTCAATATGTTTGTATGGTTGAATATGATCTCCTTGCATTTCATTTTTATGCCTTTTTTGTACTCCAGCATTTTGGCAACTTCTAGTAATTTGGGAAGATCTAAAAAATGTATTTTGTCTTTCAACATTTATGTCTATTCAAATTTGTAAAGTTATTCTTGTCAATCTTCAAAAGGAATTGTGAGTTTTGTAAGTAGTGCACTGCCATTAATTATCATCTGCTCCATATTAACAAACTTGGCGTTAATCTCTTTAAGCTCGCGTGCCTCCATAACCTGATTTCGCAATACTTTTTCTTTCAAAATTAATACTCTTGTGATTTCCTCTCACACCCCCCTTTGTTAATTTTGAAATACCTACTTGGAGATACTCTTCTCACTGTCGGACCTTTATCGACAATATCTTTTATTTTTCCTACTATTTTAGTTGCTCCTCTTTAAATCATCTACAACTGTGTCTCAATCTGCAGATGGTTTGGGCATGCCTGTTAGAAGTTCAAGTATGAAATTCAATTTCTTCAATTCCAAATACAAGAAATTGCTTCAAAATGATGAAATATTTGCGAAGAAAAGTGTGCTGCATTAGATACATTGGTTGATGTGGCTTCTCGAGCTCTCTATATCAGATATATTGGACTGTCATGTAATTATTTATTTTTCTATCAGCATTGTATCTTCAGGTGTGGATTGAATGTTTCTTTCATGCCTTTCTCTTCTATTCAAAAGACCTAAATCTATTATATGTTTTTGTCTCCCTTAGATTAGTTTGCATTAACTATCTTTCACAGGCTGGTAGGATGCAGGCTCTGATACCATTTGTAATGACCCTTTTTTTGGGTCATTCATTTTTGCTACTTTTCCTTTCTTTATTTATATCTTTTGCCATGTTTTCTCTGATATAACTTTATTATGTATGCAATCCGCAATGCTTCAACAATGGTGAGCCGTGTATTTTGATGTGCAGTTGGGTCTGAATATTTATACAACTATTAATGTGTTGTTGTTTCATCTCTCTGTCCTATATTCAATTGTTGACTTAACATTCTCCATATATAATATTTGAATAGGCACAGTGAACCGTTGCCTTTACTTGTTATGCTTGTTGCCTTGATTAATTAACAACAAAATAAGTGGATCAGTTATTGTGAGCCGATAATGTACTACCTAAGGTAATCTCATTGACTTATAAAATAATCAAGTGCCGATAAGTATTCATTTCTTGAGACATTTTAATTACTTATAATAATCATATGGATTAACATAAGTAATTGTTACAATCATGAATTACTTATTTATCCATAGCACGACAGTGACACCCAACCATGGATTAATGATGCCATCTTTGAAAATGTTATTGAAGTATGTTGCCGTATGGATACATCCATACATGTTAGAATGATCAAGTGATACATCATTGTAGCATGTAAGTATATATACATATATCAATGATACCAAAATGAATTTCATCATAGACATATCAATGATCTCAAGATGACATGATGATGTAAGATGTAGCCATATATGCATATGTATATGCCCATTAATGCATGTACGTGCATGTGTACCTTTGTATACGTGATTTTGTAGGCATGTGACTATGTTGCATGTCCATTTCATAATATAATATCATTAATCATTTATTTATATATTTTTATACTATCATAATAATAAATATATATCAATATTATATAATAATGCTTGATGCACTACTATTAATATTTATATATTCAATATTTATTTAATAACAATGTACATAATTTATTAATATATAACATTATTGTTATTATTATGTGTACAATTGATATCTTGATTACCTTAATAATATTATCAATCTTTTATTTATTATTATATTTTAATACTATTATCATATTATAATTATAATGTCATATCATATTGTATGATAATAACATTATTATTATTATTTTATTTATTAATAATGATTTGACCTTTGATATTACCTTATTACCTTAGTAACATATTATTATATCAATAATATATTATTATTTATCCTTAATAATATATTATACCACTAATAATATATCAATATTTCTTTTAACATTTAAGAAATAATATATTTATTTATTCATAATAATTTACTTATATTACTCAAATTAGGGGACATGACAATTTCCTGCATTCATAGAGTTAAGTGTGTTAGTTTCTTGCAGCAATAGTGTAAGTTCTTTTCCTTGCATTTTACTTTCTTGTAGCATAAGCTTAGTGACTCATTAATAGACCTAGTGCACATACTGTGCTGACCATTTCAAGTATACATCCTTGGGTTGACAAGATTAAATGCACCTCATAGTAGGAAAAATAGTCCTTAATTTGAATATATTATTTCTAAGCATGGCCTAAAGCATGACTATGATACACCTATTGTGAGGTGGATCATTTTTGGCACTGTTACCAGGGATGGTGTCAAGCTAGGAGAATTTTTGAGTCATAGTTCTTAGATAAAGTTTTTTTTTGAGAAATCTCCAGTTTGAAGTTTCTTTCACCAGTGTGAAAAGTTTAATTCCATGCATCGAAGAGGAATATGATGAGATGAATATGGCATATTTCTTACATGGGAGTCTGTTAATTTGAATGAAGAAATTGAAGAAGAAGAAGTTGAGTTACATTTGAAGATGCAATCCCTATTTTTTCCACAACATCATCATCAAGAGCTGAACCAATAGATATAAGCGGTCTTCAACCCTTCAACAAAATATTGGCCAATTTTCTTGATAACACTGCTTTGAGTCCACCAGCTGTTAATCATCCAGTACCCAATGTCCCTTTCTAGTAGCAACCTCATAATCTGATACCTCTAGTCATGACACAACCTACTTTTCCATTTCCTCTTCCAAGTCTTGTAACCAATGCTAATCTTAAGAACATACCTCCCATTGCTCTTCCAAAGTTCTATGGCCTTGCAATTGAAGACCCTGATACTTTCTTGTTTGAATTTCATATCCTTTGTTATAGTTTTGACTACAACACTGATGACTATAAGCTTAAATTATTTCCAACAACATTGAAATAATCAGCTCTACAAGGTTCATGGTCTTAGGAGCCAATGCATCAAGAAGTTGAGATGAAGCTCTATTTTTGGATAAGAATAAAGAATATTGCAAAGCATCTAGTTCAAGAGGGGATGATATCTTCAGGATATCACAGAAGGAGGAAGAAACATTGGAAGATTATGTTTCATGTTTCTCATATACACTGCAGAAGAACCCTTAGCACACGTTGTCCGAAGATTCACAAAAGCATTGGACCTGATGGCTGGTGGTGATGTATATGAAGCTTCTTGGGATGATCTCAAGAAGATCTATCAGAAATATTTAAGGTCAACCATGAAGAAAGGATGAGGACCTCGTTCTACAATCATTAAAGGAATCAATCAAGGCATTTCAAAGCTTGAGATATCTAACCTATTGTCAGATTTCAAACAAGATATCATCAATGATCTCGCTACACATATGGACATAATAACTACAAAGAAGAAGCAAGCTAAAGCTGAGTTACAACTAGCTAAATACTGTCCTCATTGCTGAAAGTAGAAGAAGGATTGCCAATGTAAATTGGTCACAAGCATGGAGAACCCACATCTTCCAACTGAGTATGTTAAGATAGATGGAGATGATGAGAAAGTATTCTTTGTTGCTTAACGTTGACCATGGGCCCAATGTCAAGGTATGCCTCAAGACCGCTTGCAAAATTCAAAGTCATATGATAATCAATGGCAAAACAATAATCCCCAAGGTCCTCCACAAAATCAACCCAATTAGAACAATGTTTGGGCAAAAAAATCAACAACAATCCCAATGGCCTTAGAATTCCCAACCACCTTGGCCTAACCAATAGAGTAACCAATGGAAAAACCATCAGAACTACTAGCAAAACTAGTAGAACCAATGGCAACCACCCCAAGGGAATTGGCAATCTACAAACCAATGTAGGGAACCTCAACAATGGCCTAACCAAAATACTAGTGCTCCACAATTACCACCTCCAATTCAACAACTTGCTCTAATGCCCCCATTTGCAAATCTTGGACCTAAAAAAAAAACACAGTTACCTACACAACCTCAGCCAAACCCAAATAGCCAACAACTATAATAGCCCATGTATAGTGCTGATGCTCAATAGTATCCTTCTTATACCATGAATGTTGCTGATATACATATGAGATCTGGTACAACTTTACTAGCACCTAAACTGCCTCTTATAACTAAAATACCAGACTCTCCTACAACATTAGAACCCTCAGTTGCTGAAACAGTTGACTCAACCAATGTTACTATGTCAACCCCAGCTCAACTAGTAGTAGAGCCTCCTTTTCCAAAAAAGAAACATGAACAAACAGAGGAACATCCTTTTAATATTGTTGATCAGTTGAAAAACATGCATGTCCAAATACATTTGTTTCAAGCCATTAAAGATGTTCCAATTTATGGAAAAGCTATTAGGGAAGCCTGCTTGAAGAAACTTGGAAGGAAGAAAAAGGACCCCACCACAGTCCATGTATTGGGACAACTAGCTGACATCATGCTAGGGAAATTAATTACACCAAAATATTTTGATCTAGGAAGTCCAGTAGAGAATGTCAATATAAGTGGTTAGTTTGTTAAAAATGCTTTAATAGATCTTGGAGCTGCTATAAATGTTATGACCAAGGATACCATGAAGAAGTTGAAAATAGAAGGACTAAGGGCTACACCAACAATTTTGCAACTTGCAAATAGTTCTACTGTTACCCCTAATGTGATGATAGAAAACATAGTTGTAACCTTAGATTCTTTGGAATATCCTACAAACTTCATGATTTTATCCCCCAAAGTTAATCTATTTGGTTACCCTATCATCTTAGGTAGACCATGGTTAGCCATAGCCGATGCAAACATAAGTTGCAAATTAGAGAATATGACCATATCAAATGGCCAAGCAACAAAGAAATTTGATTTATATCCTCCAACCCAACCGTTATCAAATTTAAGTACATCTATTTGGCCAAATTTAGGGGCTGAAGAAGAAGAGCTAAACTCTATTGTACAGCTCATGATGTTGCATAAACAATCTTTTCTAAAATTGCAAGAGGAAGATTTAGTAATTCAGAGTATCCTCACTAACACTTGTGTGGTAGAAAAAGACATATTTGAAAGTTTTGTGTTGGAATTAATAACATATGAGGGATGTGATAAGAATTGTACTTTGCTCAAAGAACCTAAAATTCTTTATCCACTTTTACCTTGTGAATTAGAAGCAAGTCCAATATCTGAAGCTACTATGATAGAGTCCACCACTACTATTGAACTGACTAAAGGTCATAATCTCAATGTTAATCCTAAATTAATACCCACACAAATGGAACAATTAAAAAAATTGCTTCAAAGGCATGAAAAGACCTTTGCATGGGATTATAGTGATATGAAAGGGTTGAGTCCTACACTGTGCACTCATAGGATATACATCAATGAAGGCTATCTACCACTTCGTTAACCCTAGAGAAGGATAAATGCAAGCCTTAGAGAGATAGTTAAAACTGAATTGCAAAAATTACTTGATGCTGATTTTATTTATCCTATATCTGATAGTAGATGGGTGTCACCCCTGGTCATAGTGCCTAAAAAGGGAGGAAATGGAGAATTTTTGTAGATCAAAGAGAGTTGAACAAAGCTACCAAAAAGGATTACTTTCCTTTACCATTCATAGATCAAGTTTTGGACACACTAGCTGGAAAGAAGTATTTCTCTTTTCTAGATGGGTATAGTGGTTATAATCAAATCAGTATTACTCTTGAAGATCAAGACAAAACCACATTTACATGTCCATGGGGTACTTTTTCATACTCAATTTTACCATTTGGTCTATGTAATGTTCCTACAACATTCCAAAGAGCTATTATTAGCATCTTTGCTGATATATCACATGATTGTATGGAAATCTACATGGATGACTTCACAACATTTGGAGTCAATTTTGAGGAAGCAATGGTGAATCTTGAAAAGGTTTTGGTCAAATGTCAAGAACATAATTTGGCACTTAATAATGAAAAGTGTTTCATTCTTATGTAAGAAGGTGTAGTACTTGCTCATTTCATATCCGCTGCAAGAATACAAGTGGATCTAGCTAAGATAGAGGTAATTCAAACATTGCCCATACATATAAAGTCAAATGATGTATGATCTTTTCTAGGTCATGCTGGATATTATAGACGTCTCATAAAATATTTCAGCAAAATAGCTAGTTCTTTGTATAAGTTACTCACAAAAGGAGCAAAATTTAGTTGGACATCTGAATGTGATGAAGCCTTCCTACAACTTAAGAAACTTCTGACTACAGCCCCAATTTTACAAAGCCCTAATTGGAATTTATCTTTTCATATACATACAAATGCCTCTGCCATAGGTGTGGTCCTAGCACAACAATCCCAAAATCTTGAAAATGTAATCTATTATATCAGTAAGAGCCTTCATGGCCCAGAGTTGAACTACACTGTGAGTGAAAAAGAATTGCTAGCAATAGTTTATGCCCTCAAAAAATTTTGGCATTATATAATTGGCTATTCCATATTTGTTCATACTGATCATGCAACAATTAAATATCTCATGAACAAACCTGCTTTAATAGGTAGGTTAGCAAGATGGTTACTATTCTTGCAAGAATTTGATATAACTATTGTTGATAAGCCTGGAAAAGCCAATATTGTAGTTGATTATTTATCAAGAACCCATCATGATGATACTAACACTACTTTGGTAGATGATGCATTTTTAGATGAACATTTGTTTCATATTGCTATTCAAACTCCATGGTATACAGACATTGCTAACTATATTGCAGCCAATAAGATACCAGGACATTATTCTTACAAGGAAAAGAAGCTGGTTGTGGAGAATTTTTTTCATTTTTCCTAGATAGATAATCTCTTTTTTTACACTGGACTTGATCAAATTATGAGAAGATGTGTGAGAGAAGATGAGACATATGACATTCTACATGCATGTCATAATGAACCCTGTTGATGACATTTTACAACAAAGAGAACAACTTTCAAAATCTTGACAACTAGTTATTATTGGCCTACAATTCACAAGGATGTAGCCAACTACACAAGAAAATGTGACAAGTGTCAAAGGATGGGTTGGCCAACAAGAATAGATGAAATGCCTCTTAATCCTTAGATGACATTAGCACCATTTGACAAATGGGGCATGGACTTCATTGGACCAATTGATCCTCCATGTAATGAAAAATCCTATATTCTTGTGTGTACTGATTACTTAACAAAATGGGTTGAAGTTAAGGCTATGAAGCATGCTCGTGATGAAAAAGTTGTTGAATTTCTGTATGAAGAGATTTTTACTCACTATGGTGTACCTAAGGAGCTAGTCACCGAACAAGATGCATAATTCACCTCTAATCTAATCTTAGAGTTGATGAAATAGTATAATATTAGGCACCAGAAATCCAATCCTTATCACCCTTAAGATAATGGACAAGTAAAGGTCACAAACTGTGAGTTGGAGAACATCTTAACGAAAATAGTCCATTTGCACCATAGGGATTGGACCAACAGATTACAAGAAGCTGTTTGGGCTTATAGAACAACCTGGAGACTACTATAGGATTCACACCATTTTAGCTCTTATATGATAGCATAGCAATTCTTCCAATTGAATTTGAACATAAAACTCTAAGGACAACATTGGCATTGGATATTGAACTTCCTATAGCACAAAGAGAATGTCTTCTGCATCTTAACTCTTTGGATGAGATGCACAAAGTTTTCTTTGGAACATACTGAACTGATATAAAAACAAAGAAAACAATGGCATGATTCTCATATTATTAGTAAAAAATTTCAAGTTGGTGACTGGGCACTACTATATGATTCTAGATTCAAAGATATGCTAGGAAAGCTATAGACAAGAAGGCTGAGACCATATGAAATTAGTCACATCTTTGATAATGGAGTTGTTCAACTCACTAACATTGATCTGGTACCCTTCAAACTATTAGTCAATGGTCATAGATTAAAATTATACAATGTAATGCCCCGCCAAGGGATCTAAAGAATTAATTTAGAAATTCATTAAGTTTGGTAACATTTTTTTTTTAAATAATATGAAAGTAAATACCACATAATAATGGAAGCAATAGCAATGTCCATCTAAAAGTAAACATAACATACATAACCAATTTCATTATTTAAGAATCTCTTAACGTTGAGTTACATCTAAACTAACTAACATACATGAATCCATCTAGTACAACATCCACATGAATAATAATGATAAGTCCAATGTTCATACATTACATTTCCAAATGCTCAATCATCCACTGTAAATGTCACAGGGTATGGAGGCTTAAAAGAATATACATGTGTGAAATAAGGCACATCATCCTATTCCAATCCATGATACATCAAAGTAGATATAATCACATGATACATCATCATAGAAGACATATACATCCATCATAAAGATCAAACAAAATAAACTAAGTGCACGGTTCCTCCCAACTGTTAATAGCATCATTAGACCATCATGGATCCTAGCCATCCCTCCGTGTGTAACATTCCAAAGCACCGAAGAGATCATCGGTATTAATATAGTAGGAATGTCACTTCTAAAACATCCTACTAACATGCAAAGTAAAGCATATGATACCATCATCTAACATATGCAAATCATCAATATAGGAAACATACTAGCAAATACATCCATCATAAGGTATGTCATCTATCATAATGCTCCAAGAACATAATGAAGATAAATACCAACCAAGAATGCTCTAGCCACGGTGTCTCTGACGGATCTCAAATGATAAGAGTGGAAAATACACTACCACTCGACTGCGTGGAACCTAAGTGGTCCACTCCCACTGTGCTGAGGAGATAATCTCAAGTCCCAAACAGGCTATCAATCCACAAAGCATAAATTTTTATAAGTCCAGGAATCCTAAAAGTATACTAACTCAAAGGTTTCCATCACACACAAAATTGACATCTAATTTTCAGAGGCACACAATGACATGTACGAAACCTACTCTGCAAGCGAGAAAGTGTCATCGCAATTATCACGTACAAGTTACCCTGGTAGTTAGCTAAACTCCACAGGTCCATACTGATCTCATGCGGCCACTAGTATCCTCTCATACTGATGAGGCATACTACAGAATGCACGGTCGCAACCATGCATTCTCACTACTCCCATCCTAGCCTGTACAAGTGCTCAAGGCATGGGCGAGAACATCAAAAAAATTATTTTTTTAGGTTCATTTAATCTCTATTTAGTGTGTAAATGTTATCACTTATTAACCAAACTTACAATGAGTTACTTGGTAGCCACTTAGGGCCCCGACCCCCATTGCAAGCCACTTCCGGACACTACAAGTAGATTACCTACCCTAAGCTCATGAAATCATAAAATCACCATAGTCTTGTACAAGTGACTGTAAAGAAAATTCAAAAGATAATCCATAAAAAGAAATCATCAAATATCCACAATAAAAGCATCAAATATCCGTAGTAAAAATCATCAAACCTCCAAGATAAGAATCATCAAATCTCCATGAGCATCCGAAAAACATTCATAGAAAATTATGACCACAATAGTTCTCTATTGGCAACTGAAGGCATCACTGATAATCATAAGTATCCATTGGTTCTCAATAATCAAAATATATCTCAAAATAAATCACAATATCCATTGGTTCTCAATAAGCAACCAAGAATATCTCAAAATCATACTGATCGAAGACTCCAAAATGGTTGAGTCAAACATGTCACAACATGACATCATCAATAAATAAATCAACATTTCAGTCTCATCATGGCAACTAGAAAATAATCTAAGGATAACTGATCGATGACTCAAAAATGATTAGCTCAAGTGTCTCATACACATACATCTCAGCTTCACACATGAAGACTGATGAACAATAACAATCAGTAAATACAAACATTTCATAGAGCATACGATCACATTACCATGGTTGAGCTTATAAAGATCGAGACCAAATAAGATCAACATGCCATCACATCTCATAACTCCTGAGCCTCTGGTAACAACTTGGGACTGGTCAACACTAGTTAACCCAAAACCCAAAACAAGAAGCATATACAATACACGATGTAGACACATGTTTTGGTTTTGCTATCTTACATAGTTGAATCAAGTGTAGAGGCTTCCAATTTTTTGTTTGCAAGTATATTTTCAAGTGTCTTAAGTTTCATCATTTGACCTACAAGTCCACCCATTTGTTTCCCGATAGCATTATCTTTTTATTATTTAAAATAATATTCTAAGAATAGCTTACAGGTAAATATTAAATCATTTGACACTTAGTAAAATTATTAACTCAATGTTACAAATTGAATGACTCTTCTTAATGTTACTTCAACTTTTAACATAAATCAAGGATCATTAATCATCTAAATTATAAGAGAGCCAATTACTAATCTTCGAATAAGAAGATTATAACTTTATTAAAATGATCAATTAAATCCACCAATTAACTTAGGTACACAATTCCATGACCTAATATTTAATTATATGTTACTAAGTCTTCACCATTAAAATATCTAAAATCATAATTCAAGTCATAAGACTTACCAACTTTTGATACCAATATTTTAACAATCTATTTTAAGAATTATATCAATTAAATCTCTATTACATAATTTAATTATTAATTAAATCTAATTAACTCTAGTTAATTGATTTAATTAATAGTTGCATAACCATAGCATTGTTCCAATTAATATCAGTTGACTAATAACTAACTTGAATTCTGTAAGATTAAGGTCAACTATAATCTAGTACACAAATATTCATATTCATAGTTCAATAATAATAACTTGTTAATATTTAATAACAAGCTATGTTGGAAATCTTATCTATAATGACCACATTTGTCATTCTTTTCAAATAACTCTCTATCACACAACTTAATTATTAATATCATGGTTATGATATCAGCTCAATGAATATCAATTGATCAATTATACTTCAAATCCCAAAAACTAATATCTTTTTACAAAACTTATATCTTTTTACAAAATTTTAATCATTAAATAATCTCCACTAGATTATCTCTAATCAAATTTTTTGATAACCATTTAAACCATTATTTATTAATAGTTTGCTAGTCCTTACAAACATTAATAAATAATAACTCCTCAAACTATAAATACTCGATCTATAGAATCCTTCCATAAACTCATTAGTTAATATTTAACTAACCTTTAAAGCATATCAATAATTTATAACCAATATAATAATTCAAATCGTAGCTATGTTATAACAATGTTATAATGTAACTATGACTCTTTGTCAATATAATAATTTTTATTTAAATCTAAATCCAATATCATTAAAATTTGAGTCTCTTAATAATCATCATTAAACACTTTTATAAATTACCACCTCTTAACTATATATTAAATAGTATTTAATATACATTAAATAATTAATATTAAAAGTCATCAATTCTCTATTGAATTCAATATCTCTATCCATCAGCTCTATCAACAAAATTTCTATTAAAAATCTCCATTAATTCATTTAGAACATTTTTATTAGTCTTTAGACTAATTAAATAATTATTAAATTCTAATTATATTACTTTGATATATTATTTTTGTGAAGTTTAAGCATAAAGAACTCTTGGTTATGGGAAATGAAAAAATATCCGTCTTTGAATAAAACAGTCCCAGTACGACGGTCATATCTCCCTAATGAACCGTTGGATTGGGCTGAAATTTAAATATGTTGGAGAGGGCCAAGTTGCACCGATTCTGACCAGAGCGATCGAATAAGTTCGATCACGATAAAAAATTATGAATGACTGAGTTCAGGTCTATTCAAGGGGCAGCGACAGGACAATTTGTGATGAATTAAGAATTTCCTCTTAAAATAATTGTTCTCTAAATTTACCCATTCATCCATCTAATAGGTTTGTCCATATGCATCTGAAAATATAATTTGATAGAAAGATTACATCTAATCATTCGAATTTTCAACTTAGAATTTCTATTTTAATTTCAAATCTTGTCTATCTAATTTCACAATACAAATTCAAACCCAAACCTGATTAAGATTTAATTTTTTTCTCATTTGAAACTAGAGTTTTTCTATTGTTTTCTTCTCATCCAAATAAAATATCTAGATTCTAATTTCAAATAGTAGATTCAATCACAGAGAGTATTCAGACACATAAAACAGATATGATGAAGACAGGAAGAGAAAGAGTGCAAAGGGAATATGAGAATATCACGAGTGCACTTGGACACTGATGCTAATTTGCCATGCCTCAAAAGTCCATAGAAAATCCCTTCCTTCTCCATCATTCGCAATTCTTCTAAGAATCCAAGCCGATTGAATCCTCCAAGTGATTAGAAGTGCTAGAAGGAGCATAGAAGCAAGTAAAAAATATATGAGCATATGAATCTTCTCCCATGCATGTAAGCTTTGAAGCTTCTATTTTAGTTTGTAGCTCTTGATTTCAATTAAGCTTGTAGCTTCCATTAAACTTGTAGCTTTCATTAAGCTTTTCATTTAAGCTTCTATGAATGTCTGAATATAAATAGCTCTCAAGAAACCTTTGGAATGCTTCTTGAAACAGCTGGAAGGTGTCACCAACTAAGCATGGGTCTTTTCCAACCTTTTTGATGAGTCATAGAGTTGTAGACACCTTGTGCTTAATTGATGCACTAACCTCCGTGTTGTTGACACATGTTAATTCTCATGCAAGCTTATAACTCCAATTTACTTTACTCTTTCCAATTTAATTAATTAATTTATTAAGTCTCATGCACTAACTTTAATATCTCCACTTTTCAATCTTAATATATTTATATTTTAATCATATGAGATTTAGAATCTTTTAATAATTTAAAATATATTTTCCACTTTTAAACTTTATTGCTAAAATATTTATTAGCTTTAATAATAATATTATTTAGTCATTTATTTAAAAATGAGCTCCAAATATATTATAAATATTGTCGCATTCCAAATTTAATATTATAACTTTTATCTTCCAATTTAATTATTTTATTTTCAAATTTAATTATTTTATTTAATTAATTTTCCAATTAATTAAATAAAATAAATATTAAAATATCATATTAATTTTTTTTATTTAATTAAACAATTAATTAAATCTTTTAATTAGGCTTAATTAATAGAAAATACTTCGAAGACTCACAAAGGTAAAAATATGAAAAAACTCATCATAGCCAAAATACATACAAATCAAACCAAAGGGTTTATATCACGAATTACATCATCTGACGCATTCAAAGGGTACTCAACTTAGATACTTGTCCTAATTTTTCAATTAGAACAAATGGCTTAAAGGGTTGGGATTTGGATTTGAGAATTTATCTCCCCTCTCTTATCATTGAGATAATGTGATAGGGTACGCTCATCCTGACAATTCAGGAAAGTCGATACCCGGTACCTGCAACCTGCATAAAAACTATGCATGTACAAGCACAATATATACTAAACTAAACAGGCAATGGCAGGAAGTGGTGCATCGTGTAGATCCCGACTAACAGGTGACTACGACTCCCTTCCTTAACCACATCAGACACACCATACAAAAGCAAACACACACACCATACACATGCAAGTATGGGGTAAGTATCCATAAGAAAATACATATGATAATAAATCATCTTACTAATCATCATTAATAACTACAAACACTAAAAATAATCATCATACATTCATCACATATCAACTAAATCCATAGCGCAATATCTGATAATCTCATAATAATGTTACTAACCATCAACATGAAACTAGCTCTAAAAGAGTTCAACAATGATAAAAAAATGCGAACTAGGGGCAGTCACTACATACAAGCAGCCCCAAATAAAAGCAGACTTCCTATAGTAGTTTCAACATTTGGATTCAAATACAAATCAAGGAACTCTTCCTGTAGCCGAAGGTGTCAACCTTCCGATTGTCGCTCTTCAACATTAGTCTTTTTGTTCATGCTCATAATAAAGAATTTATGTTCACATAAAGTTCACTTTTCTATTCACTTTTTCCTTCCATCTCATCTCTCTACCTTCCACCCATCCACCTCATCTCATTTCTTTATCTTCCATCCATCCACTTTCCACATCATCAATTTTTTATGCTTTCAATAAACCCTGCGAGATGCTGACGAACGCTGCTAATGATGATATCACTTTTGCCACCTTTTTGGTACATGTGATAATTAGATCAACATGTATAACATTTTCAAATTATTATTCACTTATGGTCCACAAATTTTGTTAATTATATTTAATACTGCATAGTTTATATGATGGCAACATTATGCCAGTCCCTTACCCATACTAGGTCTGACAAGTGAGGACGCTTGTCCAAATTTAGCTGGAGGGAGGGAAGATCACTAATATCCAATGGCATTTCTATTTATCTATAAAGATTTTTCCAAATCTTTGCATTCCTTTCATCAATGAAAATTAATTGCCATAAGTACATAAGTGAGGTGTCGTACTCCCTATTTTTTGAATGATTTTCTATGTCAAGCTGTGATGTGACTTATGTTTAAATTTTATGTGACTTGAACCCTATTTTTGGGTGATTCTCACACATATTCATGATTTTCCTTCATTAAAAGCCTTATTATTGTGCACAACAATTTGTTATGATATTAATTGCATGATTAAAACAAAAGAAGTGTCAGTTGAGTCTGTAAAAAAACAAAGCAATTTGAAGCTTGAATTCAAAAGGGGGAAAATAGAGTAAACAGAGGAAGTGTTAAGAGAATGGGTGGATAGTTGCAAAGGAGAGAACTAGTGGAACACACTATGTTACTCTCAGACATAGAAGCTGTCAGAAGGTTTAATGCATGCAAATGGCTAGGGTATTTTCTAAGTTTAATCACATTTGATGAGGAGGTAGTAGCAGAATTTACAAGGACATTCGATAAGGGTGAAGCCTCCATTTGGGGTTTAAAGGTGATTACAACAGAGGAGGAAATTGCTGAAGTGAATGGGTTGCCTACAGTTGGAGAACATTACCCCAACACACATGATGTGAGGTCAGCAAGAGCTCAATTTACTAGATTGCATAATCCTCAAATGGACATTACAAAGCAAGGATGCAAGAGAATGTCACTGCTGCCACCATACAATGAATTAGCTATGCACATAATCAGGTATTTTACATGTGAAGGTAGATTCTCATATTTGCATGCACACCATTTCAAATTGCTTAGTTGTGCAAGACATAATATTGTAGTAAATATTCCAAATTTCTTGTATAATATGCTTTGTATTAGTGTGGAAGAAGCCCAAAAAGGAAAAAATAATTTTGTTACTCATCATGCCTTAATCAAGTTAATGATAGAGAGGTCACTTAGGGATGTATCTCCCATGACATGGAAAGAATTTGTGTAAGCCAAAAAATTTCAATCCCAAGCTACCCCTAGTGAACAACATGGTGAGGAAAATGTAGCTCCCACTAGTGAGCCTGCTAAACAAAATAGCCAAGAGGTTGAAGTCGAAAAGACCCAAGAAAATATGCAAGAAACTATCCCTATCCAATAAAATGTGCCTTAACTTGTGCAAGAGACTCTAAAACCTACTACTAGTAGAGCTAAGAGGAAAAAAAAACCGCAGGAAGAAATCTCTGTTCAGGAAAAGGAAGAGCTGAACCCTACAATTGTAAGACAAAAGAGAAAAAAGAAAAGTATTGTAGTAACCACTCCTGCAGTAGAGACACCCAAAGGAAGAAGTAGGAAAAAGGCCATGATAAAAGAGGAAACCCTTGTAAGGAGAAGCCCTAGAATGAGAGGGAAAGTTTCTAAAGATTCTACGTTGTCTAAAGCATCCATCAAGGAATCCCATATGCAAATTATTTCTGATCACTCTCCTTCCCATCTTGAGCTTATAAGTATTCGCAAAAATCCTACTGAGGAACGTAGGGATGAAGTCAAAGAAAATCTAGATGATACCCTAGTAGACCTACTAGGTACTTTCGGCTATAAGGATGAAACAAATCTTGAATATGTTGATTCAAACACTGCCCTTGTTCCCCATAGATCAACATGGATTACTAGTTCTGTAGAACATTTATGGTAGGAACAGAGAAAAAGGAAAAGAGATCATGAAGAAGACAGTGGTTCTATCACATTGTAGCAACTATTGTTTTAGTTGTATGGACAACATCTGTTTGCTGAAGCCTTGAAGAAAGAAGAGAGGAAAAAGATGAATAAGATTATAGTATCTCAAGGTGATGAAATTGTAGATTTAAAGGAATAGTTGGCAAGCCAACAACAATGAATGAACCATGCCCTCAAGCTAGCTGATCAAGCCCTTGCTTGTAGACCACCACCAAGAGTTTATGCTCTTTGTTTGAAAGAACAATTTCTTTTGTTTCAATTAATGTTAACTCTTAAGAATATTAATGCAGAGTTCAAATCAACACAAGAATTTTATGGACTATATCAGAATTTGCCACCTTGGCAGTAGAATTTACTTTGTGAGTTATATGTTCAGAATTTTTTTATCCCTTCAGAGACTTAATGGAATCTCTTGCTTTATATAGGGGATACACACTTAAGAGCTCTCATGTCTTAGATGTCCAATGAAGCAAATTATGACAGGTAGCTAAATAATTATAGGGTTAAGGAAAGGATAGAACCTTTGCCTTTAAGAGCAGAGAGTAGCAAGTCCAATGAAGTGCTTAGAGATTGGTTCACATTAACCCATGGAAAGAAGAATCTAGAAGTAAGGGAAAGGATCTTTGCTGCTAGAGTTAAAGCTTATGCTGATTATGAAAATCTGCCCTACTTTACTTTTTAGAGAGCTATGACTGGTGCTAGGAGTAGATGGGCCAGGCTGCCTGAATCTCTTAAAAAGTTAGAACCACATAGTCCCATTAACTTGGAGGCAACACTTCATAGGATTCCAAAATATTTAGAGTTAGGGAAGCAGGCCAGGCTAGATTTGTGGTGTCCTTTAACCATGCAACCTCTAATGCTCCTGTGGCCTTTGTATGACATCAATGTTGATAGACTCAACAAACTTTAGGAAAATCATAGAAAGGAAGTGTGGGAGAGAACCAGAGGATTTTACTACACTTTCAAGAGCAATAAAAAAGGAAGGATAGAGATTGGAGAGTTCAGATCATTAACGAGGAAGTGCAATGCTTGAGGACACGCATTAGCTTAGCTGGGGGTAGATGATGAGACCAAAATTTGCCTTTATTTTATGATAGTTTTAAGATACTTTATTGATACTCTGTTTTATCTTTGTCAAAACATTTGTGGACCCATGTTTACCGAACCTATGATAAACCTATGGGTAGAAACTATGCCATCTTTTGCTAAAATTATATATAGTATGTAGTATTTCATATGGTTATCAAATATGTGTTCTTATATTTGAATTTAATTTGATAAATGTTTATTTGCAAACATGTCTTTGTGTTGAAACTAACCTGTTAATGAAGACTAAAAGATGATTGGAGGAATTCAAAATTTAAAGCGCCAACAACATTCAAGGAGAAGAGAACACTAAGGAGCATCCACAACGGTTCTAGAAGACATGGTAATGAGTAAGGAGGAGCTATGAAGACTTATTACCTTTTCTGCATTTATTCTTTGGCGAGTAGATGTTCAAACTTTATTATTTCCACCTTAAGCCATTATTCCCTCTTCCTACCTTCAATTGTTATCCTCCTATTTTCTCTCTTATAGATTTAAAGCTAGGTCATTTACTTTTTTGTTATGGAATAAGTGTTGATTTCCTATATATATAGGAATTGACCCAACTGTGTTAAGTTTTTAACCAATTAGAAGAAATAGTTTAAGAGAATAGACTATTAATTTTTACAGTTGTGTTTTTACAGTTCTCTATCATGTAATGAATTTCTGAAATCTAATGGAATAGTTTTTGGCTTCTATCTTGTGTTAGTAGTTTAGTGAAGCTGACCAAGGGGGCCCACTTGGAAGGTGGATTAGATTAGGATAGAATAGATTTACTTCCAAGAATTCTTAGTTTCATAATTAGAATTTGTAAGTTCCTTCCTGTAGCATTGCACTTTGTGAATGTTCCTGTAGCATATGTGAGAACAATTAGTAGATGAATGGAGTTGGAATATTTGTTATCCTTTCATTATATTTCTAGAATTCATAGAGTTAAGTGTGTTGGTTTCCTGCAACAACAGTGTAAGTTCTTTTCCTTGCATTTTACTTTCCTGCAACATAAGCTTAGTGACTCATTAAGAGACCTAGTGCACATACTATGCTGACCATTTCAAGTATATGTCCCTGGTTTGACAAGATTAAATGCACCTCATAGCAGGAAAAATAGTCCTTAGTTTGAATATATTATTCCTAAGCATGGCCTAGAGCATGACTATGATACATCTATTGTGAGGTAGATCACATGCCAAGTGATTCAAGTGTCGAGTAAACAATAGACGCCAAGCAGTTTAGGTGCCAAGTTAGAAGCAAAATTATAGTGTATGCCGAGCATCAGTAAATTCATATGTTGAGTAACATAGATTAGACATAGTTGTTTCTAATGGCACAAACAACTATGTAAACCATTTTTTAGCTGACCTAAGCATATATTATGATCTTTTGAAGATAAGGATCAATCTATATGCGGATTTCCTATGCTATTACATGCAACCAATCAAAAAATGGGAAGGTTTAAGTGGCAATATGGATGAATCACAATTGTAGATTCATACTTAACCCTAAGCCACTAAATTATTTTTAAAGGAAGACAAAGCCCTAAACTTTTTATGAAGGTTACAAGAAGGTAACAAGGGGAGAATGATCAAATTGGAGAAGGAAACAAGATTGTTTATAGAGCATTCATGGTGACTTAGTAGTGAGAGTGAGTTGCAAAATCAATTAGAGAAGAACAAAGGATAGAGAAGGATACAACATTGTTATATTTGATCGTGAAGGATCAATAAGGACATTGTGAAGAGATGATTTGTTATCAGGCAAGCAAGTGCTAATTACAAGATCTATGCTGAGACATTTTAATAGGTGATTTCAGTTAAATCTTCTAGGCAGAGTAGTCCTAATAGGATTTACCAAATCTTTTAACAAGGTGGCATTACAAGTGAATGACCTAAAGTTCTCTAATCAGGCACACTTCTAACAGGGTGTTGAAATCCTCTAACAAGGTGGGACTTAACAATCTTTGTAAGCCTTTAACATGGTAGGCCTTTCATAGGGCAGATCACAATTCATGGTCAAACCATTGTAACCTTAATTGGCTACACTTTACAACTGCAGTAGTAAAGACTTGTGGGTTTCATCCCCACCCCAGTTTTACCTTCTCATTTGGAGGGTTTCTGGGTAATCATATCTAGTGTTAAGTGTGTGTGTTTGATTATATGTTTACATGATTGATGCATATGTTTTATATGCTATTTCAGTATGTTAATGCATGTGATCTAATAAATGGTGAAAGTTTTATGGATCAAAATTTAAACTCCTGATTCACCCCCCCTCTCAGAATTTTAGTTTTCCTACTTGTAATTCTAACAATTGGTATCAGAGATGAGTTCTTAGAAGGAGAAGCTTTGCAACTTAGAGGAAAGATCTTGAAATGGAAGTCTACAAGTTGGGAAAAACTATTGAGAACCAAGAGATTGAAATACATCTAATACTACATCAATTGAATGAAGCTAGATATGCTTTTAAGAGTTCCTTGAAGAGAAGGAAAGAGATTGCTATAGCAAAAAATGACACACAATACAATGCGATTGACACCACAAAGCTATTTGCAAATGGAAACTCCAGTGAATTTGATGCAGTAGTTGTAGATCTAATGAAAAAGAATAGAGCACAAGCTAAGGAAATCAAAAATATCAAGATAGAACAAGAATCTCAGGCCATGATGCTATGTGAGATAAAAAAACAAAAGAAGAAAGCCATGAGAGGTAAGGCCATGATTGAAGAATACAAAATAATCTTGAACAATAGAATAGAAGAAAAGTCAACAGAGCTAACCAGGATCTCAAACATGAAATTAGATACCCTAATCCAAATGATGAATGATCATCATGAATTGAATGTCAAGTACATTAAGATTACTGCATTAAAGTTGTAGAATGAACAACTATAGAATGACCTAAAGAGAGAAAGAGAAATTGCTAAAAGTTTCAACAAGCCAAATGAAGCCATCAAGTACTTTGAACAATTGTTGAAATCCCCTAGATCCAACAATGATGTAGCAGGATTAGGCTACACAAGCATTGAAGAAGGAGAATTATCAAAATTTGCTAAAGAAAGGCACATCAAAGGTAAAAACTCCAAACCTACTTGTTACTTTTGTGGTAAGAAAGGACATACTACTAATGTGTGTAGGAGCAAGAATACAAATCAGAATGCTAAGCCTAAGAACATGACTCATTGTCATAAGTGCAACAAATAAGGTCATTAGGCACATGAAAGAAAAACCAAAACCATGCATACACCAAGATTTGAAGAATATTGCCACAATTGTCAGAAGTATGGACATAGAGCCTTTGAATGCAGATCCAAGTCTATGTGGTCATCAAACAAGTCAACAAATGTAAGAAACCATGGACACTTTTATAATGGGGATTACAACACAAGACATAGCTGTCATTATTGTCAAGAATATGGACATATCCCTGAGAACTACATTGGTAACTACAGAAGATGGTTGAGTCAAACCACATGTTTTAGCTGTTTAAAGACTAGTCACATCAGTAAACATTGTCCAACTAGGTCAAAGGCACCAAGTTGTGAATTTGATAAAGACAAAGGCAAGGAAGATGTTGAACACATAAGAAGTGAGATGAATAAGACATGAAAAGAGAGAGACGATTGCAGTACATCAAATGGAGGAGGGATCACTTCACCCAATGGGTTAAGTGATCACACCTCATCAAATTAAGCAAACAAAAGGTATGTGGGATTGATATTTAAATGTTATATCATACATTAGTACCAAAATAAGATAGTACTAAAAAGAATACATTAGCATGAGTAAAGATGCAAGATGTGAAAATTCAAGTTAAATCTTTAAGTCTTTCATGTTGTTGCCGAGCATGAAAAGTTTCCCATTGATGTTGAGTGGAATGCTAGTAGATGCCGAGCTGCTAGACTAGTCAGTTGATGCCAAACTCATAGTAGCTATTGATGGAGGAAATGTTAGTAGATATTGACTGAATATGAAAATAGTTGATGCCGAGCTTACAACTATGTTAGCACATTAAATGTAAGGGTTTTAAAGGGTATTTGATTGATTTATGCTCATTATTCATCATTTCAAATTCAAGAAAGAACAAGTAGAGTGAAAGGTGATTTAGAAACTTGTTCAAGGCATTTTCAAAAATCTCAACAACGATTTCACTCCATATTTTGAAGGTATTTATCACAAGCTGAGCTATGTAGTTTGCATTTGAAAAAACCCTTGTTTTTTCACAATGGCATCTAGCTCAAGAAATGTAGAAGGGAAAGAGGTTTTTAATATCTAGTTGGTTAGTAATGAAGTGAAACAACCCATATTCAAGGCAATTCCTGACATCACCTACAAAAAAGATCCTTCAGGCATGTTCTCCATGATTCCCCCAAATGTCATTATGGTTCAAGATTTAAGAAAATGTTACACCTGTACGATAAGAGGAATAGGTGGCATGGAAATAAGGGAAGCCTATAATAGATTATGTGAAAATGGTGTTTTAAAAATTCAAAATTGTTGAAAGGAAGGGTTTGACGCGTGCCCTAGATTTTCCCACTGTATTCAAGACATATTGGATAAGAATAGTATTGAGCTGAATACATGATGAATCCTTATGGTTGGAAGGTGGACCAATAAAGATCACTAAATGAATAATTCATAGGGTTACTGGTTTCCCAACCCTAGATCGACCAAATCCTCTACAGAGTGATTCCAAAGAGGTAATAGAGAAGAATACAGGAGCAAAGTGCAACAAACAAGGAATGACAATAGATACTATAATAGATCCACTGATAAACTTTACAATAAGGGTTATTTCTCACAAAATCTATCAATCTAGTAGATTAAATTGTGAAGAAAGATCATACTTATGATCTTTTTGAGCTTCAACTACAACAATTGATGGAAAACCTTGGAGCAGTAAGGAAGACTAAGTGTGCACGGTAAAAATTTGGATCAATTCTAGTTTTCATATTTTTCTATGTACAAAATACATTCCCATCTTTTGGCACTATAGGATGGAAGACAAATAGGTCAGTTGCTATTTAGATAAATGAGTACATTGAACAAATGGGAGAAAACTTTGAGACATTGATGACTAGTTACTTTGAAGACTTTAAGAAGTCTATGAAGCAAAGGATGAGGATACCTATCTCTTTGGTTGAGCAACATTACAATGAAATATGTTTTCTTGTAGACACTGATTACACATATGTATAGGTTGCTACACCTAGGGTAAGATGGCTAAGACCTTTAGGTTATGAGATCAATGTTAATGAAGCCTCAACAACCATCATTGCACTTCTAGTAGAGGAAGCTGATAAAAAGGAATTTTTTATAGAAACTATGATGTAAAGAAGTCAAGGGTAGAAATGGAATTAAAGATAGCCTCTACACTGAAGAAGAAGGACAAACTAGTGAATAAACTTAAGGCTAAATTTGGTGAAGGTGCTAAAGAGGAAGAAGAGGAAAGAGATGAAGAGGATGAAGAGGAAGAACAAGAAAAAACCCAAGGACCTATTGCATTAACCAACAGCATGGGAGAGGATAAAGAAGAAGAAGAAACAAAGGGTACTGAGGGAGAAGAAGTCGAGAAAGCACCGACACATAATGGGCCAAAGAAGAGAAAAGATAAGGCACAACCTGTAACTAAGGAAAAGAAAATTACAAAGCCAAGTCCAACCAAGCCAAATGCACCTACTACCAAAGCCACCACATGTGTTACAACATATAAGGAAAAAGAGAATTCAAAACAAGTAGAACAAGGTAGCCAAGTGCAGAAGAAACAAAGAAGAAAAAATGTTGTATAGCTTGACGCAAATGAAGAAAAGACTGAATTAGATGATTTGAGTCAATTCAAAGTGGTAAGTCACAAACCACTTTATGATATTGAAAATATATGTGTAAATGTTAGAAATAATGTAGACTTATTTGGTTTAAAGAATATTGATTTTGAAAAACTTGAAAGAGAGGAGAAGAATCTAGTAGAAGAGGCAGTGTATGCAATGATGTCTAAATTCAAGAACACTCCACTTCAATTTGATAACACTATAATAAAGGGCCTATATGATATTGTGGAACAAAAGTGGCATTATTGTTTAAATTTGGAGAAATGGATTGGAATCAATACTAGCCCAAGTAATGCCAAAATTAACAAAAGGGCAGATTGCCAAGGCAAACAAGAAATATGGAGGAAGGTTTGCACCAAAGTATAGAGCCTTCAACATTATCCAAAATAACATTGAATATGTTGAAAAGAAATCCACACAAATGTGGAAATTAATCTATGGATTCACTACTGTGAAACAAGGAGAAGAGGACCCCTTTGAGGGAAAGAATGATGATAAATAAGAGGATGACAAAGAAGATAGTAAGGAAGAAGGAAATACAGTTGAGGAGGAGACTGAAAAGATAAATACTAACATGACCATAATTGAACAACAACAAGAGGAACAAAGTGTGCAAGACACACAAATGCTGAGTGCCAGTTCCCCTCATGACACAAGTATAACTGCAGAAACCATAGTTGTCAAAGATGTCTCTAATGCATCTACTCAGAACATTAATCCATTAACTACATATGATTTGAAAAAGATTCTAGGCCAATCTACACTGTAAGCACAATTATGTGGAAATCCTATTTTGATCCATGTAGAAGAACTTCAAAAGGCAATAACTAAGGTTACAAGGGATAAGGTGAATCCACTAGAACCACCTTCTGCCATCCCTTCATTTACCCATGTGCAACCTTTAATTCAAACATCAGTAGATACATCTATTAAGGTTGACACAAGTGATAAAGTGGATACAATTGAGTAGAGGCAGACTAGCAAAGAAGAAAAAGAGATAACAACAGAGCAAATAAGACAGATAGATGCATCTGTACCTGAAGCACAAACACAAGGTTCAAGTCTAGTCATTTTCATAGATCAAGATAAGCCAGAAGAGTAGGAGCAATCACCTAAGGTGAAGGAATAGGAGGCCATCCAAGCATTGGTAACTTTACCAACATCTGGTTCTTCACCTACAAAAGCTCTTCAAAAGCCGAGCACAGAAGCTATACCCCTGCAAATCTCAGTGCCAGGCTCAAGCTCTTCTAAAGATGAAAAGGTAACTCACTATGGTGATATCACTTTAGATGAAGAGATAATGATTCCTAAATTTGACTATGCAACAATGACATTAGAGAAAATAGGGCTTTTGCAACAAGCCTTAGAGAAAAGGAAACATCAAGAAATGCATAAGAGGGAATATAGGTAGAAGCAAGCTCTTCAAGACATTAAAGACATCTTTTTAGATGCATTCAGCTTGCTTACTCCTAAAGAGACAAAGTGACTACTGGAGAAATTGTTAGACATAGTGGAAAAGATAAACAATGAAGACCTGGATACTATTGCAAAACTTTTAGAGTGGTCAAAATAGAAATTCCAGAGCAAGGTCAATGAGAAGATATTTGGTGAAATAACACTAACCCAAGTTGCATTGGTAACCAAGGTTGAGGATGTGAAGAAGGTACTTGAGAATATATTCTCATTGTACACCAAATTGTGTGACCCCACACTCTTCACCCAAGAGACCCGACATATAATTTTGAGCCTGGAGAGGAATCTAAACATATCAGGTACACAACTACCTTAGAATCCAACTCAGAGTCAGAAGCATTTTTATACATTTCTTCAATCACATAGTCAAATAGTTGTGTTAATAGTAGAAGAGGCTAATATTAGAGCCAAATTGAGAAATATTCAGGCCTCCCTCACCCCACACATGGAAATCCTCCATAAGGAACTAGGTTATGTAGAAACTCTACTGAAGAAATATCCAAATCTTTCTACTCTAGATGGCCTAGTACACCTTGCAACAGAGCTAGCTATTCAACTCAAGTCATTGGATGTTGCATGTGACAACTAGGATGCAACTCTTAAAATCATCATGGAAGTCCATAAATTCTTTTTGGACAAATACACTATAAGTGTATAGCCCATTTGGCATAAGTGTCAAAAAAGAGGGAGACTATCCTATGGGGGAGTTATACATTGGCGAGTAAGTAAGAAAGGGGTAGATAAAATATAAGGGGGAGACTATCCTATGGGAGAGACAACAAAAGTGGAGACAACAAAAAGGGAGAGCAACAAAATGCAGAGATTTTGGAAGCATAAAGAGTATAAGTGCATTGAAGTCATATAGTAATAGCAGAGACAAACCTACTTAGAATAGAGAACAAATTTTGGATACAAAATAGACATATTAACTTAGGGGGAGTTATACATTTTAAGGTATATAGGTTATTGCAAAATATCAAAGTTTTGTATATAAGTTGCGTCATGGATATGTTATACTCAAAAAGATTAGATTGATTATGTATATTCAAGTGTTTTTGACACTAATGTCAAAGGGGGAGATTGTTGATCTTAGATTAGTTTTGACATTGAGTGTCAACATACTTAAGTCATTTACTTAGTTCATGCCAAACTAGTGATGCATGCTAAGTACAACAAATAACTATAAGTCAATGCTGAGTTGCAATGAGTGCTAAGTCACTCAGGTGTCGAGTAGATAGACCATGCCAAGTGATTCAAGTGCTGAGTAAATAGTAGATGTTGATAAGTTCAAGTATCGATTCAGAAGCAGAATTACAGTGTATGCCTAGCATCAATAACTTCATATGCCGAGTAACATATGGCACAAACAACTATGTAAACCATTTTTCAGCCAACCTAAGGATAGATTACAATCTTTTGACGATAAGGACCAATCTATATGCGGATTTCCTATGCTATTACATGCAACCAATCAGAAAATGGGAAGGTTTAAGTGGCAATATAGATGAATCATAGTTGTAGATTCATACCTAACCCTAAGCCACCAAAGTTTTTCTAAATGAAGATGAAGCTCTAAACTTTTTATGAATGTTACAAGAAGGTAAAAAGGGGAGAATGATCAAATTGGAGAAGGAAACAAGATTGTTTATAGAGCATTGAAGGTGACTTAGCAGTGAGAGTCAATTGTATAATCAGTTAGAGAGGAACAAAGGATAAAGAAGGATACACGATTTTTATATCTGATCATGAAGGATCAAGAAGGACATTATGCAGAGTTGATCTATTATCAGGAAAGCAAGTGCTAATTACAAGATCTATGGTGAGACATTTAATAGGTGATTTTAGTTAAATCTCCTAGGAAGAGTAGTCCTAACAGGCTTTACCAAATCCTTTAATAGGGTGGCATTCCAAGTGAATGACCTAAAGTCCTCTAATCAAGCACACTTCTAATAGAGTGTTGAAATCCTCTAACAAGGTGGAACTTAACAATCTTTGTAAGCCTTTAACAGGGTAGGCCTTTCATAGGGTAGATCACAATTCATGGTCAAACCTTTGTAACCTTAATTGGCTACACTTTACAACTTTAGTAGTAACGATTTGTGGGTGTCATCCCCACCCCAGTTTTACCTTCTCATTTGGAGGGTTTCTGGGTAATCATATATGGTGTTAAGTGTGTGTGTTTGATTATATAGTTACATGATTGATGCATATGTTTTATATGCTATTTCAGTATGTTAATGCATGTGATCTAATGAATGGTGAAAGTTTTATGGATCAAAATTTAAACTCTTGATTCACCCCCCTCTCAGAAGTTTACCTTTCCTACTTGTAATTCCAACATCTAATTTCATAGATAGGAAGAAGGGTTTTGAGTACCTTGCTTACAACTATTTTTTCATCAATGTCTCCTCTAGATGCTTTGATTGCGCTCACACTTGTTTTAAATTCTTCAACATATTTTGCAATGTCTTCATCTTCTCTCATCTTCATCTAATCAAATTTTCCTTTGAGACTTTTGGCTTTAGCTCTTCTTACATTATCATCTCCTCCATAGATGGCTTTTAGTTTGATCCACATATCATAAACTATAGTACAACTTTTGACTTCATCAAATTCAACATAATTAAGAGTAGAAGCAATGTCAATCATCATGATGTTATGAATTTTCTTTTTATCAATATCTTTAATTGATAATATTCCAGTAGGAGTCTTGTATTCACTATGAAGACATTTACAACCTGAATCACTAATAGTTGCCAAATGTAACAACATAAGTCCTTGCCATGCTGCAAAGTTGTCTCGGTTCAACTTGGGAATCTCTCTTTTGTAAGACATCATGATCTTTAGCTTTGGTCCTTAAAACCTTCTTTGAAAGCATTAAAAGATCTGATACCAATTGTTGGAAATATAAGAGGAGTAACGAAGAGGGAAGGGGTGAATCAGTTACCACAAAAATAAATCCTAGATCCCTTAGATGTTAGTAAAAAAATCAATTTTGTTGTACCTTGGTAAACACACAAGAAAAATGTTGTAACTCAGTAAACACTGAAATAGCTCAGCAAATGCTTAACATGAAAATATTAAGATATTATCTTTGAATGATATTACTTTAACTTAGTTGCAAACATATAAGAGAAATAACATGGAAACCCAATTTGGGAAAAACCACCAATTGCAACTAGTTACTAATTTTCACTCTTCTAAAGTGAGCCCTATTAGGAGCCAACCCTATTAAAAGTTAAAAAACACACTATTAGGTGTGACATTGTTAGAGGATTTAATCACCCTATTAGGAGTGGCCTTGTTAGAGGTCTTTAGACAATTCAATAGAAATGCCACCTTGTTAGACGACTTATAAATAACTATTAAGCCAGCTCTGTTAAGAGATTTAGATCCCTATTATAATGGTTAGAGAGTAACAATGAGATGAACTGATTTCTGATGCAACTAAATTGCTGATTATAGATCTCAATTCTAGCTTGTATACTTGATCCTTCTTGATTGAATGTATCTTTGCATCTCAACAAGGATATTCTACTTATCCTTCTAATTCGCTTCCTCTTAGCATCATCAAAGCTTCAATTATGTTCCACACATTCAATCCTCAACGTGACCTTATATTTATATCTTACATATTGTTAATTAGGCTTGAATATAGCTTAGAATAATTAATATTCATCTTCTCAATCGACTAGAACCAACAGACAATTCAATTGAACTCAATATGCCAAAACAAGAAAATCCTTCATTAGTCGACCCTGCTTGGTAGATACTAACTCAAAGTAATTTTCCTATGTTAACCAAGTGAAATTAGTTAACATTGCATATTCAAAAAGTTCCTTTGGTAATTGAGTGAGCTTGGTTAACACTTAACTTCTGCAGACTTTCCTTTGTCGCCCGAGTGAACTTGGTAGACATTGTCTTCTGAACTAGGCAAACTTTGGAATGCTCGACAAACATAGAAAACTATCTTCAATGCCTAAGTGAGCTTGACATACACTGACTGGAAATGATATAACATTTTTTGTAACATCAAAGACAATACATACTTAACCAATTGTTTCCAACATATACCTATCATTGCAAACTGTTGAGATCTTGCTCTAGCTCCTACACCTACTCCTGTGCTATCTCCTACACGAATCACCATTTTAAAATGGTTTCTTTATTGATATTAATAAAATTTAGATTACTTATTTGAAATGAAAAAATTACTCCTTATGATCTCATTGATTGGATTAGTTAAAATCATCTTGAAAAGATAAATATGTTCTTATTCAAAGTATATTGAATGATTTTATATGTAACTTTCATTTGAAAAAAAAACTATTATGTAATTGTTTTCCTTTTCATGTGATAAATGGTTATAGAGATAGTTTGATGAATGAATCTAGTTATTGTATCCAAAGGGAGCCTATTAGGACCTTAAAAATTAGTGTCATGGTAGCTATGCAAAATAAGGTGTGTTAACAAAATAAATAAATAAATTTATTCAAAAAACTTAGTAGCATTTAGCCTTGTCCTTTTGGGTTCCCTAGGGAGGCATTACATTTGGTATCAGAGCCCTAGGTTTCCACACTAGGAACTCATAGATGACCTAGACATAACCTTTAATGGTTGTGTAGACTCCTTTGATATTTTCTACCTTATTAATGTCATCTAAAATTGAGCAACATTCTTTCATATACATTTTATCTTGAAATTGACTTACCTTTGTTTCAAAATTCTTAAATTTTGCATTAGGATCATCTAAGGAGAAAAAGGTGCATTGAAGTTAGAACCTAGCCAAGGGTATCTTAATGACCTGGTATTACAAATACCCTTTTGTAAGTTAACTTACCTATTTATAGGATTTCAACAATAATTTGAAGAATCAATCTCTTATGTTGACCAAAATACAGGATCTTGAAAACTAGGAATATTTTAGACTTTATATGTACATGGAGTATTTATAAAAGATAACAAGGTGGAAAGTATACACTATTATTAGGTGATTTCATTGATTAACTCCTTATAGAGAATAAAAGTTATGAGATTGTTCTTACATTAAAATAAACATTTTTTAAAGCTTGCTAATGTAGTACTAAGATATGTAACCCAAAATTGTTATCTAAAAATGATCTTGTAGCTTAGATGTGTATAGTTTAGCACTTAATGACTTCCAGGAGTAAGTCAAATTCTAGGGGAGGAGGATGTGATGACCACCCTTTTCACACTATTGTATGATTAGATATTTGTATTTGGTTGTTTGAATCTTTGATCAATATCAAGTTAAGGATTATATTTCATACTATATTTTCATGGATATTGTCAATATGATTTACTTTGTTTATGGTTATGATTTTGGCTATAACCCCACTAACCCATCATATTTATGTACTTTACTTGGCATGTGTGTTGGAAGAGGGGGAAAAGTTGTAGTCAACCCTGAAAGATTTTAACATGATGTTGCACTCCTTCCTTTCTTGTATTAATATTTTCACATGTACATATATATGTATGTTGTGCATATGTTGTTGGTTTTTGATGCAGGTATGTACAGGTACTAGACATCGACTTCACTTGGTTACATAGGTCTGAGTGTGCCTCAAAATATTTAAATAAGTTATTATTGATTAGGATATGGCATCATGACCCATATAGGCACCCTTGTATCCTTAGAACCATGATAGGAAGCCATTCACCAAGTCTAGGGGATCATGTTCTATCATTTTATTTAATAATTTAATGAGTAGATGTTAGTATTTAGTAGTATGTGTCATAATCTCGATGTATGGATTTCATGTGAATTTTATATGTCCATGTTATCATGATTTTTTTCTAATAATTATACATGCGTGATACTTTAGGTATATTTATCTGGGTATATATGGGTGCGCACATATATGCCCAAATAAATATAAAAACTATTGTGACTATGGTAATTAAGTTAAAGAGATATTCTTATGCAGAATAGGTGTGTTAAATATTAAAGTAAATAATATATTAATTAAAGAAGACTAGAAATAATTAAATGATAATAACTAAAATAGAAAATTATCCTACATCTAAGAGACTCAAACCACTAAACTCACAAAATTCAAGTGAGTAACTTACCAACTTACCATTTATAAACCATAGTGATAGTAATAACAAATCTAGTTTTGGAGTAGGTAAAAATTTTCTTAGTCAAAAGAAATGTGTGAAGCTCATTAAGAGATTCAAACATTGGACTTGGAAATTGAAAGGAATTTTTCTTAACCATTAAGCATTTATATTCCTTAAAACTAAGTCCCTAGGAATATAATATTCAAGAGTGAAAGTTAATTAGTCACACACACACACACACACACACACACACACACACACACACACACACACACACACACACACACACACACACACACACACACACACACACACACACACACACACACACACACACACACACACACACACACACACACACACACACACACACACACACACACACAATAGTAATAAAGTTTGATTTATTAAATATGATTATTTAATAAATCAAACTTTAACAACAACCATTTCATCAAGAAGCAACTTCTCCAACTAATTGGAGGAAGGGAGAAAACTCATAGAGTTACAAATGTAATTCAACAACGTTTAAGATGATCGTTTGTTAATTTTAGTTTTCTATATGTTGGTAAATAGATTTGTCACTTGAAATTGATGTAACTTGGCCCAATGGAGTGTTTGTGGAAAATTATTCCCAACAGTTGGATAGGCCCTTGATAAGTGACATTCCTCTGTGTCAAGAGGGGAATCTCCCTTGTATGATGTAAATTTTGAATTTAAAAAAGGCTAGAGATAAAAACAAGTATCAAGATTTGCAACACTTCATTCTTGCTCAAAGAATATACAAACTCCTAAGAAGAATTCATACTGATAAATACTCAAAATCCATCATAATATCAATGAACTACACATACATGTATCAAATGAAGTAACTATAACTTTCTATATCATAGGGACATTTTTAAGATACCAAGAAATGTGCTTGATTGCATAGAATAGATTGCTAACTAACTAATTGCCTGTACAAAAAAGAGAGAATAAAATGTTATATCCTCCTACGATGAACATAATTGATAATAACTTGAACAACCAAAGGTATTGAAAATACTTTCAAATTAACTTGGTTCTCAATACATGAAGCAATACTACTTCAGTAATAAAGTTGTCCTCTCAATTCTTCAAGTTTCAAAAAGTCCTTTACAAAGCTAAAATGATCCCTTATATAGACATTGAGGTTAAGAACTACTCCTCTATAGTTAATAACTACCTCCCAATTACGTGATTTTGGTTAGGTTAATTAACTTGCAAAAAGTAGCCAAAGAAGATCTGAAACTTGGACCTTAGACCTTTCAAGAAGAAGATTGAATAATCAATCCTTATTGATCTCCTTTTGATTTTTGAATCATTTATTCAAATTACATCACTTTATTAATGAAGACATATCCCTCTTTCAATGAAGAGCTCAAGAACACATATCCATCTTACCATGAAGAGATCAAGAACATAAGGCATATACATGTCCACCAAATACGGACTTTATGTTCACTATCTCCCCAATTGCGCTTATAGCCAACAAGTGTGCTTTGCTTCCATGATGACATTTTTTGAGAGGTCAACCCCTGCATAGACCCATTGAACTATGTATTTGTCCTGCAATCATTACTATGTGAGAGTATTTCATCAGCATTCCATCGAAATGATTAGGTGCTCAGTCTATGTTTTCATTAATGCCTCCACAAATATTTGATGAAAGTTTACAAACTTCACGATTCATGTAATTACTGTATGATCCCCAAGAGATGACATTCTATTGACCAATTCTAATGCATTGACTTTGGCTGTCTATGCATGTAGACGATGTGCCTTTCCTATGTAGTTTTGGGAACTGTTTAAACATCACACACTAAGCTTAATTCCTAAACCAAAAGTATTAAATAGTCAAAGTTGATTTTTTTTCCAAAGCTTAATTCTTCCCTTTAGTGTGCAATGTTTAAAAAGATATGTAATTTTGAAGTAATTATGCAATGGTGGACATATTCTTATTATCTCTTTGAAATATACATATCCTCCTTAGAGACATTATTTTAGATGTATGAGGTGCTTTGTCAATGTGAGGGGAAAAATCATTGTAGTTGTCCTCCTCCTATATGAGTTGACTGTAGCATTTCTCTTCATACTTAGAAGGTGGTGAATACTATTTAAAGACCTGTTTCATGAATATTGACACGGCTATGGGTATAATGAACACAATATCTATTTATTAAACTTCATCTTCCCTTTAAATATCATTAAAAATGCTTGTAGATGATTGTAACCAAGCTATCGAGTAGCTTTATTACTCGATATTGACCATCTATATTCTCCTACATTCACTTCGAGCCATTATATCCTTTATGACCATGTTTTCTCATGCAAATGGTTGTCAATTTATGATTCAGACTGTTGAATATCACTACATCTGTTATTCATTAGGCGACATTTGGTCAAGCACTTTCTATTTATCCTCTTCAAACTTGACTTATCAAGCCCTGTTCATATGTGTAGTAACTCCACTCACATGGTGAGATGGACAAGGCACGTGAATGAGGTTTTGTGTAGCGTGGTTTCCTTCCTCAATATTAGCATTGAAATGTTCTTTGCCCGAGGGGAATGATGGTTTACTACCGGCAAGAGTTCTTGAATTTTTACCCAACCATAAACTTGTCTTAATTCACCAATCACTGTTCAATCTGCCACTGGTTTCTATTTCCAACATGCTTCGCATTAGAGACGGTCTACATCAAAGATTCTTCTTTCCAACATTATGTATTGAGGCTGCATTAAGCTATGAAGATGTCCCCTATTTCTTAGAATTTCTTTGAGTGATGTCTGATACACATTGATTCCATCCCTTCATGTCTGATACACATTTTCCATCACACACACCTTTGAGATGATTCACTTTTTAATTCTTAACCTTCATCTGCTAGACAAAGAGGACTTAAAGCTTAACCCCTTTTATTAACCCCCTTTTCTGGTTTTTTGGAGGTTAAGGTTTGGGTTTGGAATGTGCATTTGAAGGGTTATTCTTAACTCTTTTTTTTTGAATTGGAAGGTTAAGATTTTAGATGAAAATATAAGTTTTGAACCACATTCCTTAACCTCTTCAAGTTTAAAGGTTAATGTTTTGATTCAAAACATTCATTTTGAGAGCTTTCATTAACCTATCATAACTTTTGACTCAAGAATTGGATTTTAAAAATTGAAAGTGCTGAGAAAAGATGGGAATAAACCATAAAATCCTTAAAGTCAATGGGCCCTTGGTCTACTGGTGAAGTTGAATGGCTCACAAAGAGCCCACCAGGGATCAAGTCTTGCTAAGTGCAAGGCCCAAAGACATCATAAGGGATGAGGCTGAGATCGTGCCTTGGGCGAATTTGGCAGTGTGGATGCTCCTTAGTCCTTGGCTCTTAGTCGAAGAGGTTTCAAGCATGCATGGACCCGTATCGGGTACCTAAAACTTGTTTGTGGATGACTTCCATCAAAAAATGAAATCCTTAAAAATACAATCAATTATTGACTCTTTTAAATCTTGAAGTTTGACACATTTGAACTTATTTTGACTTGGAAAGATGAAAGTTTTACAATTTTAGCAAGTAGGAACCAAGACAACACTATGTAGATCATTTTTTGTTTGAGAAATTGAGAGATCACTAATACTTTGGATTGGTTAAATGGGTGGTTCGCTCCTAATAATTTGCACCAAAACAAAAAACTAATTCAGAAGCAAGGTAGGATTAGAGATCCCATAAATACTTCCTCTATAGAAAAAAAAACATTAGTTTAAGATGATATGTTAAATTATATAGGATATTGATTATTAATTATTAAAAAGAAAAAGAACAGTAGTATAGTATTTATTTAAAATATTCAAATAGAAATTTTTATTAATCAATATCCAATTAATAAATAATATCCCTTCATTTACTTGTGATCCATTATTAAAAAATCTCCAAACTAAACCATTCAACATTTAAACTTTCATAGCATATTTTAAAATTTGTTCATATTCTATTTAACTTGTGTAGTTCTTACTATCTTTACTTTGACCCAATATTCAAGGATAGGAAAACAAGGCAAGTTAATAGCTAAAATTATAGGAATGTCTAGATTATTGGGATTTAAAAGAAAAGAAAAGAAAAGAAAAGATTAGGTTAAATTATGAATTAAGTCAAAGACAACCATATTAAGATAAAGATAGGACCACTTGACGTAGAAAGAATATATACTAGTAGTTGCATACTTTTGTGCATACAATAAGGAGCTGATAGGAAATTTGATTTCCATCCTAAAAAAATTTGTGTCATATAACTTAGAAGTAATTGTGATAAGACAAATTTGGTTAAAAACATTAAAAAATATATGACAGAATTTACTTTTTTGATTTCACTTACAATTTTATTTTATAATATTTTACCATTTTAAAGTCTAGCCACATTTCTCAATTCTTTGTCTATTTCATTAATAAAAATAAAGAAATACCAATTACAACTAATTTCAAAAATAGTTTGAGCAATACCCATTAAAAAATAAGGAGACACAAGCATCAAAGTTCTTGCCTATGGTGTGATGTTTTGCATATGTTAACCAATTATTATTGTGTTGAGGCAAAATACCAAGAATAATTAATCTACTCATTTAATTCAAACTTAAACATCTAACCTCCAAATTCACAAAGCTTCAACCACAACACTATTATGATTTATGTTCCATTTATCATTGACTGGATACACATTTAACCTCCTAGTTACTAAATTTAAATAAACAAAAAAATACAAGTAAAATTCTATTAATAAGTTTTAAATGTACTGACAATAGTCAACTTATACTTCATACTAATTTAAATTTGTAATTTTATTCATAAAAAATTGCAAATTTTACTTACAAATTTATTAACTTAATTAATACTCATTACTAATAGCCATTACAAATCCATTTTCTATTTTTCATCACTACCACACTTACAAAAATAGTTAAAAAAATGACTCCCTCATTGTCCAACAATTCTTAATGGCCAATTCCATAGAGGTAAAACAAAAACAAAAATAAAAAATAAAAGTTAGTATGATTCTATGAAGCTACCTTCTAGATTAAGTGAGCTCCAACTACCTTGTAGATTAAATTGGCTCCACTAACACTTGGTGGTGTTTTAACTATTTTTGAATAATGTTATATTTCAGCGTTTTCTTGCTTTTTTTTTTATCATACTTTGAAATGGAAGGAGGCAATCTTCGGGATTGGTTTTCATAAGAACATAGTTTCAGATTCTATGGGGCAATGCATTTTGTTACATATATGGAAAAGTAGATGTCGAGCACTTTTTACTAATCATTATTTGCATCAGGAAATAGATATTCTAGTGTTTTACTCAGACATGTTGTTTGAACTAGTTCATCTATGTTCATAGCTGAAGATTAAGTGTAAAGATGGAGCACGATATTAGATTTGCAGCTACAGGATGGTGAAATAAAATGTTCTAGGCAGCTTCAACAATTTCTTAGTTTCAGAGTCTAATTGTTCCTTTATATGACAAATTGGTTGATTATTTGTCTCAGTGAGTCTGCTGTTCTAAGCCTTGTGGCTGGTTAAAGTTATGTTGGTTTAGCATGTTTTGTCTTAGAGATTCATAACTCTAACTATTTATTTGTAATTCTTTCAGCTTTCTTCAATTTAAAAAAAAAAAAAAATTATAGATAAGGGAGTGAAATTGAATTTAAAATTTAAATTGTTTCACTCATAATTATGTTATTTGTTTTTTTCAACACTATTTTAATTTTCAAATATGTATTAAAATCTAGAATTCTAATTACTTACATAAATATTTTGTTAAAATTTCTATAAATTAAAATAAATAAATTATTATTTGCAAAATTTCTTATTAATTATTTCACATCATTTCTTAAATGGAACAAAAATTATAGTATTCTACCAAAAGTCAACTATTTAGTTTTTAAAGTCAAATATTTTGATAAGTAATATATATCATTAGTGAGTTTTAATAAAACATTAAAAGAGTTTCAAACTAACAAGATATACAAATATATTGTAATATTTATTTATAAATAAAATTTATCATACAAAAATTAAAATATTTTAAATCAATAATAAATAGATTTCCACATTCCAAATAATGTTGTTTTACAATTTGATGTTATAAACATTATAAATCTCATCATTTAATATACTAAAAAAAATTTCTTATCAAAAAATTAAATATTTAATCTAAAAAAGATATTCAATATTTTGTTAACTTTTTTACAAATATATTGAAATATATATTAACAAATAAAATATATCATAAAATATTCCAAAATGTCTTATATTATAAACTATAATATAAACTATTATAGTTTATAATGTTTACTTTTGATGGTTAGGTTGATATTAAAAAATAAAAAACTAAATTGGAGGGAGGATATTTATGTCTTGTCTATATATTTCAGCTTTGTAGAATGAAATAGTATTTAACCATCTCCAACTTTATTATTAGAATATGACTCTACATTTATATCCTTATTGTACTTGCCATATGCAATGTACTATTGTATTTGGTTTGAACAATTTTTTAATTAGTTTTAAACATAACAACCAATAAAATTCAATTATTTTTAATGGATTACATTTTTTCTTAAGTTTACATATTTTATATCAATTAAATATATTATGAAAAATCATTTATCTTCATTATAATTTCAATTCATTGAGTGTTATAGGACCCTTTTTTTGGACTTCCCTCCATATTCCTTTTTTAATGCCAAGATTATCGGAAATTTATGTATAAATGAAGATATGTACAAATTGAAATTAAATATTATTACTTGTCTGCCTGAAATTTTTCATATGATGAAAGTATTTATGATTTGAATTAAAATTATTACTTTATTATGATCTACCTAAATTATTTAATCAACTAGATTCCTTCCTCAAATTTTCAATTTTATCTACGTTATATTGATTTAACTAAGTTCTTAGCACAAAAATTTCATTCAACAACTACCATACTAAAATACTCAAGCTAAAAGTTGAAAGTTAGAAATATATTTTTGTGATATCAATATAATTTTTAATTAAAATTTAAATAATATCATATTCATTAAATCAAGAAAATAATTAATATTTTAATATGATGAAAATATTTATGATTTGAATTAAAATTATTATCTACCTAAATTATTTAATCAACTAGATTCTACTAAGCTTCCTTAAATTTTCAATTTTATCTAAGTTATATTGATTTAACTAAGTTCTTACCATGAAAATTTCATTCAACAACTACAATACTAAAATACTCAAACTAAAAGTTGAAAGTTAGAAATATATTTCTGTGATATCAATATAATTTTTAATTTAAATTTAAATAATAGCATATTCATTACTTCAGGCAAATAGTTAATATTTTAATTAATTTTTTAAATAAAAAAATATGTACAAGAAATGTTTATGAAGAAATGTATCCAAACTTATCTTCTAATCACTTAATTTTTTAATAAGCATTTGAGTGATGGGAAAATTTCTTAAAAGACTATACAAAACTATTTAATTATTTATAAACTATGACAATGTTATTAGTTATTATCACTAAAACTAAAATTAAAATGACAAGTATTAGCTACTATGTGGCACTTGTTAAATACGTGCTAAGTAGTGGCGCCATTGTATAAATATTTATTACAATAATATATACTTATATATAAGATGTATGAGTTGAAAAGTAATTTAAACTAAATTTAGCTATTTAAAAAAAAATAAAATTGAATAATGATCCAAATATTATCTCAAATAAAATGATTTGAACTATATAATTGACTATATATAAATAGAGAACAATCATAACTAATAACTATAGCAATATAATTTTAACTAATTAATTGACTATAGTATAATATTGTAAAGAATAAAAAATAGAAAATTGTAGATGAAAATAGTTGATGGAGAAAATAAAAAAAGAAAATAGACTCGTACATATAAAATCTAACAAAAATCTTAATTAAAATGGAGCAATCAATCTATGTATGGGTAAAAAAATTAGTTCATTTTATTTTATGAATGGTTAGTTTTCTTATAAATTTAGAATACGAAATAAGAAGTATGAAAAAATTAAAATAAATAGAAATGTTACTTTTCTATATTTACATTTAAAAAAATAATAATTTTAGAATATGAAATAAGAAGTATGATTTTTTAAAAAAAAAATAGAATGTTACTTTTATATATTTACATATAAATAAGTGAGATTTTAGTATCTAAAAAGTAAAAAATATTTTAAATATATCTAGATTTTAGATCTACATGTATAAGAAAATAAATAAAAATGTTTCTTATTTATGGAGGTTAATTTTACAATTATAATAATATTCTATTCATTTAAAAAAGTACATTAATTTGAATCCAAATAACAAAATAAAATAACATATTCTCTCTTTATATATAAATTTCTTTTTTCAATTTTAAACTTAAACTAATACTTTATCCATTTAAAGTGATTGAGTTTTTACTAATGTGAATAATCATATACTTAATATAAATAAATATATTAAAAATAAAAAATAAAAAATATTAAAATGTAAAATATAAATAAATCTTATTTAGGATTTTTTATTTAATTAGTTGACAATTCTACACTTAGGTGCAAATATCTTCCTTTATAATTGAAATGAAAGGGGAAAACCTACAAAAAAATCACAAAATGTAAATAACCAAAAATAAAACCTTATACAATCATAAGTTTTACCTAAATACTCACAATTCAAAAATAAAGAACCCTCATCTATATTTAGCACACAAGATATAAACTATGCAAATATTTTGCATCCTCACAATAGAATTTTAAAGAAAACCTATATTAGATAATGATGCACACAATTGTTATAGACAAATAAGAAGTTCCTATTAAAGACATTGTTATTAATGGGAAAAATCATAAGTTTCTATACAAAATCATTGATATCAATGTGAAAAAGTAGAAGTACTATTAAAAATTAAACTTTGGAGAAGTGACTTTGGGGGACCCAGAAGTGGTCACTAGAGGATCCTATGTAGTAGAGACTAGGGCCTTGAGTAGGCTAGCTCGATATGTGAGTTTGTAATCAAGTGGAAAAATTAATTGAAAATATGTGGGTTATTGGGGGTTTGGCTCAACACATTAATCATGATAAGATGTTTGTTGAGGTACACTTATCCTGTTGGAGTACTGGGACTATATGTCATCTTGTATAAGGCCTTGATGCGATAGGGTGACAATGGTCCAAAAAGTCGATCCCAACATTAAGGAAAGTATGATAAGGCTGCATATGCTCTATTAGAGTACTAGGGCCATATGTCATTCTGTATAAGGCCTAGATGCAATATGATGACAATGGTTTAGGAGGTTGATCCCAAAATTTGAGGGGTATGTGATGAGACTGACCTAGTTGTATTCTAAACCCTCACTCTAGTTTTACTTCCTCTGGAAGTTTGTGTGTGGAATGTTTAATTTGGTACATCTTAGATTTCCTTATAACTTATGTGGATTATGATCTCATCTCCTAGCTTGGGGGTGTGGACCATTTATGGTTTGCATGGTTGGGCGGTAAACCATTTCAAGGTAAATTGTTTGTGTATCAAGTCAATCTTGGATGAAGATGCAAATTTTCTCTCATTGATTCTATTTGATATAGAAGAATTATAAATTTTGTATCCAAAATGTATATTGATGTACATGAAATCAAAAGTGATGTAATTGGGAGGGTAGTTTAAAGTAGGAGGACAAAAAAGGAAATTGTACTATGTATATACAGGTTGTATACTTCATTTCTCTCTTATGTTAAGAAGTTTTGATGGAAAATGTTTTGTTATTAATCTTATATTAAAAAGGTTTCTTTATTGATATTAATGAAGTTTGGATTACTTATTTGAAATCAAAAAAATACTCCTTACAATCTCATTGATTGAATTAGTTAAACTCATCTTGAAAAGATAAATATGTTCTTATTAAAATAATGTTGAATGATTTTATATGTAACTTTCATTTGGAAAATAACTATTATGTAATTTTTTTTCCTTTTCATGTGATAAATGGTTATATAGATAGTTTGATGAATGAATCTAGTTATTGTATCCAAAGGGAACCTATTAGGACTTTGAAAATTAGTGTCATGGTAGCTATGCAAAAATAAGATGTGTTAATAAAATAAATAAATAAATTTATTCACCAAACTTAGCAACATTTAGCCTTGTTCTTTTGGGTTCCATGATGGGGCATTATAGACATCTTTGTCTCAACCACCCCTCCCTCTCAAAGTGATGATCCTAGGGTGGAACATGTCAACATGGTCATCTCACAACTCCTAAATATAAATGGAGTGTATCTAAGTGGACTCCAATAGAGTTGGAAATTGATGTTGTGTATAGATATGCTAAGTAACATGACATAGTCAATGAGTCACATGCTAGGTTGAATGAGTCTGATTTACACATTTTCTTTGTGAACCATGTTGATAATGCTAGGGTTCCTATCAAGCTAGATACCTATTTATTAGAGGAAATTATAAAAATTGACTTACCTATCGTCAGGTATGATGAAAAAATTATAAATTCTCTTGAATCACACACTTCCATATCCCTTATTCATCTTGAACTCATTGACTAGTCTCAACAATATCAACTAGTCGACCTTTATGTTGTTGAATATGTAGTCTACTAATGAAACAAACATGACTGAGGGAAATATCAAGTATCTTAGCCACAAAATAAAAAATGAAAATAAATAAACACTCCAATGAAAAACCACATAGTAGCAGTGTCAGAACCTAAAATAGTAAAAAGAATAGGTGTATACAAAGGTGAAAACCTCCCTAAGGTACTTAAAGATGAGATTCTTGGTAGCCTACCCAATAGCGATCATTTTCAAGATAGATCCTTGAATCTCATTTAACTTACATAGGTAATGAACATTGGAACTGAGGAAGTTCCCCACATAATACATATGGCTGGGTCTTAATATTAAGAGGAAAATAAGAACTTCACTAAGTTATTAATTGAGAAAAAGTTAAACTTTGCATGGACAAACTTTGACATGCTAGGTCTAGATACCAACATGATAATGCATCATTTATCTATAGCACCATGTGTCAGGATTTTTTTAGAAAGATGTACCCACATGTGGAATTACTGGTAAATGTTAAACTTGAGAAATTCCTACAAGAAGGGTTCATTAGAGTAATTGGCTACGCATAATGTATATCCAAAATAGTCCCCATCTCTAAACATGATAAGTCTTTGTTAGCCCGAGTCTTTGAGTCACCATGATTAATCCCCTATTTTTCTCCTCACTTGCATGATTCTGGCTTTTATAATATGTGTTAATCCTCTCAAGATATTGTTTTTTGACTTAGGCGCATAAAGTCAAACCTTATTGCGAAATGCTTGTGAATAAGTCTCTTGAACCACTTTGAACCTCTTCGAACCAAAGTCCAAAAAACTTCAAACCAGTTCAACCAAAGGTTTTTGGACTAAATTTTGTTTTTTAGGTGGGACCTATCAAATATGTCATTGGCTTATCTCCAAACCACTTTAAACCTCTTTGAACCAAGGTTAAAATTAGTTCAAAGTAGTTCTAACACTAAGAATCAACACTGAAGAATGTAATCAATGTCTAACAAGACAATCATCCCTAAGGCATGGGAGATGATGTCCTGATAATGATGTAAGAATCTCCTTTGGAATCATTATCACCTAGTATGGGCAATGAGCTGGCAGCATAAGTGGAAAAACCCAAATCTTTTATTGAAGGCTGAACCGTGTTGTCAAAAGAATATTAATGATGGTAAGGACACTTTCCTTAAATGAGCATTTAATGAAGGGACATCATGAATTCTTGAAGTGTGTGTATTGGCCCACAATAATCTCACCATTAAAGCCTCATCATTAGGTGGCACTTTCCTCGATATGCTAATCTTTCTTTAAACCAAGTCTGAGCTCATTTTTACCTTACTTCATGAAAAATCGAGAGTAGCACAGTGGGAGAAGAAAGATAAGTATTTTGGTTTTTCAGCGAATTACAAGCGAGGGTTGAAAAATCTTTCCTTTCTACTTCTTTATTGTCATTTTTCTTTTGGAGGAATGATTTGGAAGATTCATTTTTTTTTGTTTAAAATGAAGTTTGTTATGCACTTTTTCAGAAAGACTTGTAGTCTTGAATGTGGGAGGCCTATAATTTATGATACTAATTTAATGGGAGTTGAAGTTGAGAAATTATAAGAAAGATTCTTAGAGAAAGGTGAGGTTAAAGGATGTCTAGAAGTCCTAACAAGTGGTCTCATCAAAGAAGCTACTTTCCCGTCTGCATTGCTAAGCCTAAAATTACTCCAGTAGACCATTATGACGTCAAAGCTAAGTGCATACTAAATAAAAATGGGGAATCATCCCTATCTATTATGAGGGAGACCATCTTGTTTGTCCTAAAACTTCAAGGGTGTTCCTTTTTGGTTTCAACCCTACCCAGTCCTTAGTTTGCTTCTGAGAAGACCATTCAAAATACCATAACAAGATGACCAAGAAGTGGACGTAAAAATTTTATAGTGTAGGTTCGAGACTGCCTAAAGTGGTCACTAAGGATCACATAAAACCCCATATACACAACTTGATAGTTTTTTGGTGTAGAGAAAGAGGGTCAACTGATGTTTTGGTTTTTGAAGAATGGATGTTTCATTATATAGACATTATTTTGAGTGGTAAATAATTTCTCAATTGGGCCGAGTTGTAGTCAGTCCATTGAGGAACCAACTTAAGCACTCACAAACCTCTTAACAAGAATTTTATATGTCTTCCTATCTAACTTACTATTTTTCATGTGTGAGTGATCTCATTGCTATCCCTCATGAACCTTGGAGTGAAAACATAACGATATATCAGTATTGTCCCTTGCTAAGGAAAGATAGAGTATTAGAAGATTTTAGGAGAGTACATGATGTTTTTCTAGGAAATTCACACCTTAGCCTTGCTAAAGGCTCCATGTAGAGGATGTCCCCAAAAGCTCAAAGGTTAATTCAAAACTATGAAATTTTCTACATTCAGTTCCCTAGGTTCACCTATTTGAGAATAAGAGGTTTCAAGGAAGAACCAATTGAGTTACCAAGGTATGCTCTGGATTGCTTCATCCTCATTGAAACATGTAGATAAATGTTTTCTATAGTTAAAGACAACCTTCCTTGAAGAGAAATGGGAATATGTATTCTAAGTTAAACTTGACTCCCTAGCTTGCAACATAATGATCAATGCTTCAACAATCAAGAGTGACCTATTGAAATTCAATTTAGGGTTCTACCAAGTAAGGAGGAGTTTTGATAATAAAAGATTTGCAAGCCTAGTGCTTGGTATAAGAGACCAAGTTTAGCTAGTGCCTCACCTTCAAGATTTGTGGGAAGACTACAACATTGAATAGAAGGTCACTAAAAGAGACCACTCAAAGCTAACATTTTCTTAGATGACCTCACTAAAGTTGAAGTTCAAACTAGAAGGGCTTATTAAGGATGGTTAAGTCACTGAACTAGGTTAAGAAGAAATGGTTGAACACATTCAACTCGAGGTTGAATGGAATAGAGATGAGGAGGATGACATAAACCTTAGGTCTAGATCCATACTGGAGTGTATAGATAATTGGTTGTGAGGAAAAAGAACCAAGTCACCCAGTGCGATGCAAATTGAAAAACCTACAAAGGCTATTTCTTTCTCTAAATCTTTAACTTCTTCCATCCCCCTTTTATCTGATGATGTAGGTTGTGTTTCTAAAACTAAGAGGAAAAGGTAAGTGATACAACCAAATTGATCAAGCACCCCCAAAACCAAGTCTAAAACTAGGTTTACGATGCTAGTTCTAGGGTCCAACCTTATGGATCAAGATTAGGATAAAGAAAATGGTCTTACACTATTAGATAATCAAGAGATGGATACACAATTAGTAGGCACTATGAATTTGATTCAATTGAGCTTCATGACTCCCACTAGAACCAACAAGGGGGTGATAGTAGCTAGCACTATACCTTCCTGGCTATCTAATTTTGTGAACAAGAAGCACAACTTCAAGCCCATTTCCATGCCCGTTAAAGACATAGTCACAAATATACCACTCACTCTCCCAAGAAAAAGAAGGTAAAGAATCATGCCTGCCTAACCAAAGATCATATCGTAGGGAAGGTATCAACAGAGGTGGACACTTATATGTAGAAAGAGGGTTTGTGTGAAGTAGAAGTCAAAGCTTTTAAGGTCATCACTATGGATTTGGGAGTCCTTACCAGGGACACTTACAATCAAATCTTTAAGTTCCTGGCTGACCACATGCTGAATCAATTAGAAAAAGATAGCAAGAAGAAGAAAGAGTTGAAATAATTGGTCATTACTATGGCCAAATATATTGATTCCCTGATGAAAATTGGTGCACTTCCCTTAATCTAGGTTCCACATTCTTTTGATCCTAACTCCTCCGACAACCAACAATTGGTCAAATAGATGCAGAGAGGGAGACTATTTCTAGAAGCAATGAGTGATTGGAATAGATCTTTTGTGAAGGAAGGAGGTAAATTCATCTTGGATTTTACCACTACATAAGTAGAGGGAGAGGTGCTACTTGGAGAAAACCAAATTCACATTCCTATGTGGGAAATAGATCAAGGTCAATACTGAGAAATTATTTTCCGGATGCATGCGGTAGACAAATATGGTGCAATGAAATTCATCTCTAATAATCCCATGAAAACTATGGATCCATGCATACTTTTCATATTGAAAAGCAATATGAGTTGGAAAGACTCCCTATATAAAGCCGCCTTAGAAGAAATGTAGGCGATTAAGAGTGAGATCAAATATATGCATAAAGGAATCTTGAAAGATATGCAATTAATCAATCGTATTGGTAACTACAATTCAAGGATAGAAAAATAGATTTAGAAACCTTAATAAAGAGTTTCTAGGATACCATGTTTAAGATTAGGGACAACAACACTCCTACTTCTTAGGGTTTCACTACTGTGTCTAACATGGAATCTATGTTTTATTTAAACAAGGAGCCCATGTCTAGATAGAGAAAAAGGATTAAGGAGCTGAAGTGGTAGAAGGAGGCTTGGAGGTCAAAATTGCTCAGAACTAAAGAATCCACACTCTTATGCAACCCAGGTGTTCACGAGCACTTTTTGGAGTTGAAAGTTGGTTAAGCAGGCCATGTTAGAGGATGATAAGATTAACGAAAAAATTTAGTTACATGGTGGTCATTCTTTTTGATTTCTCATTTTAAAACTATTTTAATTGGTTATGTTTAGTAACTATTTGTAACCGAGATGGCTGGGATTTGATGGAGGCCTATCAGATTTTAAGAACTATATATATTGGGGCATGTTGTAGTTTCACAATGCACACCCCATTTCTCCTAGAAATGGGAAGCCCCTAGTAATTTTTTTGTTTCCCAAACCCCTAGTCCAGGGCCTAGGTCTTTTTTTGGAACTCCACCTAGAGTCTGAGTCGAGCCCTAGTCCTTTAACCGAGAAACCTAGATGTTAGAATAGAGATTTTTTTTGAAGAAAAGGGTGATTTTTAGTGCTTTAAGGGCACACTATTGCGCCCAGCACACATGCACACCCATCTAGGGTGCACAGATGTTCTATATGTGCAAGTGCACACTTTACTCATTTGGAGATGTGCACCCATGCACATGCGTAGGTGCACACCTCCAAAGGGTGCGCACCCCCACCTCCCCTCTCTCACTTGCATAATGTGTAGATGCACATATGCACAGTCACACACATGCAAACCATGCTCACCTTGTCAAGGTGCGCATGTGTACTAGTGTGCAACTACACACTTTGCTAGTTCTAGAAGGCAAATTAGTGCATTAGTGCACCTTCCAAAGTGTGCTAGGTGTGCTAGTGTGCAAAAACTAGCTTTTTTGGGGGAAAATTAATTATTTTTGACTAGTGTTGACCTAATTTTTTTAGTCCGAGTCCCAAGGAGTCCTCTTTTGGGTTTTTCAATACAAGATAATTAATGTTTTCTTCTTTGTGCAAATAAAAAAACATCCTTAACTTGTCATGGTCATAACTTTTCACCTAGAGCTCAAAATTCAAAACTGTTTACACTGGTAGAAAAAAGAACTAAAAATCTAATTTCAATCCTTAAAACAAGGAGCCTTTGGCTACCCAATTTTAGGGACCGATGAAAGTTTCAACTTAAAATTTTGAGAAAAAGACCTCCAAAAAAACTAGTTTAAAATGCTTAGAAAATCTCGTTAAAAAATATGAAAAAAGTTTCAAACATTTGATCATTCTAGATAATTTGGATCACTTGGTCTCTAATTGGGAAGGATCAAGCAGCCAGAGAGAAAAAAATCAAGGAATAGACTTCACAGTGCACAAAGTCTACATAACACGAAGGTGTGGTGCATAACGAGCAAGTGCACATATCATCATAACATCTTCATTATCAACAACATAGAGATCTCACCTAAGTTGGTATTCCCCCTCAAAATCCAAATCAACATTGAGCAATGCAGATGTTTTGGGCTGAGTCTTAATCAAATCCTATAAACCATACCCAAATGCCACCAAATTTCTGCATCTTCAAATGGAGCTTTACTTGCAATCTTCCCATGGCAAGGCCTTCTTCCTACTCTCTCCAGAAAACACAATTTATATTGTGCTTTTGGAGGTCTCTGCTATGAAATCAAACTTGCAAATAATAAAACCAATGTGGTTGCTCAGAAAATGAGGAGGAATAGAATGAAATTCCTCTATGCCAAATTATTCTCACTTATACCCACTTCAACTCCAAAGGTAATTCTTGAAATCAGGTTGTTTCTTCCATTCATGGGTTGAAGTCTAAATTTATTATTATTTGTTGAGATTAATTATTATTAGGTGTTAAGAAGTCTAGATTATTTATTATTATTTGTTAAGATTAATTATTATTATGTGTTAAGCTTGAGTAGATAAATATCTCCTCATTCATTTCTTCAATCCAACTTTTATTATCCAAAGCATCTTTAACATTTCTAGGTTCAAATTTAGAAAGTGAACATATACCTTTTAATTTTTTCTTGTCATTGTTCCATTTGACTTGTCTCCAATGATCTATTTAGGTGCATGATGTCTTCTGACATATCTTTCTAACATAGGTACTTTAGATTTGGAGTTTGTTTTACTAACCTCTTAATGATCTTCTATATTAAGCTCAGGTCCCATTGTCTGTGACTTGTGCCCACCAGACTTGGATTGCTCTAGCAATAGCTTGGTAGCTTCTGACTATGACTCGGGTCCTTTAGATTGTGACTCGGGTTGCACTAGATGCAATTTGGTAGTTTTTGGAGATTTTGGGGACTCGGGAGGAGAAGCTTTCTGACTTTTAGATAGATTTGGAAATGTATCAGGTCCATAGTAAACAAATCTTCTCTAATCCTCAAGTTCTTTGTTGCTTTCTTCTTCACTCTTTTTTGTAAACATCAATTCTCACATGTGCACTTTCTATGATTTTATGAGTAGAAAAATTCAAAAATTTGTATGCTTTACTTCCGCAGGAGCCTTCATCACCTTTGACATCAAATTTACCTTTCCTAGATTCTTTCAAGATATAACATTTTCTACCAAATACTTTTAAGTAACTTACATCAGGTTTGCAGCCATACCATAGTTCATAAGGAGTTTGATTTGAGTCTTTCTTTAGCTATACTTTGTTTAAGGTATGCACTGTAGTACTGATTGCTTCCTTCCAATATTTTATTGCAACATTCTTTTCTATCATCGATGTTCTTACAAAATCCATGATGGATTTGTTTCTTCTTTCAACTATACCATTCCTCTAAGGTGTACCAAGGGCTAATACCTATCTCTTAATTCCTTTTTCAATATAGAATTCATTGAACTCATTAGAAATAAATTCACTACCTCTATCTAATCTCAAATATTTCAGCTTCTTTCTAGTTTCTTTCTCTACTCTTGCTAGATACCACTTAAATTTTTGAAAAGCTTCATATTTTTCTTTTAGATACAATACAATCATCATTCTAGAATAATCATTAATAAAAAGAATGAAAAACTTATCTCCACTATATCTCTCTATTCCAATAGGTCCACATAAGCCTGTATGTACAAGCTCTAAGACTTCTTCAGAATGATAGTTCTTGCTTTTAAAACTACTTTTTCCCATCTTACCAATTTGACAATTTTTGCATAAACCCATATTAGGTTTCCTCAAGCTAGAAATACCTCTTAATCTTTTGTTTTTGCTTATCTTGACCAGAGTATCAAAGTTTACATGACATAATATTTTGTGCCATAACCAACTTTCTTCTACTTGAGCAATAAAACATGAATTTTCACTGAGATCTAGATATAATATATTGCTTTTTGTTTGTTTGCTAGATCCAACCAGATTTCCTTTTCTATCCAATAGTTTTGTCTTCCTATTCATAAATTCTACCTTGAATCTAATGTTATTCAACTATGCCACACTTAGTAGATTAAATTCTTTAGTCCTTCAACCCAATAAGCATTGTCACATCTAAGCTCATTGGTTAATGACATATACCCTTTCCCCTTTATGCAACAAGGTTCATTATTTCCAAATCTCACACTACCACCATCATAATGTTCCATGTGTTCAAACTTTTTTTTGTGTCTCTAGTCATATGATATGAGAAACCACTATCAATAATCCATGTATCATTTTTGCTAACATGAGAGATAAGTGTCATTTTATCTCCTTCATCATCATATTCATCTTTTACAACAATATATACCATTTCATCTTCACTGTTATTAGAATCTTTAGCCATAAAACAATATTTCTTACCTTTGTCCTTGTAGTCATTTTAGTTTTTGAATTCCTTCTTGCCTTTGAACTTATTGTTTTTCTTTTCATCCGTGTCTTCTCTATTTGGTCACCTTGCAACAATGTGACCAACTTCTTGTAACGCCCCGCCAAGAGATCCAAAAGAATTAACCTAAAGTTTTACTAAGTTTGCTAAACATTTTTTTTTTTAAAAGTAAGAATGTATAACATACACATCAAACACATAGAAGCAGAAGCAATAATCATGCAATCATTAACAAACATACATAATAGGTTACATTCCTTAAGGATCCCAAGACGTTGAGTCACATTTAAATTTAATTAATTCTAAGTCTAACAACTACCACATACATATGAAAGAATAATCGGAAAGTCCAATGTCCATAATATACATTTGTTCCGAATGCCTCTTGGCAAATTAATTCGAAATGCTCAATCATCCACTGTACATGTCACAGGGTATGAAAGGCTTAAAAGAATATACATATGTAAAAATAGAAATACATCATCCTCAAATCCATGATACAAAGTACAGTAAAATAAATGAAACCATATACCATACTTGATACATCCATCCATCATAAAAGATATAAACATCCAACATGAAATACAACTATCCATCCATCATAAAACACAACTAATTTAAGTGCGTGGTTCCTCCCAACCATCAATAACATCATTAGACCATCATGGGCCCTAGTCATCCCCCACGCATAACATCCCAAGTCACTGAAGAGATCATCGGTAGTATAGTAATAGGGACATCACTCCTAAAACATACTACATTATATGCATAAAGAAATCTAACATGCAAGAATAAAGCATAAGATGATCCTCCAAGTAGAACACATCACCTAAACATTATGAATAAGCATCCCAAGAAGCTCCAGCCATGGTAGCACCAGACGGATCTCAATGGTAAGAGTAAAAACACTACCACCCGACCGCGTGGAACCTAAATGGCCCACTCCCACCACGCTGAGGAGATAGTCTCAAGTCCCAAACAAGGTATCAAAACACAAAACACAAGTACTCTCTAAGTCTGGGAAATCCTAAAAGTATACTAACTCAAAGGTTCCAACATAGATAGACATCTAGACCCAGAGGCACCACAAAGATACGTAGGAAACCTGCTATGCAAGCGGGAAACTGTCATCGCAAAAGTCATGTAGAAGTTACCCGAGCAATCCCTTAGGAATCCCGGGTCCCTAGTGATCCCTGCGGCCACTAGTATCCTCTCATATTGATGAGGCATACTACGGAATGCAAGGTCATAACCAAGCATTCTCTCTACCCCATCCTAGCCTGTACTAGCACTCAAGGTATGGGAGAGAACATACAGTTATCTTATTAGGTTCATTTAAGTCAGTATTTAGGTGAGATGTTTTCACTTTTTAAAACAACTTACAATGGGTTACTCCAGGCAGCCTCTTAGGGCCCCGATCCCCATTGCAAGCCACTTCTCGACACTACACATAGATAACCTACCCTAGGCTCATGAAATCACAAATCAAAGAATCATAATAAAATCCCCTCAGTCCTATACAAGCGACTGAAAACATCATAAATATAATCCACAATCATCACATCATTTCTCCATGAGCAATTGAATAGCATCAAATAATAATCATAATGATCACAACAAATCTCTATCAACATTTGAAGGCATCAATGATAATCACAGTATTGATCGAAGACTCCAAAATGGTCAAGTCAAATATGTCACAACATGACATCATCAAGAGCATAGCAAGACACTTCAATCCCATCAAGGCGACTGAAAAGCAACCTAAGTATAACTGATCGATGACTCAAAAATGGTTAAGTCAAGTAACTCAAATACATACACCTCAGTCTCACACAAGGAAACTGAAAAGCAATAACAACTAGTAAAAACATCCATATCATAGAGCACTCCATCACATTACCAAGGTTAGGTATAAAGATCGAGAACAACTCACCATAGCATCACATTCACAACCTCGAGCCTCTGGTAACAACCTAAACTAGTCAATACTAGAACAACCCCAAAACCCCAAAACACAGATAGCATAAACAAAACAGTGCAGTTCATAGTTTGGGTTTGATTTCAAAAACACATAATCGAGTTAAGTGTAATACCTTAGTTTCTAGTTTAACATATGTTTTCAAGTAAATAAGTTTCACAGTTTACCCTACACGTTATCCCATTCATCTCTTGAATAACATATGAATATATAAAAATTACCCTCCATTATATTAAATCAATTTTTCCAAAAATAATTAGGGGGATAATTATATTGATTTAAACTAAAATGATTCACAATTTATTAAGATCAATATTGTTGATAATTTAAATAAATTAAAATTTCCTTGAGTAACTTCAATTATCAATTAACTTAATTAAATTAAATTAATTAATAATTACATAAATACCTATATTAATTCCTTAGTAATTATCAATCATAAATAAAATAATTCCATTAATTAATAACTATTTTCAAATGCATTATTATTTAAATTAATAAATAATGATAAAACTTATCAATATTATTAAATAATGTTGAAGTTTACATTATAAAACATATTAATAAAATATTATTAAATAATATTGAATTTAATACTAAAATCCATTAATTATATTATTAATAAAAATTACCAATAATATAAAACTTTTCATAATTATTATTAATTAAAATAATAATTAAAAATTAATCTATATTTAAAAATAACTATTAACAAATTTTAATAAATTAAAAACTTTACAAACTTTAAAGTATACCCATATTAATTAGGTCGTCTTCTTTAAAACTCAGCCGTGCGGCCCACTGGCCCCATCGTAGTACATGCGATTAAGCCAACACGTTGACTGAGATAGGTAAGTGGGGGGTGGGGTAAAGACCCTCCCCAATGTTATTATTTAAAAAAAAAAAAAAAAAATTATTAAAAACTTTATAAACGTTTTCCCAAGTTAAGTAATATATACTTTTTTAAAAATAAAATTATTTATTTTTATTTAATTAAAAAAAATCCAAACCCCCCAATACATGTGTAATTAAATACATTATTTTATTTTTAATATTAAAAAAAAATCTTAACAATAAGTGTATATATATATATATTATAAGATTTATTTTTAAACACACGTCTTTCTCCAAATTGAGAATTTAAATAAATATTATTTATTATTTTATTTTATTAATTCTCTAACATATGTATTATACATATTTTCTTTTGTGAAAATCTAGCAAATTTCTAATAGGAAGAAAATAATCAACCAATCAAATTTACTATCTAAATTCGATTTACCATCCGAATTTCATCTAAAATTTTCATTCCCAAAGATTCAAACTCCTTCCAAATTTAAATTTTTTTATTTCTATTTAATTCAACCCAAAACCCGATTTAATCCAAATTCCCTTTTCACCTACGAATGAGGTTTTCTGAATAGTTTTCCAATCTAGGTTTACAGATGAAATCGAATAGCAACAGATCTAGAACGAATAATTCACACATTCGAGAAGATAAGATCTTACAATCACAAAGTAGACAAATCATATTAAATTTCTTAAATCATTTAGGGGTCCAAAATACCAGACCCTACCTGAACCTGATGCTAATATGCAATCTCCAAAACTGTAAGAGGATTCGCTTCTCTTCAATAACTTTCTTTTGAAAATCCTTCCTAGAATTCTCCTTCTCAAATTTTCTTACAAAAGTTCTTTCCCCAAAAATCCTGTCTCCAAATTCCCGGTCCAAATTCGTGTCCCTCCAAAAATGAACCCCCAAAGTTGTGATAAGAAGTTTTCTCCTCAAATCGGGGCACTAATTGTGCGTTCACCCGAGAAGACTCTTTGCTCAACTGAGTTAACTCCAAATTAACTTTTATTATCTTTTCTTTTATTTTGCATTCATCTTTTCATGCACATTAAGTTGAATTATTAAATAACTTTATTTACTATTCCACTTGACTTCTATTTTAAATTAATTTATTACTTTAATCTCATGTGCACTTTATAAAATTAAAATAACATTATTATTTTCTATTATATTATCTTTTAATTAATTTCTTTAATTTTCAACTCATGCTCGCATCATGCGATCTAGAATTTTATTAATTTAATATCTTTCAACTTTTAATTTATTTTAGAAGCTTAATTGATAAAATATTTAATCAATTTAAATAACAATACTATTTAGCATTTATTTTAAAAAAAATGAACTCTAAATATATTATTATTAAATTAAATAAATATTATCGCGTTCTAAATTTTTCTTTAAACTTTTATCTCCAATTTTAATTCTTTTTATTTAATTAATTTCTTAATTAATTAAATATAATTAAATATTAAAATATCATAATAATTTTCTATTAAATTAAATCATTAATTAATCTTTTTAATTAGACTTAATTAATAGAAAATACACCAAGGACTCATAAAGAAACATACGAAAACCCATCATAGAAGAACACATACTAAATCAAACAAAAGGGTTATAATCACGAAATAACATCATTTGATGCATTCGGAGGGTACTTAACTCAGATACTTGTCCTAATTATCAATTAGGACAATTGGCTAAAGGGTTTAGGAATTGGACTTAAGAGTTTATCTCCCCTCTCTTACCATTGAGATAATGCGATAGGGTACGCTCATCCTGGCAATTCAGGGAAGTCGATACCCGGTACCTGCAACCTACATAAAATCCACACATGTACAAACATAATATTCTAAGCTAAACAAACAATGGCAGGAAGTGGTGCATCGTGTAGATCCTAACTAGCAGGTGACTACGACTCCCTTCCTTAACCACATCAGAAACACCATACATAAAGAAAACAAACACGCACACCATACACATGCAGTATGGGGTAAGTATCCATAGGAAAGCACATGTGATAATAAACTATCTAACTAATCATCATCGATAATTGAAAACATTGAATAATCATCATACATGCATGAAATATAGAGTACCAAGTAATCTCATCATATAATAAATTGAGTGTAAAACAACATCTGATAATCTGAAAGTAATGCTACTAAAAATCAAGTATAAAACTGGCCTAAAAGAGTTTGGCAATTAAAACAAAATGTGAACTAGGGGCAGGCACTACATCCACCCCCCTAGACTTAAGCTTACTCCTAGAAGCGTACATGAACGATAAAACTAAGGGTCTCATTGTGTGGTTCCCATGGGAACCTTTCCCCTGCAGGAGGATATGTCTCCACTGAGAACACTCTTTGGGATCCCATATCGCCAACCGTAGGTTCTGAAGCTGCGGGTCTCTGATCCAAGGGCTGAGGTTTCCTTTGAGGACAATGAGACACCCTGTGTCTACGTTGTCCACATATGAAACACTCTCCCTCGAAGCTCCTCTGAACTTTAGGTGCACTAGACTACAAGAAACTACCCCCACTAGGATAAGGCTGAACACTTTGAGACGGCCGATCATACTGGTTGGGCTTGTTGCGATGAACCTTGTGATAGTTCCTAGCATTGGAACCATCGCCACCACACTGTGCTGGAGGATAAGTTTCTTCCTGCCGCTGATTACCCCCAGAAGGAGGTTTCATATTGCCACCTACACCTTGATTACCCAGATATGGCTGGTAACGCTGGTGGCACTTATTACGCCATGCATTACAAGCTTGACGAGAGTTCACGCTCTTAGGTCTATGCTCAAGTCCTGCCCGAGGTGCTCTATCATGATCATGAACAGGAGGTAGGCGATCAATGATGGTCTGCAACATTTGCCTCAGCTCATCCTCCTCAGAGACAACTTGTTGCTCTCTATAGTACTCTTCCTGATGCTCACTGACATGCTCTTCCCTATTCCCATCTTGGATAGGTTCTTCATGGATAGACTCATGGAAACTGATAGCTCTGTCTCGTCCATGGCCTTCATAATGGAGGGCCACACCACTCTAATAACTCACAACCAAGAATGCAACAATATAGAGACCAAAAAAAAATGCTTCACAAATAATTTTATTATACTTGAAAAATCCTTACAACACCCACAAGATGATATGACTTCTTCAACATAAGAGAAATCCTAAATAAGAGTCTTCACACCTTCTAGCTTCTACTTCTCAAACTTCTATTTCTCACACTTCTACTCCTCAAGCTTCTCCTTGAGCTTCTACTTCCCAAGCTACTCCTTGAGCTTCCACCTTCTTCTCGAGCTTCTCCAAGCTTGATTAGAAATGTTCATATGCCTTGCTTAAATAGGCACTTACCACCCAATACATGACTTATCCACAACCTTCTACACAATATCCACAATCTTCTAAACTTCCATAACTTTCTAGAATTACAACTAAGCACCATCATGTGGCCCAATTAGAAAATTACATTTCCTTTATGGATCACAACAAATATTAAATGCAAGATTTAAGAAACTTTCCACAAGCTTCTAAGATGCCACCTACACACCTCGATTAATGTAATGACAACTATTTTTCTTATTTTTCTATTTATGCCACCTATGCACCTCGAAAATAAAAATCCTCTCTTTCTTTTCTCCTTTTTATTTTTTAAAATTATTTTTCCTCAAATTTTCGTCACTTTCTCTCTCCAATTTTTTTTTTTTTTTTTTCTTTTCCGAATAATTTTTTTCATGCAAGATGCTCCTGCATCACTTCACCATGGTCTGGGCTATGGCTTATAACAGAAGATCTCACCCCAGATATCATCCTACAATAATATCCAAATACAAGATGGCATCATACGCATACACATATTACTTTAAATCACTTAGAGCAATATAATTCTGGTTTAATAGTAAACCGAAAACCATATTGATCCAACATGCATCCTTCCTAAAAAATATTGAAATTGATCACCTAAACTCTCTAAACAAAATCAACACAATACTCCCAAGGATAATCAAAGCACACTACTTTAAAACATGGACAACAGATACATGTTTTACAAACAAGCTAGTTTCAATTTTCAGTTTGCCTATAATTTTGGTTTAAGTATAATTTCAGTTTTGAAGTCTAAGTGTTGAAGTATGAAAAATATGCAACTAACAATTTAAGTTATGTTTTAGTTCAACTAGTTTCAAGTTTCAGTTTGAAAGAGATACACATACTAGTTTAAAGTTTTCATTTTTGTTCAACTAGTTAACACTAGTGGCATTCCAATATACCCAGAGCTCCCAATGTAGAAACTTGGCTCTGATACTTCTTCACAAGAAAAATAGATTAGAGGAATTTTACCTTTGTACTTTCCTCTGCCTTTGAAATATTTCCTTGCAAGTAGGGCTTCAACAACTTCAAGATCACTATCTGAACTTTCTTCCTCTTCTTCACTTTTTGATTGATTGGCCTTTGATTTCTTACCCTTTTTCTTGAGTGAAAGCTTGGCTTCAAATTCAGACTCAATATGTTTGGAACTAGGGACATAGTTATCATAGTTATCCAACTCAAAGGTTGTCAATCTTCCAACTAGAGCATCCAAAGTTATATTGCTATTTGGATCACATCTCAATTCTTGAATAGTAGACACTCTAATTGCATAGATAAGAAGAAGGGTTTTGAGTTATTTTCTTACAACTATTTTGTCATCAATATCTCCTCTAGATGCTTTGATTGCACTCACACTTGCTTTAATTCGCTTAACATATTTTGAAAAGTTTTCATCTTCTCTCATCTTCATCTGATCAAATTTTCCTTTGAGACTTTCAACTTTAGCTCTTCTTACATTATCATCTCCTCCATAGATGGCTTTTAGTTTGATCCACATATCGTAAGATGTAGTGCAACTTTTGACTTCATTAAATTCAACATAATTAAGAGTAGAAGCAATAACAATCATCATGATGTTATAATTTTTGTTTTTAGCAATTTCTTCAACTAATAATGTTCTAGTAGGAGTCTTGTATTCACTATCAAGATATTTACAACTTGAATCACTGATAGTTTCCAAATGTAACCTCATAAGTCCTTGCCATGCTACAAAGTTGTCTCAGTTCAACTTGGGAATCTCTCTTCTCTAAGACATCCTGATCATTTAGCTTTGGTCCTTGAAACCTTCTCTGCAAGCACCAAAAGCTTTGATACCAATTGTTGGAAATATAAGAGGAGTAACTAAGAGGGGAGGGCTGAATCAATTAACACAAAAATATATACTAGATTCCTTAGATGTTAATACAAATCAAAACTCAATGTAAAAAAAACTTTGCTATAACTCAACAAATACACAGGCACTCAGTTTACACTAATAAATGTTGAAGCTCAATAAACATTGAAATAACTCGACAAATGCTTATCATGAAAATCTTTAATATTTTATCTGTGATTGATCTTACTTTAACTTAGTTGTAAACACATAAAAGAAATAACATGAACACAATTGACACCGAGATTTAATTTGGAAACCCAATTTGGGACCACCAATTGCAATTGGTTATTAATTTTTACTCTTCTGAAGTTAGCCCTATTAGGAGCCAATCCTATTAAAGGTTACAAAACACATTGTTAAGTGTGAACCTATTAGAGGATTTAATCACCCTATTAGAAGTGGCTTTGTTAGAGGTCTTTAGAAAATTCAATAGAAATGCCACCTTGTTAGAGGATTTACAAATAGTTGTTAAGCCAACTCTGTTTAAGACATTTCGATCATTGTTAGAGAGTAACAATGAGATGAACTAATTTTTGATGCAATTGAATTACTGATTATAGATCTCAATTCTAGCTTATATAATTGATCCTTCTTGATCGAGTGTATCTTTGCATCTCAACAAGGGTATTCTACTTATCCTTCTAATTTGCTTCCTCTAAGCATCATCAAATCTTCAATTATGTTCCACACTTTCAATCCTCAACTTGACCTTGTATTTATATCTTACACATTGTTAAGTCAGCTTGAATATAACTTAGAACAATTAATATTCATCTCTTCAGTCAGCTAGAACCAAAAACAATTGAATTTAACTCAATATGCCAAAAAAAGAGAATCCTTTGTTAGCCGACCCTGCTCAATAGATACTAACTCAAAGTGATTTTTCTGTGTTAACCAAGTGAACTTGATTAGCACTGCATATTCACAAAGTTCCTTTGGTAACCAAGTGAGCACGATTAATACTGGTTCCATCCAACATTTTCTTCATTAGTTGACTGAGCTTGGTTAACACTCAACTTCTGCAAACTTTACTTCATCGCTTGAGTGAATTTGGTAGACACTATCTTCTAATCTAGGAAAACTCTAGAATGCTTGATAGACACAATTTTTTTTCTTCAATGCCCAATTGAGCTTGACATATACTGACTAGCAATGGTATGGCATTTTGTGTAACATTAAAGACAATACACAATTAATCAATTGTTTCCAACACTATCATCTTTCTATTTTGAGGAGTATGTGCTTAAATCCTAAAATACATAAAAGATAAATACTAACCTTGAATATGGAAAGTGCTATTTTCTAATGTTTGTGTATAGTTTCAAGGATCTCTGCAACCTATTTCGAACTAGAAATGTCGAGACAGAGAAAACCCAAAAATATTTTGTCCTTTTGAAGGAAGGTTGACCCTGACCTTGATAGTAGGGCACAATCTTACTTTGGGGCACAATCACACCCCAAAAATTTGACCTTGACTTGCACTGCTCTGAAATTTTTTTTGTTCATGGATCTTGCAAGTTCAATGAAAAGGGTATCCAAATCTTCTCTTCAATTCACTATTCTACACCTGTATCTGCAAGAAAAATGGTTTTTTTTTAGATGAGAGGTTTGTCTTGGTCAAACCTTAGTTTGGAATCAACCTTAATAATAGAATTGAAATAGAGAATGCTAGAAAGTAGTAGAAGTAAATCTAACAATGAAATTATGATACTTAATAGATATGCAATTGTATTTGAAATGTAAACAAGTATATCGATATCAAAGCTTGGACATAACATTAGTAAATGCAAATCAAAACCTCCATGATTGTATGCTTAGAGTCCACCTTGAAAAAAGCATGAATAAATCTTGAAGATGAACAAAGGATCTTTAAGGAAGATTACACCACCATGATGGCTAGATCTAGGGTTTGAATGATGAATCTTGAATGCTTGAACCAAATCCCTTCAAAGCCTTGAAAGCTTCAATCCTTGATCTTAAATGGAGAACTTAAATGTTTGAATGGTAGAATTATTTCTCACTTGATAAGTAGATAGTTTCTCAAAGATAGTAGTTGTTTGTAGATCATCCAATATCATAATGTGTCTTTGTGTGTATTCTAAGGTTAGAGAAAATGAGAGGAGAAGGCTTCCTTATATATGATCCAGGGCACTAACTCCTAAGGAAGGCCGACATAGGAGCATTAAATCCCATTTAACCTTAACCTATAGGAATAGACCTAGATTAAATGTAATTAAATTTTTTTTTCTGAAGCCCAAGATCCCAAAACTCCTAGAAATTGAAAATGAGACCTTGGGTTAGGGATGAGGCTGACCCTTCCCTAGGTTAGGGTCAAGGTCATCCTTGACCTAGGTTAGAGTTGAGGTCAACCTTGACCCACCAGGTCATCCTTGATTCAAAAGTCAAAGTCCTTAGTTTCACAGAGCAGGTTGTCATAAATAGGATAAAAATAGAGAGAGAGAGAAGAAAAACAAGGGGAAAACTATTAGATCTATACAAAGTCCCGTTCAAGGTGCTTGACATGACCCCATACCACTTACTCAGAGGCCTAAACACTCTTAACATGGAAGTTCTTCCATTTTAAGATGATACATTTAGCCTCCGCTTTAGCGAGAGTATGAAGGTGATGCAAATTCTTGGTAAAGGAAGAGAAGAAAGAAGAGATCCAAGTGGATTCATAATGAGATAAAATAATAGTTAGCTAAGGACATAATCCCCCAAGCTAAGGATTATAACTCAAGATACATGCATGAGGGTGCTAAAACCAAGAAAAACAAAAAGAAAGAAACATAAATGAAAAGGGTTAGTACTAAACAAACCCAAATCAACTAGCACAAGAAATCTTGCTAAGAAATATTGCTCATACTAATATCATATTTGGAAAGCTATCATAAAAACATAAGTGATTACATAAGAAAGACAAGAGCAACACTATAAATAACATAGCTTCATAATTTTTTCTTACTAGCATGAAAACAAAAAAGAAAGAAAAATAAGAAGTGATTACCTCGCCTTGTAAGATGCCCACCTTACCATGAATCACCAAAAGAGAGTGAGAGACAAATAGGTGGCTAAACCTAATAGTTCACCCATAAACTGTGCCTACAATTGTAAATGCATCTTTTGATGGCTTCTGGATACCCATAGATCTACCTTCTTGTATCACTATGAATATGAATTGCTTGTCTCGTCAAGATTTAGCAACTTATGTGTGTTACCTTTGAAAGATTTAGCATATTGAAAATTTGAAAAGTGTGCATTTCTTCAGGATTTAGCAACTTATGTGCATTACCCTAAGAGGATTTAGCAATGCATGTCTCTTTAGGATTTAGAAAATTATGTGCATAACCTTACAAGATTTAGCATATAAAATAAAAACTATAGAACAAGGAGACCTTATATATGCCCCCCTCCTTATCATGGCTATATACGAGACATGATAAGGAAGAGAAAGAGGATACTTACTTCACAATGTAAGTAGATCTCCTATTAACAACAATGTATACTATGGTCTTAGCTAAGGGTATTGACCCCTACATCCAAGAGCATAGATAATTATGAAAAGGATATGCAATTTATGGAAAAAGGACCCACAAATAAAGAGATCTTATCACGTTGGGTTCGCCAAAATGAATACAAAGAAAATAAAGTTTCCTTTCTTAAACCTAATTTCTAAAAGGAATGATCCAAATTGATTAAGCATAAGAAAGTGATCAATGCAGAAATAGATCATGTGATGGGGAATAGGGAGAAAGGAGGTTCTATGGTATTTCTATTTTGAGGAGTATGTGATTAAATCTTGACATCGATAAAAGAAAAATACTAACTTTGAATATGGAAAGTGTTATTTTTTGATGCATGTGTACAATTTTAGGGATCTTTGCAACTTGTTTCATACTAGAAATGTCAAGATAGAGAAAACCCAAAAATATTTTGTCCTTTTGAAGGGAGGTTGACCTTGAACCTGATAACAGGGCACAATCTTACCCCAGGGCACAATTGTACCCCCAAAATTTGACCTTGATCTACAATGCTCTAATGAAATTTCTATTTGTGTATCTCACAAGTTCGACAAAAAGGGTATCCGAATTTTCTCTTCAATTCACTGTTCCACACCTATATCTGCAAGAAAAATAGTTTTGTTGTTTGGATGAGGGGTTTGCCTTGGTCAAACCCTAGTTTGGAATCAACCTTAATAATAGAATTGAAATAGAGAATGCTAGCAAGTAGTAGAAGTAAATCTAGCAATAAAGCTATGATACTTAATAGATATATAATTGTATTTGAAATGTAAACAAGTATATCGATATGAAATCTTGGACATAACATTAGTAAATGTAAATCAAAACCTCCATGATTGTATGCTTAGAATCCACATTGATAGAAGAATGAAATATTCTTGAAGATGAACAAAGGATCTTTAAGGAAGATCACATCTCCATGATGGCTAGATCTAGGGTTTGAATGATGAATCTTGAATGCTTGAACAAAATCCCTTTAAAGTCTTGAATGCTTCAATCCTTGATCTTCAATGGAGAACTTAAATGCTTGAATGATAGAATGCTTACTCACTTGAAAAGTAGGTAGTTTCTCATAGATAGTAGTTGTTCATAGATCATCCAATATCATAATGTGTCTTTTTATGCATTCTTAGGTTAGTTAGAGAAAATAAGAGGAGAAGGATTCCTTATATAGTGATCTAGGGCACTAACTCCTAGAGAAGGCCAACACAGGAGAATTAAATCTCATTTAACCTTAACCCCTAGGAATAGACCTAGATTAAATGTAATTAAAAGTCTACCATTTTGAAATTCGAAATAGCCAACTTGAAAGTGGGAAAAGAAACTTTTTGAAGCATGAGATCCCAAAACTCCTAGAAATTTAAAATGAGACTTGGGGTTAGGGACTAGGTCAACCCTACCCTAGGTCAAGGTTGAGGTCATCCTTGACCTAGATTAGGTTTGAGGTCAACCTTGACCCACCAGGTCATCCTTGACCTAGAAGTCAAAATCCCCAGTTTCATAGAGCAATTTGTTAGAAATGGGCTAGAAATAGAGAGAGAGAACCAGAAAAAGGGGAAAACTACTAGATCCATGCAAAGACCCATTCAAGGTGCTTGACATGACCCCAAACCACTTACTTAGAGCGCTAAACACTCTTAACATTTAAGTGCTTCTATTTTAAGATGATACAGTTATATTTAGGATAATGGACCGCTAATTTATGTTATTAAAAGTTTACTACATAGGCCAAGCTAATGAATGTTAAGATGTGAAGTTCTTTAAGTGTTTTTTTGTTTAGTTGGTACATCTAGACCTTGGATAACTGATTCACCCCCCTCTTATTTATTCTAAAAATTCTAATACTCTTGGCTCCACAGTCCTCACAATTTGATCATTGATGTTCTTGGCTCTTTGGGATCTTACACACGTCCTTGTCATGCTCTATCTTGAAGGCTTTTCCTAAGCTTGTTCTTATGAAAAATATTTGAAGATGACCTCTCTTATTACTCTTCTTCTCCTCTTTGATATTCCTCTTAGCTTCGCTCTCTTTGGCTATGTGGCTAATTGACGCAATGCAAGGTAGGAGAATCCCCAAAGGAGATGTCCAAGCCCCCAAAAAAACACACTATGGAAAAATAACACAAGATACATTATTTGATACCAAACTCAATTCTTTATTCATAAAATAATTGATTAGATGCAATGTGTTAGGCTATAAGATCTTCCTGGTTACAAAAAATACAAAGAAAGTAATAGTCCTGCAAGATCCCTCAAGATCCAACCCAAACCCTAGCTAGTCCATATCCGTAACATAAAAAAGCTTTGGTAGAAACCTCTTGTGAGATCTAAACTTTGTCTCACAAGCCACTAAGAAAACTCCTTGTTTTCTAAGCTATAACTACTAGCTCTACTAACAAACCTTTCTCTCTTAACTACTCCATCTTCTCCTTTTTGGATGAACATAAATGATTCAAGACTCCACAAGACCCTCCACTTATACCCAACTAAGCTACAAGTTGGCCTAGAAAGTTATAAATTAAACAAACCCTTACATTAAATATATATTTAAGCCACAAGTCAACTTGCAATAGATATTAAATACAAAAATACCTTAGTCAACTTACAACACCCATTAAATGCACCTTGGATAAAGATAGAAGGCCCAAATAAGTCCATACATCTCCACAATTGATCCACATCATGATCACAAACATTAAATATGCTAAGTTAACTAATCCAATCTAAAGGAACTCCATTCGATGTGCTACACTATCGGGCATCAATAAAAATCCAAGCAGTATTAAGCAAAAATACATGCTGAGCACCCAACACACATTGAGAAATGTAGAATAAGTCGAGAAACATAGTGCATGTCGAGCTCCGTTAGCAACCAAGCTCCTTGACCAACACAATAACTCAATGACAACTAAGCACACCTCTTCTTTGGTCGAGCACTAAGCTTATCCATCAAGCCCATTAAGTCAAGCCTCTAATTGAGAAATACCATAGAGATGGTTAAGCATCTCTAGTCTTCCACCAAAAATGCCAAAATTTTTAGGAACCTTAGATTCCCTTGCATCACTAATCACTTTGGAAATCTAACCTTTCTCTTTACTACTCCTATTAGATGTGGCATGTTTGTACAAGAGTTACACGTAACACATGGCTTTAGTGGTTTTCTTTGGTTAGGAAGAGCTAAAATTCAAATTCTTCCAACTATTGCTTGATCTCTATTCTCATCACCATTAAATATGACACAGAGTGCACTCTTACCCTCTATATGACTAGGTAGTCATGAGTTTCTTGTGTGATGTTAATCATGATACCCAAACTAGATTTGTTTTTTAATTTGTGTATTTATTTCTTCTACTTAGTTGCTTGTTGGATATGCAAACTTCACTTAGCATCCTTTGTCTATGTGGATCACCCTTTTCCTTACCTTACTAAGGTTTACTTAGAGTCCCACACTACCATACCTTACTGGCTGTGCCTTTCTACTGGTCTCATTTCCTTTGTGAGTGTTGCTAGTAATATTTGACAACACCTTTAATGACTAAGTCTATTGGCCTATTTATTGGTCAGCCTTCAATAGTTAGGCCAACACGTCTTCCCTTCTTGACCTCCACTCCAACATCCTCTTTTTTGCCTCCTCTACCTCTTTTCTTCCAAACCTGCCATTTCCCTGCATTACTCTCTTCTTGCAAAGAGGGTGTAGAGAAAATATCACAGACTGGGTAGTTTGTCAACTCCTTGAGTGGTTGAGAAAAACACTCTTTTTTCAAAGCACACCTTGGGGGGGGGTCAGGTAATCCCCCACTTCTCTGAAGAGGTGTTGACACACATTGCTCCTACACCCTTATTCCCTAACTTTCTTCCTATATCTTAGATCTCTCCTTCTTCCAAAATGGTTTTTGCTTCAATATTTACCTCACCCATGTCCTTTTTGGGGGTCAATAATAGATCATTAATCCCTTGTAAAAATGGGTAATCATCAATCTTATTTCCTTCCTTTTCTACTTAGAGTTCCACTCCAATCTCCCCTTCCTACTATATACCAGAGTTGATACCAGGGACATCCCCAATCTCCTCCTATCCTAGTCCAATAGGTGGATCTTTTCTTTTTCCTTCCTTAGGAAGTGATGGTGGTGGGGGGTGCTTCCTCCCTCTAAGACACTTGGATTTTACCATTCTCATCCTCTTGGGGCTGTTGAGTAGAAGATTCACCTTTTTCTAATTTCTCCATAATAATCCCTGGAGAGTTCACCTTCTCTTTCTCCTTATTCTGTTGAGATTTTCAATCCACAACCTTCATGACAAAAATTTAAACATTTTTGGCATTATAGACCAATATTCTCATACACAAGTGGCTGCACAATCAAAACCACAAAGTTAGGAAGGGCTTTGTTGACTGCAACATTAACATAAAATTGAGTATACATTAACCTTGATTTTTGGATGGTGATAGTATCCACTAAGATAAAATTTCCAAATGAGTTCCTAATCCAACATAAGATTTTCTCATCCTAGAACTCCAAAGGTAGGCCAGGGAGCTGTACCCAAATAAGGGCAAGTCAATTCAGTTCTAAAGTTGGGTCAAAGCTAGTATGCCATTTAGCAATCACCAAGCGGTGCTTCCCATAGTACCATGTTCTCGATAGGACCATAGCCAAGTCAGTCCAACTGTAAATTTAAAAAGGAATAGTCTACTGGGCATAGCCACTACATTAACACTACCCTTTAATTTCCACTTATGAGGGACCCATTCTAGACCATCTGAATGGAAGACCTAAAGGCCATAAAATGTCTCACTAAGAAGAGCCACAAGAATGAAGAAATGATGTCCACTATACTATCAAGGAGGAATATTTTTGGCTCATCCATTGTGAGAGAAATCTTGGGATCCTGAGAGGGGGGGGGGTGGGTACCAGGACCTCTTTCCACTCACCTGCCTTGGCATAAGTCTCCTATTCCTTCCCACTGTCATTTGAGTTCTTTCCCAAGAGTGCCAAATCATCCTTAGAGGAATCTCTAGTGGGGTCATTTTGCACACATTCAACCCCTAGTGGAAAGAAAAAAATTCTCCACCTCATACTGGGTCCTCGATAAAGAGCTCAACACAAGTTGTAAATCTAGGTAGACAGGAGGCCTAGAGTCAAATTCTAACTCATCCTCATAAGCCATGCATGTTGAAAATTCAAAACTAGGGCAAAGCAAGAAATTTGCAGAGCTCTTGCAACATCATAGAAAAATATGTTGATTATGATATAATTTGTTATTAAAATAGGGCTGTTAAGTGTATTCTATGAAAAATTTGTTTCATTTATTTGGCTCAAATATTACTTAAATACTCCTAAATAGTTGAATATATGTGGGCAAAAATCAAAATTTGTATAATCATATACTATTAGAATAATAAAATAACTATATTTTTTGGTAGGAACTTTGCTGCATTGCAACCTTGTTGAGAGATCTCTCACAGTTTTATACAATTTTAAAAAAAAATTCTAAATTATTTTTACAAGAAATTTTTGTCTAGGTTATATAAGTATAATCATTGGATTTGATTAAGTATAAATTTATCGTGTCACTTTGTCACAATGACATGTTTACTTTAACACAATAATATCTTATTCTTGGTTATTGAAATTAAATATCCTATATAATATAGTTTTCTATAGTTTCAACTTGGTAATTTATGTTCTTCAAAATTTATTATTATTAATTTGAACATCTTTTTTTTCTTGAAAGCTTCATCTCATTTATTTTCTCACTATTTTTCTTCTGCTTAAAACTATCATTTGTCCTTAAAGAAAGAATCTATTTATTTAGTTTTTTGAAATTCTTATGAAGTAGATGTATTTGTAAACCAGGGGCAATCTTTTCTAACTTCTTAGTCCATAATTTATTTGATGTTTCATCTTGTCCAAATCTAATATATTTCATTTCAAATTACTGATTATAAATTTTAGATATTCCATTTACTACAACTGTCTAATGATTTTCAATTATAAATTTCTTTTAAAACTAGAAGTTATGTTCCATCAACTATTTTAATGTAGTACCCATGTTCACCTTCAATGGAGTTTCTAACTAATATCCATACATTTATGTTGTTCATTGCTCTTCCAATTATTGCCACATTTTTCTCAAATTGTTTAGGTTTATGACTTATCATACACAATCACCTTCAATTTTGCTATAGTCTATTGATTTGCACATAGTTGTAGTTTTATGATCTTATATCATCTTTTTATGCCCATGTTGGCATTTTATGGCTTTATACCATTGATTTACATTAATTTTATTAGATTTTGTGTAAGTTTCATAGGGAGCCGATTTTTTAAGGTTAACTATAGAGGACCCCTCATTAATTCAGTCTAATTTTAATAATAGAAAATCGGTTCCCAATCCACACACCTACATTATTCTCTCCCATCTAGCTAAGATTCCCCAGCCATTCCCCCCAACTATCTCTCCCCACCCAACCTAGGGTTCATAGGGGGATAACATTTGGTGGTAGCTATACACCTACCTTCTATTATTTCCCTTCCTACTATGGTTGGGTATCTAGCACTATCACTATATCCACCCTGCATCTAGGGTGGGAGGCCTCTACAATTTGATTGGGATTGGTGGTGATGATTCCCCATGGAATTGATAGGGATTGGAAGCCCCTAAAACAACATTAAATGCTCCTTTTTTCTTGCAAAGTTGAAGTGAGATCACCTTGTTCAACAAAGGAATCCATTGATTAGTAACTTACTCATATGCCACTTAACCTAGTATGTATAACAACATGAGGAGGAAGTAGAGCTCATTCTATCCTTGAACCAATTCATTGGGGAATCAATTTTTTTTTGGTATAAGATGGTACAATAAAAAATAGAGTCAATCCCATGAAAAGTACCAGACAGGTTAGCATCAACATAGGAAGGGGTTAAGTTAGATTAAACCTTTGACTTGGAAGATCAAGGTGGGCATGTGCCACCAAATTCTATGATGGTTGATAAATCAATCTATGGGAAGTAAAGTGTCAAGTAGGGGTGGGGAATCTTTATCCCTATTTTCAGCCAATAATTTATTGAAAAGAGGCTCACCTCAGTGTGGAATCAAGTAAGGTGTATAGCTCCCAAAGTTGGTTGATATATACATGCTCTTCTATTCTCGATTTCATATTATCTCAAACATTTTATACTTTTCATTTTGATCCCAAATTTAAATTGGGTCCTTATATTGGTTATTTAGTATAGGATTAGTAATTATAGATGACTCTTTCAATTCTATCTCCCATATAGGATTTACTCTATTACAATAGAATATATTTTTATATATTATATTTATGTGCTTTAGCTCATAGCAATTTAGACATATTCTAGGTCCTTGAGCACTTTGAATATATTATGCATGTTATACTAGCTATCCATGTGGGTGGAAATTACCAAAATATGTGGTTGACCGAGTATAATCTCTATATAGACCCCAAGATCATTTGCTAGAAGTTTTATAGTGCCATCTCAACCTCGAGACAATCACTTTGAAATTTTTCCTAGAAGGAAAGCCTAGGGACAAAATACTTTAGATGATTCACTCCCTAAAAAATCAATTGGAATTTGATTTATAGATAGATAACAAACTCAAGATCTCAAATTATTAGCTAGAGTTATTTTTAGGATTTTGGCAGTGAAATATTTAGATTTGAGTCTTTGTTTCTTCCGTTTAAATTTGAAGTGCACTCATAGTTTCTTTTATCTTCTACATCTACATCTCAGTTGATTAGTTCATTCTAATCATCTCAGTCATTTACATATCAATCTTATGCATTTCCTTTTTGATTCTAAGTAACAAGGGAATTGAAACCTTGAGAATAGAAATGTTACATTAGCATCCCTCTTGGTAGGTGGTCGTAATCCAATTTAGCATGCTCGGTGGTTTCGTATTCTAATGTGCCATATGAATTGGGGAAAGCTAGATTTATTTGGTAGTCATCTTTTGATTTTGTTCATGGACTATTAGATATAAAAAATTTAACAAATTATTTTTTATATTCCATTAGACCTAGGATCAATTATGCCTATTAAAAGATCACTAAATTGCATATTAAATCAAGAATGAACCAAATGATCCCCACAACATAGACTGATATACTATTCCTCAAATACTTATAAATAAATAATTTTATTAAATAAAATATCACATATATAATATCAAAATTATAAAATTCAATATAATATTATTTTTATTCTTTATTATAGTTCTTTTAAATGACTACCTTATTCTCTAAATTTGATTTCACAAATTTAATCTTAATTATATGACTTAACTTACTTTTACTTATTTATATCTATAACTTTAAGAAATGTTTTCCCTTCTAATTAATATCAAATATCCATTTCATTACTATTTATTATACCCCCTCACATAACTCCTATTTTTCCTCCTCCATCATATAACTCCTATTTTTCCTCCTCAATCAAATGCACAATATATTCATGCAATCCTTTTCAAAAGGTTATAATAACCCTCCAAATTATTCAAGATTTCCACGTGTGTATGCCATGGAGGACTGGTAGTTGCAACCCAAGGCCGTGGAGAAAGGAGATTTTGCATATTGTACATGCAGTCCAAGGTCCCTAGAATTGCTCTACAATTTATATTTCCCTTTAGCATGTTCTTCACCTTTCTATAATCGAACAAAATGGGTCTAGATCATTCTTTAAGTGCACAACTGATGAGGAAGATGGATGAGCTCACTAATAAGGAAATTTCGAGAAAAAACTAATTACGAGCATGTGCCAAAATTTTCATTAAGCATCTACTCACATGGGATTTAGTTGACTTCGATTAGCAGTCTTTGTATTTGTCCTAGTACACCATCGTACTCTTTTATAACGAGAAATTATCCAACATTTTTATGTGTGAACAAGGTTACTATAATAATAATTATTATATACGGTCTCTCTTCTAGAATGTGAATCCGGGTTCAAACTCATGCCGTATATTGCTTCAAAAATTATTAACAATTAGAATCACGTTGCCATGCCAATTTTCTACGTTGGCCTTATCATGGAAGGGATACTTTGATGACAAGTTTCAGAATGTTTTATTGCAGCATACTGAAAAATACAGTTAAAAATACCGAACTTTTTCAGTTTCCATGCAGCAATTGATTTCAAGGTATTGTTGTTTTTAGACTATGGAAAATGTCTAACGGCTATACTATTCGGGATAACTTGCATGTAACGATATTGGGTGAATTTCTATATAAGAGAGGCTCAATCGTTAACATGTCATATAGCCATTTGCAAGTCTTTTCTCAACAAAAATGGCCACCAATCAAGTCTTTCAGCCATTGTTTCTTTTAGTTGCTCTATTTTTCTTAGAGTCAATAATGGCGAGGTCATTTGCAACCTCTGTAAATATGAGCAAGGCTGAAAATGGTGTTCAATATCATGTTGAGAAGCCCGAGCTCGTGGCTCAAATGGTAGAAAGGTATGAATTTCATTCTAAGCAAGCGCACAATAACGTTGTGGTATTGTTTTAAACCAAAATAATATATGATTTCAGACTTGGTGTGTGTCTAGTGTATGTTTTGCATGAGATTTTTAATTGGAATGGTAGAGATTCATGATGTATATGATAATAAGAGAACTCTACTTCATTCATATAACTGATTCTTAGATCATTCGATCAAAAAGATGTTCTACTTTCTTGAACCATAGAATAATTCATTTATGCTTCAGTTTTCAAGTATTGCTCTTAATAAGTAATTGATCAGATTATTTATTGATTATGAAGAGGTGTTGTGCAGGAGACTAAATAGACCCAGAAGGAATTTGCTGTCGTGTGGAACTGGAAATCCAATTGATGACTGTTGGCGTTGTGATTCCAACTGGGTTAATAACAGAAAGAGGCTGGCTGACTGTGCCATTGGATTTGGTAAAAACGCCATTGGAGGTAAAAATGGCAAATTTTACACAGTAACTGATCCCAATAATGATGACCCAGTTACTCCCCGTCCCGGCACTCTGCGCTATGCTGTCATTCAAACCGAGCCTCTCTGGATCATTTTCAAACAAGACATGGTGATTCAGCTCAAGGAAGAGCTTATCATGAACAGTTACAAGACTATTGATGGTAGAGGAGCCAACGTTCATATAGCAAATGGAGCTTGCATTACAATTCAGTATGTGAGCAATATAATCGTTCATGGAATCCATATTCGCGATTGTATACAAACAGGGAATACAAATGTGAGGAGCTCGCCAACACATTATGGGTATAGAACAATGGCTGATGGAGATGGGATTTCCATCTTTGGGGGAAATGCGGTTTGGATAGACCACTGTTCATTATCAAATTGTTCAGATGGACTTATTGATGCCATCAGAGGCTCCACTGCCATCACCATTTCAAACAATTATTTCACTCAACATAACAAGGTATTCAATTCAAATAATCATTTTCTTTGTTGTAGATTTTGTTTTTCTAGAAATAGTTTGATAAGATGGATGTTAAGGATTGTCTCCTCCATAAGTTTATATCTGACTGGATGATTTTTATTATTATGTATACCATCACCATCACTAATTATGACAACCAAACGAACTGTAGCTTATTTTTAGCTCAATAGAATCATTTTCTTTAATGACAGATTTACAATTATTTTCATATTATATTATATTATGATACCCGTAGCCCTAATTGAAAATCAAATATTCAAATATAATATTGACTAGCTCGTTTTTATTACAGGTGATGCTTCTTGGACACAGTGATGACTATATCCAAGACGTTAAAATGCAAGTAACAGTTGCATTCAACCACTTTGGAGAAGGGCTTGTTCAGCGTATGCCCAGGTAATAATAAAATCTCAATAAAAAATTTCCTTGCTTATAAAACTTACTGAAGTATAAATTATCTCTATTCTGTACTGTTGAAGGCTAAAACATTGATGTTACTAAATGCAGGTGCCGACATGGATACTTCCATGTGTTGAACAATGATTATGCTCAGTGGGAAAAGTACGCCATTGGGGGAAGTGCAAATCCCACCATTAACAGTCAAGGCAACAGATTCCTGGCCTCATCCCACAAGGAGGTACAAATATTCATATCCAACTCTTGTCTAATATTTGAAGTATCTAGAAAGAATTAATGAATGAATAGTTAATGAATACTCTTGATGTCTGATGTCCAGGTGACAAAGCGTGAGAATGCAACAGAGGGGACATGGAGTAGCTGGAATTGGAGATCAGTGGGAGATCTGATGTTGAACGGGGCATTCTTTACAGCTTCAGGGGCAGGAGCATCTTCAAGCTATGCCAAAGCTTCGAGTACTTCAGCAAGACCATCATCTGTTGTGGTCTCTATCACTGCAACTGCAGGTGCTCTCACCTGCACAAAAGGCTCTCTATGCTAGACCAAGAACATGTACTATACAAAAAGTGTTGGGAATCCTATTTATATAATGTAGGTTGTGGATTCTAATTTTTGATTAGACTATGGTGGGTGGATAAATATCTATTGTACATATTTCAAAATCTTAAATAAGAAGAATACGTATATTAAAAATTAAGCTCTAGTTCATGGAATGGAGTATAGATTCTTTTTATGTATTAAAAAAATAAAATCTATCTTAAATGTTGTAAGAAGAATCAATTTATTAAAAACTAGCCTCTAAGTTATGAATTGGACGTCTAATTATATCTTTAATTTATTTTTAATAAGAAGAACAACTTTATATATAATAATGTTCTAATTTATTAACTGGGTTATAGATTCATTTTAATTATATTTATTTAAAAAAAATCTAGTTACTGTATTATAGATTCATCTCAAATTTTTTTTTAATAATTAAAAATTCAACTTACAAGCATAAATACACTAAATTAGGCCAAGAACATATAATATCCTATATCCATAATTTATGTTCTAGATTTAATTTCTAATCTCCCTCTCATGTGTAGATAAATGTTTAAATTGTGGATATTTTGAAATGTTATAAGATATATCACCCTCTAATAAATTAAGCTCTAAATCATGAACTAAACAATATATTAGTCCCAATAGTATTTTATTTAAAAAAACTAAAAATCTAACTTAACATGCACAAAACATTGCAACTAAATTACTTTGTGATAAAGGATTGTTAAATATTCTAGTTTTATTTTTTAAAAGTCTAAAGGTATCATTTTCATTATTTGAAAATCTCACTAGTTTTTTTTGTTTTTAATAAGAAGTACAGTGGAATAGGGTCTAATTTTGATTGACATGTTTTTGTTTTTGTTTGTAAAACCATAAATATGATACTTTATATTATTAAGAAATAATATAATACTTTACTTTATGATGTAAAAACTATCAAATCAAACAACTCACTGACCAAGATCATAAACAACACATTAGCCACCCATTAACATAAAAAATGAGTACCTTTGAGGGTTTACCAATCTACTATCAAAATAATTAGTCATACCAGTTGCTAGAAAGAAAACTAAATAAGCCACTAGCATTAAATTCCATATAAAAAGTTTTCATATTGGCAACATAGGACTAGATTTTAACCATCATAAAAACCATCATGAAAATAATTAAAAAATTAGCATAGAATGAGGTCAACCCATCATTCTTTCTTCTCATTAGGAGGAGATTGATTTTCCAAATAGGAACCTGTAGAGTCTCTTGGCACTCTCATCATCTTCCTCCTTATTATCTCTTCTTCTCTCCTACTGGAGAAGCTAGAGAGTAGTTGTTGCAGAATAACTTTTACAAAAAACTCTATGAGAGTGGTGAACCTCATGTTTAAATCAATCAACAAGTTCTTCTATTTTTCTAGCTTGATCGACAAATTCTTTGATTCATCTTCAACATGTTTAAAACTATTTTTGTCCAAATTGGGGAGTGGGAGGGGATCCTAAATAGGGGGTGCATTGGACGAGTAAAAGGGGTCAAGGATTGAATAGGGGATTTCTTTAGGGGAGGGGAGTAGGGGAGTCCTCCTTCGGCTTCTTGAGAGGGAAAGCAACAATCATGGGAGAGTTATCATTTTTGTCTGGATTATCATCCTTGGTCATAAGACCTATCATGCCCATAATAAAGGTAGCCTTAACATGGATGTCTTTTTCTTGGGAGGCTTATTTAGTATTCTGGGGTGTATCCTCATTTTCCTCAATAAGAAGTTCTTCCTAGATTTTTGCTTTTTCTTGACATGGGTTCATTTTCCCCCACTCCCCTTAGACTTAGATAATGAGTCTATCTCTTCTAGGCTATCATGTTTTTCCTCCCACCTTTTCTTTTTGGATTTATTAGCAATTCTATTAGATCTTCACCTCCCCCACATAGGACTCAATTCCTATCTCACCTAGGTTAATAACGAGTTCCATCTTAGGTTTAAAGGATGTTGAGGGTTTCCTACTATTGGATGAAGGGAAATCCAAGGTAATAACATGGGAGTTTGGAATGTAGGTAAAAATAATATTGCAAGGAGGGCACATGGCATAGTGAAAATTGTAAAGCTAAAAAATGAGGCCCTAATGCATAATGGTATATTTTTTCCTTCTTCCCTACACTTCCTAACATCCATGTTAGATGCCTCTAAATCATGCAATAATTTAAAGAAAGGAAAATATATTTAATCATGATAGTGAAATTGGTTCAAAAGGGAGTAATAGTAACTAACTTTGTATCGGCCCTCTAGAGTTAGGTATTTCATGATTAAATAGAAGACATCATTCCATGGGCCTAGAATATTCTCCCTGTTAAGGCCACCTCTTAGTTCACCTTAAATAAGTAATTCATACTTGTCTCATCTGCATCTTTAGTCACCCTTTTCTACTTGTGCCTTCGAGAGAAGGACCATAAGCTCAAGCAATAACTTCCTCATTAATCTCAAAAGTAATACCATTTATGGTCACCTTATAATCATTCTAGGAGTTAACCGTGTAGACATCAACTCATCATAATCGTCCATGATATTCATAAACAACACAAACCAACATCAATAATTTTGATATAAATACACGTTCTTAATTAATTTATATATTTTAAAATGATAGATTAAATATTATTAATTAATTTATATATTTTAATATAAATTTAGAATGCTTCTATTATTAATAATTATTTAGTGATCATCATTTGACATCAACATTAAATATACATGTTTCTATTTTTTCATATATTAAAAATCTATAATATTAATATGTAATGTAATATTTAGAAATTTATTTAACTAATTTAATTTTTTTTGTTAATTACTAATTTATATTTTTTTCTAATTTTTTTAGAAAAATATTTTTTAATATATAATTTATTGTATATTATAATTAATTTTGAATATTTTTATTTGATTTTTTTAAAATATAAATTATTCAAAAAAATGACACTCAATATTTTAATAAAAAGTAAAATCATAGGAACTAAAATGACCAAGCTGTCATAGAAGAATTATATGTCAGCTAGAGGTGACCATCAAATTTCAGGCCTATAGTAGAGTAAGTTTATGTTAATATGGTTTTTATTAATATCTTGTTTGCCACTTGGAAGATATTATAAAAACACTCACAATGATTCCTAGGTGTGAATAACACTAGAGCAATGCCAAGAATATATGTTTTTTTGCAATCGCTAAGAAATATAGAAAACAAAAGGAGAAAATCATAAAAATTTCATGAACTTTTTGATATAAAGGTTTTATAGTAATGTTAGTAATTTAATTTAAAACAAATATATATAATAATTTCATCTCTAAAAAATAGATGTAGATGACATCATTATGTATGGAATTTTATGAAGTCTAATTTATCTATATAATTTTTTATTATTTCTATTACAAAATAAAAAATTGACTTTTAAAAATTCTCCTAGAATTAGAAAATAGTATATAATTGAACATTTTATTTGTTCATGTTGAGATGTTATCCTTCCCTATTTGTCTTTCTTAATTCATGATGGGTCTCAAACTCATTATTGCAAGGATTGTTGGAATAATCATCTGTCTTTATCCTCTATCCCCGAGTTCTTTTCCATTTTTGGGTCTTTAAAGGTTCTTTAAGGTAACAAAGTTAGAGATTAGTTGATTCTATACTACACTAATATCACCCCCTCTATTATATGTAAGTGTCAATTATATGGATTATCCTTAGCAAATTAAAGGTAATTTTGTTTTAGAGTTGAGTAGTAGGTTGGTGTTATTTTCTTATAAGGAGGATGAAGTAATTTGGACTAAATCAAGATCTAGAGATTATTCTATCAAGGATGGCTATAGTTCTTTAATGCCTAATAATTTTTCTTTAGAATAGCCTAGAAAATTACTTTGGAGGTCTACACTATTGGAAAGATTTAAGTGAGGTACTTGATGGGGGGAGAGGGGATGGGGGTTTGGAGGTGCTGGGGGTGAATTATTATTAAACATTTTTCTTACTATTTATCATTTTAATCATAAACTGGTGAACGTAAATTTTGTTTCACCGATATTAATCAATCAACTGATTTATCGATATGTAGTAACTTGTTACCTATTATTGAATTGTAAATTTTTTTGAGTAATCAACATGTAACATGAACAATTAAACACATAACACTTAACAAAACATAGGTTGGTCTCAAAGAAAACCATTGGTTAGAGAGAAAAATTGTAGTGGGGATGGTACCCACAACTAATCACTATAGTAATAAGGTGCTTGATTAAGGGCTTACAATAATGTTATATTTTGAGTGACTTCAACATGTTAGGAGTGATTGGTACCTAATTAGAAGAATTTATAGTCCTTTAAGGTACTACTCTATTAAAATATTTTATCCCCTTATGTAGTGTTCAACATGTTAAAGGATTTAAATTTTTTTCCAAATATAACTTCCAAGGCTAGTTAAAAACTACTAGGTTAAATAATTTCACAATATTGTTTCTAAACTTATAAGAATATGTCAACAAGAGTTTCGGCCTATGATCATTTTCTCCTAAGGCTTGTCAAATTACTTAATATCTTCCCTTTTTCTTCAACTTCTTTTCTTTGTGATTGCTCCTCAATTTTGTAACCCTTTTTTGCTCCTTTTTTAACCTTTGGCTTGTTTTCTATATCACCTATATAACCTTCCTTGTCCTTTTCCTTTTACACTTTCCTAAACCTATTTAGGGTTCCATGAAAATTCCTCAGAAATCTTCTATAAACCATTTTTTTTTACCTTAGATGTCATTTTAAAATATTTCTTTTTTGCCCTTGATTAAAAAATATTTTCATTTTCTTGGCCTTCCTTGAATTCAAAAATCAAGTCATCCTATTTCTATAATAAACTATTTTTTATGATTTCTTGACTCATGTCCTTCCCTTCTTCTTTTGTACAAATTCAATGAATTTCCTCCTTTGATGATTGTGCCTCTAATTTCCCAAACTATTCCTTCATTTACATTTTGTTTAGTTTATAGTTTACTAATAGTGTTCCTTGGCTCTAATATTATTCCTTTATACCAATTATCTTTGTACATATCTTGTATACCAATAACCATATAATTATCTGATAACATTCTCCTTCTTTCCTTTTCTAATAGTGTCTTCTATTCTTTGATATGGCTTAGTTGTTTAACTATCTACTTAACACATTATCCTATTGACTCAATTTCTCAATAGTGACCTATTTCTCCTTTTAAAAATTTATAGCAATGGAAACTATAATCAAAGTCTTCATTAATAACCTCTAGAGAAAGTTTTCAAGTAATAACCCCCCTTCAACATTTATGGAAAAAATGTGTCAAATTTTTTTGTTTGTATTCTTTCTATCATACCTATTGTATTTGACAAATTATACCACTCCTGACTTTCTTATTCTTTACTCTTTACTCTTATTCTTGTATAATTATGTTGATTTTATAGTTCTCCTTTTTGTTTTACTTGTTAAATCATTTACTCTTTCTCTTTACTCTCCCTCTTTAAGAAATTGTATTTACTCTAGTTCTCCCCCTTTTTTGGAAGTAATGGGAAAGATCATATCAAACATTGTATTATTCCTTTGTACCAATTATCTTTCTACATATTTTTATACCAAGAGCCATATAATTATCTGATAACATTCTCCTTCTTTCCTTTTCTAATATTGTTTTCTATTCTTTGATATGGCTTAGTTAATATTTAACTATCTACTTAATCTATTATCTTATTGACTCAACTTCTCAATAGTAATCTATTACTCCTTTGTAATTTTCTAGAAATGGAAACTATACTCAAAGTTTTCATTGATAACCTATAGAGGATTTTTTCAAGTAATAATCCTTCTTCAACATTGATGGAAAAAATGTGTTAATTTTTTTTGTTTGTATTCTTTCTATCATACCTATTGTATTTTACCAATTATATCACTCCCCCCTTTCTTATGTTTACTCTTTTTCTTGTATAATTATGTTGATCATATAGCTCTCCTCCTTTTTTTTTTACTTGTCAAATATTTCTCTCTTTCTCTTTACCCTCCCTCTTTAAGAAATTCTATTTAGTCTAGTTCTCTCCCTTTTTTGGAAGTAATGCTAAAGATCATATCAAACATTGTATGGTTTTGGTGTACAACACTTGTTCTTATCTTATCGGAAATACTTTTGTACTTTTTCTTGATGTGCTAGAATTTGACTCCATACATGTTTGAGGTGGCATAATGCAATGATATATCTTTCAAATTCTATTACCAACTCGATCATAGTCTTGATAATTCTCTATCCTAATGTATCAAGTAGCTCAGTGGCTTATCCTAACTATTTTGGTGTCATATCCATGATAGGTGATGGGTGTGCAAATTGCTTTGTTTTTTTTACATTATTTATGTGATTTTGCCTTGTCTTAGGCCTGCCCTAACCCGTGTCATGCCATTAATTATTAAGGAATATAATGCATTTAATAAAGTCTTAAGGTTTGAAATATTTCTTGAAGAATGGATGGTTAATGCATAAATATTGATACATTTTGATTCATTTGGCTACAGGAACTTAGGATGCAAAGTATGGAGTCAGCTGTTTAGATTGGAGGAACAGTTTGAATGTTGTAGTTTTGCTATATTATTTTAAGCAAGTAACTTTGAATGGCTAAACAGATTATTTGTTGGCCATATATTATCTTAGCCAGGTTGTTTTGTAAACAATGTGTGGCCAGCGGCCAAAACAAATCTTTATCTATGTTTGGGGAGTAGACCACTGGCTATTCTAGTTTAGTTATCAATATGGTTAAACATTTTAGACTATATAAGCAAATGTGAATCAAAATACAAGACATACACGATATATGAAAATACTCTGTTTATATTACCTCTAAAGTTTTAAGAGCACGATGTTTTAGTAGCAAATGGTTTTCAGAATATCTCTCACCTTGCAGACCAGAGGAGGACCCCCTCTCAGGAAACTTGGTGAGATTACTATAGTTTTCTTTGTAAGTATTTCAGTATTATCAGTTCATGTGCTTTTTTCAGATTTGACTATGTACATTTATAAGAAGTTTCCATATATATGTTTGCTAATCAAATCAATACAAAGCTTGTTGATTGATAAAGAATTCAATTGTCTGATGGAGTCATTGGTTGTGATAGTCTTATGAAGAAATTGTCTATTATATATCATTATTCTACTAATACATAAATTCATTATAGAATATGGTCTGCTACATTCTTACTATCGCATCCACCCATGTATTGAACCTTGGTACTCATAATACTATTTTCTGCATTCTTCCTACCACATCCATTCAGTTAGTGAACCATAATGCTCATAATACTTACAACTTCCTGTTGCCATTCGTAATACTCTCTATCATCACTCATCATACTTCTTGCCACAATCTATATTTAGAACCAAACTATTGCAATCAAACTCCTGTCGCATTTAAATCTCTTGTCACAATCTAAGCAGAATACAACTCTTAATTAAACCAACTTTTAATCAAACAAAAAGTTTGCAATAAGCATTCATAAAGACATTGTGATTAATTGTTTAGAGAAGTGTATTTAATTGTTTAGAGGTGTGTTAATAGCATTCATAACTACATTGTGTTTAATTGTTTAAAGGTGTGAACTTTAGATTATCATCCATTTGCAAAAGTAATCTTAGGTGTGTGGTAATTTAGACAATTCAATTTATTAGCAAGTAGCAATTTTCATTCATAAACCTCTTGATTTATTATTCTCACCCCTTGTGCAAATAGCTGTTATATCTCTCACAAGTGTACGAATCCTGGATTCACATTTTTAGGGCATTGTTGATTCAATCATATACCATCAAGTTGAACCTCACTTTTACCCAACATTTTTGGCACTATCACCAGTGAGAGATATTAAAGGCATGAAACTTTAACGAGTCAAGATAGGAATAGTGAGCCCTTGAGAAGTCTTGAGCAATTATCAACCTTGCTTAGGATAGTACCTTTGGTTTCCACTGCAGTAAATCATTTAGGTGCATGAATAGGCTTAGAGATAGTCAAGGTAGATTTGTTAAGAAGGAATTCGTAGGTAGTTCAAAAATTCAAAAACCATGAAAAGAGAAAAGTCCATCAATTATTGAAATCAAACCAAGTAGCAAAGTTAAAAGACAACCATCTTCTCATTTCACCTCTCCTACTACACCTTCTGAAATTGCTGATCAGCTCACAAAGTCATACAAAATTAGATGTAGTAAGCCTCTAGAACCTCAGGAACAACCCTTTAAAACATATTTTACACCTTGGGCAACCAAAGTTTTGGAAGAAGTCATGGCTGACAATGTAAAAAACAACAACGTAGGAGGAAATAATGTTGGAAACAATAGGAATGAAATGGTTCAACACAATATGACCTTTGAGTTCCCTATTTAGCCTCCTATAGAAGATGCCCCTTTGAAAAACATCCCTCACTCTGCACTTCCCATATTTAGAGGATCAACCTCTAAAGATCCTGATATGTTCCTATTTGAATTTGATGTCCTTTTTAATAGCTATGATTATTAAAGTGATGCACAAAAACTAAAGCTATTTCTAGCTACTTTGAAGGATGCTGCATTATAATGGTTTATGAGTCTTAGGGACATTAGAACATGGAACCAAATGAAAGATGCTTTTCTATCCAAATATCAGGAGTACTATAAGACCAAGGAAGTATGGGATGAAGTCTTTCACATGAATCAACGAGAAGAAGAGTCAATTGAAGATTTCTTGGAACATTTTGCCTTTAGTTTACAAAACTCATGGCATCCTAATTTAACTTAAGAAACCATCAAGATGATTTTCTTAAGAGGGATTTTCAATGAAACCATGGATGCCTTAAATTTGATTGGAAAAGGTGATATTTCTAAAATGTCCTTTGAAGATATTTGTGATATATGCAATAAACTATTCGTGGTCTCATCGATCTATTCATGGGAATTCAAGTAAGTTTTTCACTATGGGTAATACATTAGGTATTTCTAAATGTGAAATTGGTAATTTACTTGAAGATCTTAAAATTGACTTATTAAATCATATGGGCAAACAAATTGACATGTTGTATTCTTGCAGGAAACATGAGGATGCTGAAAAGGCCTTGGCAGTATATTGTCCAACTTGTCATAAGAAGCATGGACCAGAAGATTGCCCTTATAATCAAACTCATGTAACATCACTCAAGGACGCTAGTAAGACTTCAATGCTATGACCTCTTCTTGAAGGGATGATTCCTATGGAATATACTAAAGAACCGATTTATTATATGGCTCCATGACACCAATTTTTACCTAGAGGGTTCTCTAATGAATACTTTTCTAGACCACCTCAACAATTCCCTAACCAAGGTCCATGGTATGGAGGTTATCAACAACCTCAACCTTATCCACAATGGCCCCAAATTTTTCAACCTAGTATGCAACCATGGCATCAAACATGGAGGCCGAAACCTTCGTATCCACCTCCACAATCATCATATCTATCTTTACAGCCTTATATGCAACCCTATCTTCCATAATAGTCCTTTCCTCCACCACCAATAATAAGCCCCTATCAACAACCTCAACAATTTCTTCCTCCCATACCTCCATCTTCTTCGAATCCACCTTCAAATCTGCCACAACTACCTAAACTCACGTCCATGCCAACTCAATCCAAATCCTAATAATAAACCTCCTCAACCAATCTATCATAGTGAAGTGACTAATTTACCCACCTATCTTGTTAACACAGTTGAGTTGGATGGTGTACACCTCAGATCTAGGAAAGCTCTTAAAGGACCTACTATCATAGAGGTCCTAGATGAACCTAAAGAGGAGTCTAAGAAAAAACCTCCCTTTCCCGATCGATTCATTCATAAGCCAACACTTAAAGAACAAACACATTTTGAGTTTGACATTTAAAATGTATTACGCAATGTTAACATCAAAATTCCCCTTTTTCAAGCTCTCAAGGATGTGCTAGTATACAACAAGATGTTATGGGAATTATGTACCCGACACTAGAAAAAGAAGGATCCAAAAACTGTTCAAGTTATTGGACAACTCACAGAATTAATGTTGGGAAATATCAACATTCCAAAATATGCATATCATGGTAGTCCTATCATCCAAGTAAGTATCGATACAATTTTTATTCCTAATACACTTGTGGATTTAGGTGGTACTATAAATGTAATGATAAATGAAACAAAAATAAAATTATCCTTAGAGGGACTTAGAATGACTCCTATAGTGCTTCAAATGGCTGATCAATCCTTAGTCAGACCAAAAGGGGTTATAGAAGATGTCATTTTTTCCATTGATAGTTGGGATTATCCAATTGATTTTATGATCCTTAAGCCCAAAGCTAAGTTGGGGGGATATCCTCTCATTCTTGGAAGACCTTGGTTAGCAGCAGCTAATGCCCACATTAATTGTAGGTCAGGAAACATGATTATTTCTAATGGTCAGCAAATAAAAGAGTTGACCTTATATCCTCCTCCTCAACCATTATTGGACACTGAGGACCCAACCTAGGTTGGTAGTGATTCAGATGATTATGTTCTAGTCCTTAGCATTGAGCAAGTACAGTATTCTAAAGACCTAACTGATGAGACCATCATGGTCAATTTTCTCTAGAATAGGTATGAGTCTAATGATATCCTAGAAACTATGGTTTTCCCCTCTCATGCAACTGTTGACTATCCTTTTGGGAATTTTTCTTTAGTTGGCCATCTTAGATCTATTCAACATTTCCTCACATTACATCAGCTCCTACCACATCAATGTTCGTATAGCCCATTATTGTCTTTGGAAAAACCAAAAACATCATCAAGACCTACATCATCAGAACCTATAGAAATCCTACCTAGGTGTACCCTCAATATTAATCCATAGTTAACACCAACTTAGGTTAATGATCTCATAAGTATGCTTAAATAACATACATGCATCTTGATACTTGTACCCATCACATTTACATTGAAGAAGGAAGTCGCCTAGTTTGACAACCACAACATTGACTCAATCCTGCCTTGCATGATATTGTCAAAGAGTATCTCCAAAAAATTTTGAATGTTGGTTTCATTTATCCAATTTCGATTAGTTGGTGGGTATCTCCTTTGGTTGTCGTTCCAAAGAAAAATGGTAAGTGGCATATTTGTGTTGATTATCAAGCTTTAAATAAGGCTACTAAGAAAGATCATTTTCCATTACCCTTTATTGATCAAGTCTTGGATACTCTTGTAGGGCAGTGATTCTTCTCCTTCTTGGATGGATTTAGTAGGTACAATCAGATCCACATTTTCCCAAAAGATCAAGACAAAACTACCTTTACTTGCCCATGGGGAACCTTTGCATACAATGTTCTTCCTTTTGGGTTATGTAATGATCCTTAAATATTCCAATGTGTAGTATTAAGAATCTTTGCTGATCTAGTTAATGATTGTGTAGAAGTTTATATGGATGATTTTATTGTTCATGGAAATACCTTTGATGAAGCTAAAGACAACTTAGAGAAAGTGCTCAAGCGATGTATCGACACTAATTTGTCCCTAAGCCATGAGAAATTTCATATGTTGATGATAGAGGGAATTGTTTTAGGTCATTTAATCTCATCAAAAGGTATAGAAGTTGATCCCAAAAGATCCAAATAATTCAAGACCTCCCCACACCTTCAACACAAAAATATGTTCAAATTTTCCTTGGTCATGCTAGATATTACAAAAGATTTATTCAAAACTTTAGTAATATTGCTTCTCCTCTATTTGAGTTGTTAGCTAAAGATGTTGTTTTCACTTGGACCCCCGAATGTCAAGAGGCCTTTGAAACCACTAAGACTAAGTTGGTAACTACTCCTATTCTTAGATGTCCTAATTGGGAATTACCATTCCATATTCACATTGAAGCTTCTGACTTCTCAATGGGAGCAATACTTGGACAAAAGTAGGACAACCTCTTCTATTCAATCTACTACATCAACAAGAACTTCACTGGTGCTGAGGTAAATTATACAATAACTAAAAATAATTTTTACCTATTGTTTATGCTATAAATAAAATTTAACACTACATTACTTGTTATAAGGTGTTTTTTCATACTGATCATTCAGCAATTCAATTTTTGATGAATAAACCTATAGTAACTGGTAGGGTTATTAGATGGTTTCTTTTCTTACAAGAATTTGATGTCACTATACTTGATAAGCTTGGTTGAGAAAATGTGGTTGTAGATTCCTTGTCCCAGTTACGATAGTCTGATAATGAAGTTATTCTTGTTGATGATTCATTCCCTGATGAACACCTCTTTGCGATCTCTACAAAAATTCTATGGTATACTGACATTGCCAACTATTTAGTTACATGCAAATTTCCACCGCACTTCTCTCCTTGTCAGCATTGTAAGTTGGTAGGCCTTAGTGGACAATATACTTGGATCAATGGTCTTCTATTCTGTACTGAAATTGATAACATCATGTGCTGTTGCATTCTTGAGGAAGACATCTTTGATATTCTTTTTGCCTGTCATACTGAACCTTGTAGAGGACACTTTGCTACTCAACGAACTACTCAAAAGATTCTAACTATAGGTTATTACTGGCCTATGCTCCATAAGGATTACGAACATTATGTTCAACATTGTGACCAATGCCAACACATGAGTCATCCTATACGATAAGATGAGATGCCACTTCACCCTCAGCTTTCTATTGAACCTTTTGAAAAATGGGGTCTTGATTTTGTTGGACCTATCAACCCACCTTCCAAAAACAAGGAATATATTCTTGTTTGTATAGATTATGTCACAAAGTGAGTTGAGGTGAGTACACTTAAGCATGCTCAAGATACCAAAGCTGCTGAATTCTTACATTCTAAGATCTTTACTCACTTTGGTGTTCCATGTGAGATCACTAGTGATCAAGGACCTCAGTTCATTTTAGACCTCATTGCTGTATTAATCAAAGAATATGAGATTTTCCATAGAAAATTGTCACCTTATCATCCTCAAGAAAATGGACAAGTCAAGGTAACTAATTAGGAACTGGAGGATATTCTTACTAAAACTGTTGCACTTCATAAGTGTGATTGGGCCACATGACTTCCTGAAGCTATGTGGGCCTATCATACTATGTGGAAGACCACCATTTGTCTGACCCCTTATGAATTAGTTTATGGTAATAAGGTTGTACTTCCTATTGAGTTTGATATTAAGACTCTTCGAACTGTTGTTCAACTCAGACTGAGTCTCTCTAATGCTCAAAAGGAACATCTAACAAAACTCCACTCGCTTGATGAATTACATCAAGAAGCACTTCTTCATATTGAACTTGTTCAAAATCAACGAGCACTGTGGCATGACAAACACATTCGTCAGCATTCTTTTCAGCTTGGTGATTGGGCACTTCTATATGACTCTTGATTCTAGGATTTTAAAGGCAAATTTCATACAAGATGGCTCAGACCTTTCAAAATTGAGCATGTATATGAAAATGGTGCAGTTCAGCTCTACACTATGGACTTTGAATGTTGCAAGCTCCTCGTTAGTGGTCATCAGTTGAAGCTATATAAGAAGCCTCTCTCAAAGGAAGCTTTCTTTTTGGAAACTGCCAAGGAACTGACCATGGTTCCCTTTGGTCTCCTTCAACATTGATAGAATATATATATATATATAGAGCGAAAAGATCCAACAATTAAAACTAGTTCTCTAGCATTGTTGGCCAACTACTTGTTGAAAACTGGGTAATCCAGTGACTTGTAGTTGCCAAATTTCTTGATAGTGAAAACTGGTTCACCAATGCTTCCAAGAAACACTTGATTAAAAACTGATTTCTTGGTGGTCTAGTGTCATAAAATTTAAATTAAAAAAAAAAAAAAACACAGAGTTCAAAAAACACTCCTAGCAATTCACTCTGATGGTTGCAATAGGAGGTCTCTTTGTTCTTGTCACCATTCTCTGGGTGTCCCTTCCTCCTGACCCTCTTATCACTCAGAGCTTTCTAGTGGCCTACACTACCATGTGTCTCTTTTCTTTGGTGATCGTTTGTTTGCAAATCTTTTTATGACAGATTTTATTTACTCCTCACGTGCTTGCTGTCTCTTTCCTTGCAGTTGGCAGTTCCTTATTTTCCTTGATGAGACAACCTCCTTGGATTTGTTGATGACTTCCAATCTTCCTTCCTCGCTGTCATCACATTAGGAAGTATTTTCTCACCTTATGCTTTATTTTATGTATTTTATTTTTTTGATGATTACTTGGCATGACTGGGACGGATCAACCACTTAAGTTAGAGGGGTTCTATACGAGGTCATCATTTCCATGTAAGTCCTTTTGCGTCATCATTTCCACAACATTAATTACATGCTCCTTTCCATTATTAAGCATTTGTGGGTTCTGTGCTAGGTCACTTCTTACATGAGTTTTTTCTGTCCTAAAAATTTATTAAGCTTATCTTACCATTATTACTAATTTTGATGGTATCATTCTCTCTATTGCTAAAATCATTTCATATTTCCTGTCATTTTTGTCATAGCCTTTTTTTTGTTTTCTACTGTGTTAAACTTGTTCAAACTCTGTCGCCTATTGTCATGGGGGAAAACATCTTTGCTTTGAACTAGAGTCCTTGGATAAGTTATATGCTGATGAGGAAGCCTTGAAATTTTTTTCTCATGCTAGATGGACAAATTTCTTTAAACACTCATGTGGATTTGATGCAACCATAGCGTAGAGTTTTCTTCGAGATTTTAGGGAACTCATGCTACTGTTTGGGGCTATAGTTTCCTCTGAATTTATAGACAATTGCAAAGGTCACCAGTCTACCTCAAATTGGTGACCATTTCTTTCCTAATCCATCATCAAGGGTTATAGATTTAAAGCCCCACAAAAAGTAGTTTCTTTAGCAAGTAGAATTAGTTGAGAACATCCAGGGGCAAGGGGTAGCACATAAATCACTTCTAGAACCATGGGATGCTATTGCAAAGTTTTTAATTCATTATATCACCTGTGAAGGAAGCTACAAGTATGTATTTGCCCACCATTTTTGCCTCATGTTACATTTATGATATGGTGTTCTTGTTAATCTTCCATATTACCTATTTTGCTCCCTAAAGCGGTCCTGTGACCAGTATAATCAAGGTCATGTTGATTCCTTGGCTCACCATGGGTTAATTAAGCTCATTATTTACCACAACCTTTGTCTAGCTCAACTGGTTCTAGAATGGGATGCATTTGTGAACCAGACCCATATAGAAGACCCTAAACCTCCTACTGTTAATAATACCCTTGAAGCCAACCCTTCTAAAAAGTAGCGTTTGAAACCTTGAGCCTACTAAAAGAAAAAGCCTTAAAGACCAAAAGAAAAGTGGGAAGTGAAACCCCAAAACTTAGCCCTCATCCTATGGTTACTCAACATAAGCAAGATACCCTTGATAGGCTACAAGGATTAGCTGACATAGTAGGATCTGTCTGTGATATGAAAATCTTAGGTACAAAGGAACCTTAGGTAAAGAATTCCCAACTCTTAAGGAGGTTGAGAAGCTAGCAACATATAAATAAAAAATAAAAACAACAAAAAGAAGCCCTTACTATTGAGCATCCCATTTCAGAATAAGAAGAGACACCTGAACAAAAAGATGAGGAAGAAATGGAAGAATGTTCTAAAGTCTTTTAACTAGGCCCACTTCTAATAGGGTGGTTGAAATCCCTTAATCGAGTCACATTTAACAGTGTGTTTTGTAGCCTTTAACAAGGCAGGCCTTTCACAGTGCATCACTTTAGAAGAGTGACAAAAGGAGTAGCATGTTACTGGTGGTTTTTTCCAAATTGGTTTTCCACATAAACCACTATGTTATGTGTTGATCTTTCATGTCTTATTCCTATATGATGATTTTATAGTAACTTGCTAAGAAGAATGTTTAGCTTGGATGCATGGCTAGTTTAAATGGGCTCACTATACTTAGTGAACAAGTTTTATTAGGATATTCAGACCTTAAATAACTGATTCACCCTCCTCTTAGTTATTCTAAAGTATTTCTAACAATTGGTATCAGAGCCATTTGCTAATTTAGTTTAAAGGTACTAGAAGTAGAAAGACCAAGATGTCTAAGAGAGAAGTTCCCAAGCTCAACAAAGATAACTTCACTGCATGGAAAATTTTAATGAAGCTGCATCTTGGATCAATAGGTGATCATGTGAAAACCTCAATCAAAGTGGAACATGTTGATCCAATTAGTGTCCCTACTGTAGAAGATATGAAGAAAAAGAAGGAGCATAACCAGGAAATGCTGGAGATTGTCTCTGCCCTCAACTATGCTGAATTTGATGACATCAAGGGATGTTCCTCTACATTCAAGATGTGGAAATCCTTGTCAGATATTTATGGAGAAGATCAGAATGTCCAAAGAGCAAAAAGAGAAAGCCTTAGAGGAAATTTTGATGACATGAGAATGGAGGAAGGTGAGAACATTGCTCAATATGCCTTTAGAATAAAGGAAGTAGTAAGTGCAATAAGAAGTTTGGGTGGTCATTTAGATGATGAAACTATTAAACTAAACTAAGATGCATACCAAGAAATAAACTAACCCTTGAAGGTATAGTGGGAAGACTTATTGCATTTGAGTTATCCAACTTTGATAATTACAAACCTAAGAATCTTGAATCTGCTTTAAAGTCCAAGTTATTGTTGAAAGACAGTAAAGAAGTGAAACCAAAGAAGAAGAAAAGAAAGATAAAATATGCATCCAATGATAGCAACATAGATGAAGAAGATGTGGAAAAATTGGAAGTATTGCTGGCCAGAAGATTTCATAGAGGCAAAGGTAAATTCAAAGGTAAGCTACCTATCATTTATTTTAATTGCAATGAAGTAGGACATATTGCTACAAGATGTACACATAAAAATAACTACAGAGAAGGCAACAAGCACAGGAACATAAGAGAAGATGATAGTAGATATTACAAAGACAAAGGAAAAAAGTACTACATTGTTGAAGAAGAGAATTATAATGAAAATGATGATGAGGTAGTCTATGTAGCTATGAGGATGAGCCAGATGAAGATGAGGTAACAACATTGGTAACCTATGTAAACAAGAATGACAGGTGGATCATAGATAGTGGATGCTCACATCACATGATAGGAGACAAAAGTAAGTTTATTACCTTAACTCAGTATGATGGAAATAGTGTTAGATTTAGAAATGATGCTCCATGCCTAATCAAAGGAAAAGGTTCCATTAAGCTTACAGAGAAAATTTCATGTGACAATGCATATTATATTGAAGGGTTAAACTACAATTTGCTGAGTGTGTCACAATTAAGCAATGCAGGATGCAAAGTAGAATTTGGAAACAAAACTACCAAAATCTATGACACTGATGGAAATTTGATAGGAAAAGGAGACCAAACTAGGAGTAATCTATTTTACTTAGATATGGAGGATGCTGCCAGTCTCATTGTAAGATTTGATGATGTGTGGCTATGGCATAAAAGGCTATGCCATGTCAACTTTGATAATCTAATTAGTATCAGTAAAATGAAGAAATTCAAAGGTTTACCTAAACTGAAGAAGCTTGACAATACAATGTGCAAATAGTGTCAGCTAGGAAAGATGACCAAGTCAAGTTTCAAGAGAAAAACCTATACTTCCAAAGAAGTACTAGAGTTAGTCCATACTAATTTATGTGACCCAATAGAAGTGCAAAGCTACAAAGGAGACATATATATAATATTGTTTGTTGATGACTACTCTAGGACGATGATAGTCATTTTCTTAAAGAAAAAATTTGTTGTATTTCAAATGTTTAAGTGGTATTTGGCCAGGTTTGAGAAAGAAATAGGGAAGAGTCTGAAGTACCTAAGATTTGATAGAGGAGGAGAGTTCACATCAAAATAATTTGAGACATTTTTCAATGATAAAGGAATTAAAAGACAAACATCAGGACCTTGAACTCCCCCATAGAATGACATTGCAGAAAGGAGGAATAAATCAGTGATAGACTATTCCAGAACATTAATGATGGAGAAGAATGTTTCTCTAAAGTATTGGAGAGAACCTGTAAGCACAACTATCTACACTCTAAATCGAGTACAAATCAAGAAAGGTACAAATGCAACACCTTTTGAACTATGGTATGGTCACTCACCCAATGTCAAAAATTTCAAAGTGTTTGGTTGTAAGTACTATATTCTTAAAGATACTAGAAATGGAAAGTTTGATACAAAGAGTGATAAAGGTATATTCCTTGGGTACTCTACTTGAAGTAAAGCATATAAGTGTTTAAATACTAACACTAAAAAAATTGTGGAGAATGTCAATGTAAAATTTGATGAGCATGCAAAAGAATCCATCAAGAAACTAGAAGAGTATAGATCCTTTGCATAGTTCTATGAAGGAATGCCTACTGAAGAAGAAGTTTCCAATCAAGTTGGGAATCAAAAACAAGTTTTAGTCTCAGCCAAGTCACAACTAGTGAATGCCAAGTTGCATTCAGAAACCAAGTTGCAGAATGAAGATAATGCACATTTTAACTTTGAAATTAGTACACATGAATGAGATGATGAACTACCTGAAAGAGATGTGCACAATGAATCTAACACTAAAAGACCAAACATGGAAACAAAGATAGAACCAAGGCTATCCAAGTATGTGAGAAGGCATCACTCTATAGAATAAATCATTGGTGACAAGGAAGCTAGACCAATGATAAGGAACAGACTAAGAAGTGAATCATGTCTGCTAAGCAAGATTGAATCAAAAACAATGAAAGATGCATTATAAGGTGATGATTGGTGTAAGGCTATGGAAGAGGAGATTGATCAGATATAGAAGAACAAAACTTGGATTTTAGTTCCAAGACCAACTGATAAGAATGTGATTGGTACCAAGTAGGTATTTAAGAACAAGCTAGATGAGAATGGTGAGATCACAAAAAATAAGGCCAGACTAGTCTGTAAAGGCTATTAAGAAGAAGGATTAGATTATGGGGAAACATTTTCCCCTATTGAAAGGATGGAAGGAGTAAGAACTCTACTTGCATATGCTACCTACAAAGGTTTTAAAGTCTACCAAATGGATGTAAAGTTTGCTTTTCTGAATGGTATATTGGAAGAGGAAGTCTACATAGAACTAGCGGGATTTGTTGATAACAACATCAAGGATATGGTTTGCAAACTGCATAAAGAACTCTATGGTTTGAAACAAGCCCCTAGGGCTTGGTATAAGAGACTTCACACATATCTGGTGAAGATAGGATTTGAGAGAATAGATGACAATAACAAATTGTACATCAAGGTAGAAATAGGTAAAGACATTCTAATATCTGAAATCTTTTTTGATGATATAATATTTGGAGGAAAAGATTTACTATGCAAAGATTTTTTTGATAAGATGAAACATGAGTTTGAAATGTTAATGTTTGGGAAAATCAAATTCTTTGTTGGATTGCAAGTACATCAATTGAAATATGGCATATTTGTGACTCAATCAAAATACATCAAGGAGATACTTAAAACATTTGGTTTAGAGGATTCAAAAGTAGTCAGTACACCAATGGTAATAGGACATAAGTTATCCAGGAATGATGAGTCATCTGAAGTAAATCAGATAATGTATAGATCACTGATTGGAAAGTTATAGTATGTTGTACACAACAGACTAGACATTGCATTATCTATTGGAATAGTGGCAAGATTTTTTGCAAACTCAAGAGAAAATCATCTTATGGCAGTAAAAAGAATAATAAGGTACCTAAAAGGAACATATGAATTTGGCTTATACTACAAGAGGACTAAAAAGTTTGAGTTAAATGCCTACATTGATGTAGATTGGGGAGGTAATATTGATGATAGAAAAAGCACTAGTGCATGAGCACTCTTCCTAGGTAAAATGTTAGTCACTTAGCAAAAAGAAAATTTGTACCTCACGATCCACAGCTAAAGTTGAGTATGTTGCTATTGCCATCAATTGCATAAATATTGTATGGATCAAGCATCTTTTAAAAGGTATGAAGGAAGAGGTAACTGAACCTATGATACTCTATTGTGATAACATAAGTGCCATCAACATATCAAAGAATCCTGTGATGCATGCCAAAATAAAGCACATTGCAATTAAGTATCACTATGTAAGAGAATTGGTTGAAGCCAAACAAGTTAAGATGGAATTTTTCAACTAAAAGGAACAAATTGTTGACATCTTCACAAAACCAATATCTAATGATGCATTTGAGTATCTTAGAGGTAAGTTAGGGGTGATACCCCTATCCAAGGATACTTAAGTAATAACAAGATTGCCCTACATCAAATGAGTTGATTGTTGAAATAATATAAATTGATGTAGATGATACTTACTTTAGGTATTGCCTAAAGTAATTAAAATACTAAAATTCCAAATCAATCACAAGCAAGGTGATAGAGGGAGAAATTGGAGTTCCCACAAATGCTATACTTGCATGATAAGATGCTGAACTAATATGTCTTAGGCATTGTTTTCAAAGAGGGAGAAATAGTAGAAATTGATCAAATCTATAGGATCAAATGTGCAAAGGGAGAAACAACAGCTAAGAGGGAGAAAACAACATAAACAGAGATCAATCAATCAAAATGACAAGATTAGAAAGGGAGTAGAACAAAAAGGAGAAGATAATGTATTAGTAAAAGAGATATCCCTAATACTTTGAAAGAGGGAGTTACTTAAAAAATTCAGAAAGAGTCATAAGAAATTCAAGTTGCTGATAGAATGAACAATTTTGAAATTCAAAGTTGCTGATAGAATGAAAAATTTTGGATACAATTTTTTTTTGGCATTTGACTTACTATTTTAACCTAGTTAGCATTTTGATAACTTGGTTGATCAATTTTGTTTGCCATTAATTCCAAAGAGGGAGATTGTTGAAATCTAATTGAAAAGATCATTGTTGAACAAGAGATATTGTTGATTAAGAATGTTTACAATCATTGTTTTGTCAGTGATGTCAAACTTAATATTTGCTAGAATGATAATTGCTTATAAGATCCAAGTACCATCACTTAGTTGATTGATGAAGAGGATTTAATCAATAAGATGTAACAAAACCTAAGGGAAAGGTTGAGTTATGGTTTTATAATGAAGTACAAGGATCAAATAAGACAATGGTAAAATGATGTATTGATAATACACTTGAAGATACAGAGGTTGGCCACACTTAGAAAATTTGGAAGAATAAGTTATAACAAAGTTGTCTGCAAAGCTTGACTAAATTCATCAGTTGGTGCCAAGCAAGTTAGTTCATGCCGAGAAGATTATCAATAAGTGCTAAGCAAATGCAAAATCTAGTGCATGCTGAGTGAAATAGAAGGTGCTAAGCAAGTTTAGGTGTCAAGCTAGAAAAAATGTAATATGTATTGAGCATCAGTAAAACTTAGTTGATCTGAGTGAATCCATAGTAGGTGTCAAGTAACACAGTATGTGCTGAGCATCAAAAAGTTAATAGTGCCAAGCTACTAGATTATTTGAAAAGTCAAAGATTCACCAGATTTGAGCTTACAAGTTTGTTACCTTGAAGTTTGTGAACCAGATGGATGATAAGAATGATGATCTGGTGGCACAAAATTCTAGGTTAATCATTTTTAGGCAAATATAGGTGGATTCTACATGATGTTTCTATAAGAAAAAAGATAAGGAGTAGATACATTATATCTTAGCTAATCCATTCAAACCAAAAATAAGAGTAGGAAGATTAGAGCGGGAAAAGTATTCGAGAATTTTATTTAAGGAGCTACAAGTCAATAAGTAAAGGGGTTGGAGAGAGTATGTGGTGTCAAGGAGAAGGCATCAAGAGGGAGGAATAAAGTAAAAAGACTCTACTTCGATAGGTGACCATAGAGGTGATTCCATTGGAACAACAAGCATGGAGACTCAAAGAGACAAAGCTTGAAAGGAGGATATGCTGTTAGAGCTGCAGAGACTAAAAACCAAGCAAATTTTGTGAACTGAATTGAGATCTAAAATTTGCAAATTTTGTGAATTGAACTGAATGGAATTTGGTTGGTTTAATAGCCATTTTGTAAATTGTTTAACAAGGTGGCATTCCAAGTGAATGTTCTAAAGTCCTTTAAGTAGGCCCACTTCTAATAGGGTGGTTGAAATCCCTTAATTGGGTCACATTTAATAGTGTGTTTTGTAGCCTTTAACAGGGCAAGCCTTTCACAGGGCTTCACTTCAAAAGATTGATAAAGGAGTAGCATGTTATTGCTGGTTTTTCCAAATCGGGTTTCTACATAAATCACTATGTTATGTGTTGATCTTTCATATCTTGTTCCTGCATGATGATTTAACAATAACTTGCTAAGAAGAATGTTTAGCTTGGATGCATGGTCAGTTTAAATGGGCTCACTATACTTGGTGAAAAAGTTTTATTAGGACATTCAGACCTTGAATAATTGATTCACCCCCCTCTTAGTTATTTGAAAACATTTTTAACAAAAGGTTCCCCATCCACTAGTCCATCCATGATGATATTAGAAATAACTTTTGGGATAGATGGTGGATGGTCTTTGATGCCTCTCCCTACAATAATCACGAGGTTCCAATATATTTCTTAAAGATATTATATTATGAATTTTTCCTTGGGAGATCCCTAATTATTTTGACATGTTAGATTCTTAGGATAGAGGAAAAGGGTCATCATTTAAGAGGTTGGGGGCACATCATGACCCTAATGTAGTTAGGGCACTTATTGTCTAGTGACATGTGAGTATGTCATTATTCCTTCAGTTATGAAGGAACATGTAGAGACCAATACTCTAGGGACTATTAATGCTTTGACACAGACCCTCATTCATTGCACCTGTCCATTAGTTGAGGATGCACCTTCTTTGCACCATGGTAACATGTGCTCATCACATGAATCCTTATTCATGTTTGGAAATCATGTTGAAGACACTAAGGATGATGGGCTAGTCACTGATGACTTGTTGAGTGAGACATTTGGCATTGACACACAGGTATATTACAAGTATAATAAAGTAATTTGATCACATTTCATATGTACAATGAATGACTAATAAACTAGTATGTCTTGACATTGTCCAAAATTCATGGTAAGAGTGTCGATGGCCCTAGTACAGATTTCCCAGCCCATTTTATGTCGCATCGATGAGTCGACAAGTATGTATTGATTTAATCATTTAAATTAATACATATATTGAATAAATAATCATATAAAGGATTGACTAACTTTTTTATCCATGTTTATTAGTTCTCTACTAAACCATCAACATTCACAAGGGGCTCTGAGCCTAGGCATGATATGAGCTTTGTAGAGGTACATTTGTTTTATGCTAATTTAATTCATTTTATTATATTATATTCTATAAAAAATATGTAAATTATATTATATGATTTGTAGTTGTTGACGTCAGAGACTCCTCATCTTTTCTAGTCCATCAATCATGGAGTTGCTATTGTGATGGCTAGTTCAGAGCCATTGATCGAGTTATGAAAGAGTTTTTATAGTTTTAGTTGTTATTTATAATACTTAGTATTGAAATTTCAAATAGTATTTATAAGTACGATCGAGTGATTATATTGATTGAATTGTTATAGGGCCTTGTTACTCTTGATCATTTGCAAGCCTTTGAGGTGGATGTATAGAGTGACTATTTGATGGTGGTAATAAAATAAGTAATTTTGTGTGTACATATATTTGATTTTAATGTATAATAATTATTGATTCATATATACTTTGTTTTTATCAGCTCCAATTAGAGAGGAACCTAAACAAGAGGACGAGTGAGCATGTGAGGAAGGCCCCATCATCTCCCTCCACATAACGACTGAAGACCTCTAGGGATTTGTTTCCTTTCCCTTGTAGGAAGGAGAAGATATAGGTATATAAACATGTATAGGCATTAGGGGACATATGTCTTGGATTTTATGTTAGTGGAAATATTTGATATACATTTGATTTATATATGGCATTTTATATTTGATGTATGACATATATTTGATGCATGACATTATTAGACTTACAACTTTGATGCATCAGTTTGTTCATGTATGACATTATTTGTTATCATAATATATATCTTGTTTTTCTTGTTTAGGTTTTAAGTATTTCATTTATTTCATTTTAATGTAATTTGCATCCAAAATAAGGGTAGGAATCATTATAATAAGCTTTGATAGTATCTTTCGACATATGAATAAGGCTATGATATTAATTTGTATTTAGATTGTACACATTATGAGTGCTTTTGACTATGAGTAACTTATTTGGATTTTTTGTTGGGATGAGAATAGGGAAAATTGAATTATTATTATTATTATATAGTTAACATTGAAGTTTGACTCTTGAGTTGGCTGCATTATGTAAATGTCTACTCTTGAATCTTAGTGTCATCATAAACATGTCAAGAATTTACATGTGCTTTATCTTCAAAATACAAGAAGACTTGAAATAAAGTTTTTAATTTATTCATGGAATTTTATATCAATATTTCTTGCTTATCCATCTCTTCAAGAGATTCATTCATGGAAACACATTGTATATGCTCTTCTTGTGATTCCTATAGCTATAGTTGTTGCATTATTTATTTGATATCTTTTGTCTATCATTATCCTTGTGCATGGAACCTAACAACCCTTTTTAAAACTTTGCTTTGTTGTTGTTTTTTTGAGGCCTGTTGTGTTGGTGTGCTTAGATCAAATTGGCTTGATTAAGCCTTGTTTAGGTATGTGCAAGCTAATAAACACTAGGGGGCACACTAGGCAGTCAAAGTGGGAAAAAGTTTGTACAAGTCATTGGTAAGTGGAATATGACCTAACTAGGTCCTAAATAGTTATTTTGCATCTTGTTCAAGTGTTTGGAACTCATAAAATGTAATTTTGATTGATTAGGATCTCAAATGCCAAAAGTTGCTTAGTTGTCAAGAAGTTTCTCAAATGGGTCTAGGGGGAAAAAATAGGCATATTAGTTATTAGGGGGCCACATTATGTATAAAAACCTTTATTGAACTTGTTTGGTTCCATTCAAAAATGTTTCAAGGGTCTAGAAAATAAAAAATATAATGTGGTCAATAACTTTAAAAAGTTGCTCCACAACATTTTATGCAAATTTTTAGTTATGGTGTGGAGGAAAGGAAAGATGGTTGGTTTAACTAAATTTGTACCTTGGGAGTTCCTATAAAACCTAGAAGAAGACACATCTATTGGTTGGATGTTGGAGGAGTTTAATGTTGAATTTGAATACAAATATTTTGTTAAATTTCCTTTAACATTTTTTGATTTTGCAAAGCAAGTTTGAGATAATTGATTGAACATTGAAGTTTTACCTTGGATTAAGTTAGTCATGTTTGTACAATACTTTTATATTCATTAAAATTTCTTTTAAGTCTTCATCTATTAAGGATTTAGAAATTGTTTTGAAAATATCCTATGTGCTGGTCTTGCCTAGGTAGCCCGCACAAAAATGATTCTGCCATGAGTTTCTACTATGGAATCATCATGGAACTAAGGGAAATGGGAGAGGAAAAATTGTACATAATGTAGATCATAGAGCTTAGACCCTACAAATGGAATTAGCTAATTTTCCAATGATATCCTAGGCAAGTTTTGGATACTTGGCTAGGGAATTACAATGCTGATTTGAGGAGTTTGGGGTTTGAATTTAGATTACGGTTCAAATAAAATTTGGAGACGGTAGAGGGATGAGAAATGATTTTTTGTGCCAAAGGAGGCCTACCCAAGAACAAATTTTATACCCCTATGATGTCATCTTAAACTTCTTATATCTTTTTCATTCTTCCAAGTATTAACACATAATATTTAGTGACTCTTAGGGTCAATTCCATTTGGCATGCTTGAGAATGTTTAAGTGGTCATCAAGATGAGAAGATATTGAGACTAGAGTTTACCCAACCACTCAAAGCTAATTGAACAAAAAATTTGGTCCCATGATGAATGGTTAGAGAGATTCACCAGTTGGCAACTTTGTACTAGCCAATACTACATGTTTCAACATCACCCAAGATGGGGCTGAAAAATAAAAATGGAATCCAATCTCCAAAACAAGAGAGAGGTTATTGTAGGTGTTGACAACATGATCCTGTAGCACCCAGAATTGTATTCATACCTCACACAAACTTTGAGATATGCCTTATCAAAGATCACTGCCCTATGACATCTAGTGACTCTTAGGGTCAATTCTATTTGACATGCTCGAGAATGTTCAAGAGGTCAATGAGATAAGATGAGATTGGGAATAGGGTTTACCTAGCCACTCAAAGCTAATGGAGTAAATAGTTTAGTCCTATGATGAAAGGTGAGAGATTCACTAGTTGGTGACTTTGTTCTAGCCAAAACTACAAGTTTTAGCATCACCTAAGATGGGGCCACAAAATCAAAATGGAATACAATTTCCTAAAAGCGAGAGAAGTTATTATAGGTGTAAAAAAAAAAACCCTAGAACACCCAAAATTGCATCCATACCTTACAAGAAATCCATGATATGCCTCGTCAAGGTTTTCTTCCCTATGACATTTAGTGACTCTTAGGGTCAATTCCGTTAGGTGTGCCTAGGAATGTTTGATCAGCCAATGAGATGAGACAAGCTTAGGAGTAGGGTTTACCCAACCACTCGAAGCCAATATAATAGACAGTTTGGTCCCACAATGAATGGTTAGAGAGATTCACTAGTTGGTGACTTTGTACTAGCCAACACTACATGTTTCAACATCATCTAAGATGGGGCCAAAAAATCAAAATGGAATATAATATCCAAAAAGAGAGAGAGGTTTTTTAGGTTTTGAAAACATGATCTTGTAGCACCTAGAATTGCATGCATATCTCACACAAGGTCCGAGATATGCCCTGTCAAAGATTGTTTCCCTATGGAATTTAGTGATTCTTAGGGTCAATTCTATTTGAGATGCTTGAGAATGTTCGAGTGGTCAATTGGATGGGACAAGATAGGCACTAGGGTTTACCTAGACATTTAGAGCTAATAGAGTAGATAGTTCAGTCCCATGATGAAAGGTGAGAGAGATTCACTAGTTGGCAACTTTGTTCTGGCCAACACTACAAGTTTCAACATCACTCGAGATGGGGCCGCAATAAAAATGGAACACATTTTCCTCAAAGCAAGAGAGGTTATTTTAGGTATCAACAAAAAAACCTTGTAGCACCCAAAATTGCATCCATACCTTGTACAAGACCTGAGATATGCCTCGTCAAATTTTGTTGCCCTATTGCATTTAGTGACTCTTAGGATCAATTCTATTCGACGTGCCTAAGAACATTCAAGCAGTCAATAGAATGAGATGAGATTGGGACTATGGTTTACATAGTCACTTAGAGCTAATAGAAGATAGTTTAGTCCCAAAATGAACAATTAGAGATATTCACCAATTGGGTCCCACAACAAATGGTTGGTGACTTTGTACTGGGCAATACTACAAGTTTTAACATCAATCGAGATGGGGTCACAAAATCAAAATAAAATACAATATCAAAAAAGTGGGAGAAGTTATTTAGGTGTCAACAAAATGATCCCGTAGCACTCAAAATTGCATCCATACCTTGTACAAGCTTTGAGATATACCCCATCAATGATCACTACCCTATGACATCTAGTGAATCTTAGGGTTAACTCCATTCAGTGTGCTTGAGAAAATTTGAGTGATCAACACAAAGGGATGAGTTTGTGACTATACTTTACCCAACCACTCAAAGCTAACAAAGTAGATAGTTCAATCCCATGATTTATGATGGGAGAGATTCACTAGTTGGCAACTTTGTACTAGCTAATACTACAAGTTTCAACATTACTTGAGATGGGGCCACCAAATAAAAATGGAATCCAATCTCCTAAAAGAGAGAGAGGTGAATGTAGGTGTCAACAATACAACCTTATGACACCCAACATTACATCCATACCTTGCACGAGCTCTGAGATATGCCCTGTCAAAGTTCTCTTCCCTATGATAGTTAGTAACTCTAAGGATCAATTCCATTCAATGTTCCTGAGAATGTTCAAGTGATTAGTGGGATGTGATGAGCTTGGGACTAGGGTTTACCCTCCCCCATACCATTCCCTCTCTCTCTCTCTCTCTCTCTCTCTCTCTCTCTCTCTCTCTCTCTCTCTCTCTCTCTCTCTCTCTCTCTCTCTCTCTCTCTCTCTCTCTCTCTCTCTCTCTCCCCCCCTCCCTCCCTCCCTCCCTCCCTCCCTATCCCACCCTCTCCCATCCCCTACTCTCTCTCTCTCTCTACCCCCCCATCCCACCTTCTCCCATTAGTACAAGAGCACCTGTTCCTCCACTCTCTAGAGAATCTACTACAATAAGCTCTTTATGAGTTTTACTCAAGGGCATTCATGCCTAAGAGTCTTTGATACATTTTAGAATTTGTTTTACATTACAAATAAGCCTACTTGTAAGGCCTAGTCACCATTGGTGTTTTATAAACCATGGGTTTTTTACTGTGGCCATTAGGCACATCTTAGTCCTAGGATAGGGTAGGTGTGTTCTTAGGCTTCTAACCTTGTGTACTCAGTTAACACAGGGGATCCCTTTTTAACTGACCTCACTCGGTTAATATAGAGTTTATGTTAGCATTCCTTCATTAACTAACCCAACTCAGTCAATACTATCTCTAAACTTGGTTATCATTGAATGCTCGAAACATACAAAAAACTTTCTTTGATGCTCGAGTAAGCTCGGTTATCATTGACTACTTGGTAAAGGCTTCATAATTTCTGATTACATTTTACAACTTTCACTTAATCATCCCCAATGGTTACAACCTTTGAAAATTAGTTGGATTAGTTGGGAAAGGTCTTCAAATAGCCCTTTTAGGTAGGTGGAAGATAGAGAACATTTACCTTTGCAATTTGAAATCAAGAAAATATCCCATTTTTCCATATAATTTGTTGTAACATGTGAGTGTATGAATTGGTATAGACCGGTAGAAGTAAATAATTGTTTGAACCTAAATTTTTAATGTTTTAGGAAAATAATAAAAGTGGTTTGAAGGATTGAAGTGATTAGTATCAAAGGATATTTGACATTCTTTCTTGGATGCACCAAAACCCTTGTTCCATTCACAAGTTTTGGAAAAAATGCCCTAACTTGAATTTCTACTATGGAAATCTCATGCCACTTAGGAAAATGTAAGTTAGGAGGGTGTACTATAAAACCTTAGAAGCATAGGAGATGGAGAATAGGTTATCTAATTTTGTAGCCTAGCCCTATGCCAAACATATCTATGTGTTTGGTTTAGAAAATATGTATTGAAGTGCTAGAAGAACTTAGGGGATGGATAAAATCTTTCTAAGGGTGGAATTTGATCTCTGATAGATCACTCTTAGTCTCTCAGTTGATGGCTAAGTCTGATCAATAGCCCAATTTGTATTTCATTCACAAACCCAATAATTATGTCTTTTGGAATAATTTCAAACTAAGTTCTAATTTCCTCTTTGATAGGGCTAATTGGGGCTCCTAGGCCTAAAAGCATGTTTTTCTATTTAAGGCCCTTGGGTATAAGATAGGATATTCTAACCCATCGAGTTGAATTTTTGGAATGTTTAGGAAGCTTTCCATTCCCCTTTGAACACATAGATTCCCATTTCAAGCATATCCTTAGTATTTAGTGGTTTTGTGCTTAGAGACCTAATTGTGCTCTTTTGAGTACCTAGTTCATGTTTGTGAGTAAAGTTTGTACAAAGTTGTAGATCCCTCTCTTAACTCCATTTTGGGGTATTTTAAGTAGTCCAAGGTCACACTGCAACCTAGTTACCTATATAGGGGATACCTCTGCATTACTCATCCCCTACTCTCTCTCTCTCTCTCTCTCTCTCTCTCCGTTTCTCCCTCCTCTCCCTATCCCACCCTCTCCTATCTCCTACTCACTCTCCATCCTCTACTCTCTCCCACTCTATGCCCTCTCTCCCTTTCTCCTTCCCTCTCTCCCTATTCATCCTCTCTATTGAAATATAAGGATTAGAAAGTGCGTCCACACTATAGTGCATACACGCTATAGTGCACATGCGCTATGTAAGCCTTGATTTTAAAAATGCTTTAAATAGTGCATGTGTGCTATGGCACACACACATTATTTAAAGCTTTGGGCTTTACTAAGCCTAAGGCTTGGATTTTCCTTGGGGATCCAACCCAAAGGTTTGGAGTCTCTAAACTAGTTTGAGATATTTCTTTGCAACAAGCATAAAAAAAATGATTGATTTTTCTTGTGTGATCTCCTTTAACTTTCCTCATGGTTGAGCACTAATAAAATTAGGTTACGTGATATTGTAGATCTCTGTGTTATCTATATAACCATATAATTTATTTTGAATTCATACTATTTCAAGCCTTTCAACTATAATTTCTTTTGAATGTATGTCCATTTTCTCTCAAAAACCAATATGTACTAATTGCAGTGTAGATTTTAGCTCATTCACCAAATTTTTTAACAACTTAGTTTTTTTTAGAAACTAGACTCTATTCTACACACATTGAAAAGAAGAAGTTTTGATTCTAGATTAGTTTTCAATCATTTCTAGCAGGAGCACACAAATATTTCACATTTTTTTGGGATGTGTCCAATTATAAAATTCATAAAAAAATATAGATTATAAAATTACCCAAAAAATCTAAGATAAACTACACGGTGTTAGGTAACTTTTGACTAGAGTGATTAAAGAATTTTACAAAAAAGGTTCAAGTTTTAGGGGGGCCACACTTTTTACTATGTTAAGGTTTTTATGATAAAACAATACCACCTTCTATGGCCTCCTTTTTTAAGGACCTAAAACTAAACCATTTTGAAAATAATAGTATTTTAGAAACTAGATTCAAAGAAATACTACTTTTATTTTCATCATATCTTAAAATTTTGAGCGTAACTATCTTCATATTCTTGTTGAAGTTTAGAAAATGTTGATTTTAGAGAAAATGTGGCCACTTATACCCCCCTTTTGGCACCACAACTTGGTGCACTTACCCCATGTGTCATTCATTTTGTTTCCAAATATCAAAACTCTACCTTTGGTTTTCCACCTTCATTACACATCGTTGTAGGTTTAATTGATGTCCTCATATCCAAGTTCAATCAAATTGTAATGCATAAATATTCTAATATCCTCTATCAGTATAGCTTTTTGGTAGTATTAAAGATAAGACTTCAATTTTATTTTCTTAAGTAGCTTTTAGTGGATATAGTTGGCATTTAGGTCCACATTTTTATAAATTTTCAAGTAGCACAGGTGTATTTGTACTTCCAACCATGAAAATTTCTTGATTTATGTTCTTAAATCCTCCACACTTCTTAAATTTCCCAAAAAGTTCTATATGGATAGGATTTACATCTATATCAATAAGAAAATTACAAATACTTTATATATGATGAATAATTCACTAGTCTTTAATTATACACTTAATCTTTATTCACATAATAACTCTTTGAAGTGATGTGAGAATAGTGAAATAGATATCCCTATATATAGTATCTAGTTCAATTTTTCATACCTATTTGTACCAAATATTAAATGTTGTTAGCAACCAAGAATTTCCTCTATTGATATGAACTTTATTTTTGATAATATCCTTCATTCAGACAATTTACCACTTTATCCAATAGCATAAAAGTATAATTCTTTCAATCTATAACTCTACAATAGTCAAACTTGTCTTAGTTTTAGTTTTCTATGACTCAATCATGAAGGAATCTATTTATGCTAATAGGTGTTATAGCTCAAGTGATCTAAGGGACTTATTGATAATTCAATGAAATTCTATGTTCCTATGCATTTACTTTCTTAGTTAGTAGATGAATTCCCTATGTTCGATGACAAATAATATTCCCTTAAAGTAACATCTTCATCTTTCTTTACTCATATTTTCTTCATTTATTCTTTGAGCCATTCTTGATTAGCAATTTTTTTCCCCCTTTATTGTCCTTATTGGTAGAGAATTTGTTGTGATGTGGAGCCTATTATAAGCGGAAAAATCTTATATAAAATAGCTTAGAGTTAAGAATTTTGAAATTCATAGTAATATTGTAGCTTCTTGTGATAGTATTGAGTTGTAAGGGATTACAGATTGTAGTAACTGGATAGTAATAATATTAGACTTGTTGTTGGTGGATGTAGTCCAAGGATTGGGTGAACTGCGTTAAATCTTTATGTCTTGTGTGATTTATTATTTTTTGATATTGGTTATATTTGCATGTAGCTATTATTTCTATCTAAGGTTGATCCTAATAGGTCATATTAGAGCTAGAAGATCATCAAAATATTCTTTAAGCCTAGACTGTTGTCATTTTTATAGCTATCATCTATAAGAAGCTCTCATGGTTGAGTGGGAGTGATGGAAGATGAGGGTAAGCTGAAGGTTGAGAATTTTAATGGGAATAATGATTAGTTATGGAAAATTTAAATGGAGGACTCTCTTTATCAGAAGGATTTATGGAAGCCATTGGAAGGAAAAAACCAAGAAATAGGGAACTATGACAGATGAGGAATGAGAGATTTTAGACAGAAAAGCACTTGGAAGTATTCAATTATGCTTGGCACCATCTTTGATATTTAACATTAAAAAAGAAAAGATGACTGAAGAGTTGATGGAAACCCTAGAGAAATTGTATGAAAAGTCCTATGCTTCAAATAAGGTATTTCTCATGTAGCATTTATTTAAATGAAGACGGTAGAAGGTGGATATGGTGCAGAGCATTTAAATGATTTTAATACCATTACTAGTCATTTATCTTCTATGAATGTCAATTTTGATGAAGAAATTAAGGCTCTCTTGATTTTATGTTCTTTTCTGGGAAGATTGAATGACTTGGTAATGGTCATGAGTAATTATGTTTCTAGATATAATACCCTAAAATTTGATGATGTGTTTGGTGTTATTTAGAGTGAGGAAAATTGTAGGAAAACCTTAGGTGGATCTACATAAAGAAGTGCTTTGAACGCACAAAGCTAAGGTAGATTGACTGAGAGATGAAACAATTCTGGGAATTGTGGGAAATCAAGAGAAAAATCAAAGGGGAAGAGATCTCAATCTAGAGGACTGAGAGATTGCAAGTACTATGGGAAGTTAGGGCATAAGAAGAAAGATTATTGTACTCAAAAGAATAATGAAGGAGATAAACTAGAAGGGAACAAGGAAGAAAATGTGGTAAGTAAAAGATATGAAGAGGATTCTTTGCTTCTTTCTTTAGAAACTGTTGACAATTCTTTGGTTTTAGATTCTAGGGCTTCATTTCATGCTACATCCCATAGAGGTTATTTAATTGATTATGTCCAAGGGGATTTTGGGCTTATTTATTTGGGGGATAATGAACCTCATCAGATTGTTGGAAAGGGAAAAGTTAAGATTAAGTTTTAGAATGGGAATCATTGGCTACTACATGAGGTAAGACATGTTTCAAGGCTAAGTAGGAATTTGATTCCAGTAGGGAAACTTGGTGATGAGGACTGTGTAGTTACTTTTCATGATAAAAATTGGAAGGTTACAAAAGGTTCCCTTGTAGTAGAAAATGGTGTGAAATTAGGAACCCTATATCTTTGTACAAGTCATATTGTTCCTTATACCTTGACTATTTAAGAGAGAAATGAATGTTCAAGAATAGTTGCTGTAATTGAGTAGGGAGAACAAACAACTATTGTAGATTCCAATACAATGCTATGACACTATAGACTTTAGCACATGAGTGAGAAAGTATGAAATTACTTCATTCAAAGAAAGTTTTACTAGGTCTGAAATATGTCAATATGAATTTCTTTGAAATTTGTGTGTATGGAAAACAAAAGAGAGTGAGTTTTGTGAAGATTGAGAAGGAAAAGAAAAATAAAAAATTAGAGCTTGTGCATATGAATGTATAGGGACCAACTCAAGTATCCCTTGGTTTCTCTAATTATTATGTTACATTTATTTATGATACAACTAGAAAAGTATGGGTTTATTTCCTTAGACATAAATCAGATGTATTTCAAAATTTTAATAAATATAAATACTTGGTTGAAAATGAGATTGGTAAAAGACTAAAAAGATTCATATATGATAATTATGGTGAGTATTACAGTCATGAATTTGAAGATTATTTATCCACTAATGGTATTTGTAGACATAAACCTATTCCAAGACTCCACAAAAAATGGAGTTGTTGAACGCATGAACATGACAATAGTGGAGCATGCAAGAAACATTAGGTCGCATGCTAGGTTTCCCTTAAACATGTGTGTTGTGCCTATCAGTGCGACTATACATTTGATCAATAGAGATCCCTCTACTCCTTTGGGTTGTGGTATTCTAGAGGAAGCATGGACTGGTAAGAAGGCGAGTTATTCTTTTCTCAAAACCTTCAATTGTGAAGCATTTGCACATATTGATTATGTAAAATGAACCAACCTAGAAGCTAAGTCAAATTAAAGCATATTTGTTGGATGTGGCATTGATGAACTTGGTTATAGGTTTTGGGATTTTGAAAATTGTAAAATTGCAAGAATTAGGGATGTCATGTTCAATGAGAAAGTGTTGTAGAAAGATCTATTGTAACAACATGAGAGGAAAGAAAATGAGTATGTAGTGCTAGATGATACTCCAAAATATGACGTTCCAGTAGTTCCTCAGGCTCTGCACAAATTGCAATGTAACCAAAAAAACAAATACCACACACCTTAGAGAATGTTAGATGATCAACAAGGCTAAGTAGAACTCCAAAATGATTTTGTTCCTCTTTGAATTCTATTTTATTAATAGATGCACTAGTGAACCTAAATGGTATGATGAAGTTTTGCAAGTGGATACAAAGATTTAGTGGGAGTCTACAATGAAAGAAGAAATGGACTCTTTGCTAAAAAAATTAGACATGAGACTTATGCAAGTTTCCTGGAGGTAAACGAGCTTTACATAATAAATGGGTTTACAAGCAAAAAAAGAGGATGGAGATAAGAAAATATTTAAAGTAAGGTTAGTGGTAAAAGTGTTTGCATATAAATAGGGCATTGATTTTGATGAAATATTTTCTCTTGTTGTTAAAATGTCTTCTATTCAAATTGTTTTAAGTATCGTAGATACTGAAGATTTTTATTTAGAGAAACTTGATGCTAAAATAGCCTTTCTTCATGGTGATTTGAATGACGAGATATATATGGCACAACCAAAGGGATTTGAGGTCAAAGGTAAGGAAAATCAAGTGTTTATATTGCATAAAAGTTTATAAGGCTTGAAGAAAGTACCTTAGCAGTGGTATCTAAAATTTGATAGTTTTATGCATGAACATGGATATAGTAGGTGTCATTTAGATCAAATTGTTAATTTTAAGAGGTTAGATGATGGTAGCTACATTATTTTATGATTATAGGTTGATGATATGCATGTGGCTAGGTCTAACATGGATCACATTACGGGGTTAAAAAACAATTAGCACATTCATTTGTATTGAAGGATTTGGGGGCAGAAAAACAAATCCTTGGTATGAAGACTTGCAAAGATGGAAAGAATAGAAAATTGACATTATCTCAAGCTAATTATATTGAGAAGGTGTTGCAACACTTCTCTATGGAGAATGCTAAAGCTGTCAGAAAACCTTTATTTGGTCATTTGAAGTTGACTAGGAGATGTGTCCAAAGACATAAGAAGAGGATGATAAGATGCCCAAGGTACCTTATGTTTCAGCTGCAAGAAAGCAAGTAATGTATGCTATGGTATGTACTAGGCTAGATATTGCACATGCAATGGGAGTTGTTAGAATGTATATGAGTCATCCAAGGCTTGAGCATTTGAATGTAGTTAAATGGATTCTTAGATATTCAGAGGAATAACTAGTTAGTCTTTATAGTTTGGGAGATCTACTATTGATTTACAAGGATATATTGACTTAGATATGGTAGGAGATATTGATACTAGGTAGAGTACTATAGGTTATGTATTTACTATTGGTGGGACAATAGTGAATTGGCTTTCTTGGTGTTAGAAGGTTAATGCTTTATCCACTACAGTGGTAAAGTATGTTTCTACTATATAGGAATTCAAGGAGATCACATAGCTTTAGTTCTTCATGGAAAAATTGGGACACCTATAGAGGGATAATTATTTGTGTATAGATAGCAAGAGGGTCATTCATCTTGTGAAGAATTTTTTTGTACATTCAAGGACAAAACATCTATAGTTGTGGTACCTTTTTATTTGGTCAATTTTGAATGATGGATAGTTAAAGCTAGAGAAGATCTATATATATATATATATATATATATATATATATATATATATATATATATATATATATATATACATACATACATACATACATACATATATAATAATCCAACATATATGTTTACCAAAGTAGTAACAAGGGAGAAGATAATCTCCTCTTCAACTTTAGTTGGTATTCTAGATTGAAAAAATTAAAAGAACAATAGAGTCTAGGGTGGTTTGATATTCCAGTGGGAGCTACATGTTTAGTGATGCTATGATTAGTCTCCAAGTGGGAGGTTATTATTGTGGAGTTTGATCAATCTCCAAGTGGGATTTAAAAAAAAAAATGTGGAGCCTAATAAGACTCAGAGGTTTATTTGGTGTGGTTCCCCCCATATTATTTCTACGGGGGTTTGGGGGTCTTGCCCCCAAGATGGGGTCAAGGGGTAATGCCCCTTGTGGATTTTTGGGGCAACACCCTAGATGTACTCCCTATTTTAGTATAGAGTGAAGTCAAGGGGCAATTCCTCCACGGGGAGTTTCAAGGGTAGTTCCCTCTAAGAAAAAAATGACCTTATATTGTAAAAGGTGTAATTTGCTAATTTTCTATTGGAAAAATTATTCTATCCCTAAATTTTTAAGTGCATAAAGCTTATATAAAATGGATCAGGGTTAGGGATTTCATAATGCATGGTGATATTGTAGCTTCTTGCGATGGTATTAAGCTATAGAGGATTGCAGATTGCAATCATTGAATAATAATAATATTGGACTTGTTGTTGGTAGACATAGCCTAGGGATTGGGTAAAGCACATTAAATCATTGTGTCTTTTATTCTCTTTTGTGTGATTTATTATTTTATGATATTGGTTATATTTGCATGTGTATGGGATATTATTCCTTCTATCCTTCTTTGGAATATTTGGTATGAAAGAAACATAATGATACTTAGGAAATATTTTAATGATTCTTCACAAATTCTTGATCATCATATATGAATTTTACATACACACACACACACATGTATATATATGTATATGTATATGTATATATATATGTATATATGTATATACATATATATATATATACACACACATATATACATATACATATATATATACATATATATACATATATATACATACATACATACATACATACATACATACATACATACATACATACATACATACATACATACATACATACATACATACATACATACATACATACATACATACATACATATATATATATATATATATATATATATATATATATATATATATATATATATATATATATATATATATATATATATATATATATATATATATATATATATATATATATATATATATATATATATATATATATATATATCCCTTTGTATGCCCTTTCTTTCGTAGTATATATATATCTCTTTGTATGCCCTTTCTTTCGTAGTTCTTTTCCGTGGTCATGGTGATGACTCGGGCTCATACATGTTTGGATCTCTAGTAGGTTGGTGCCCTCATGTCTTTTCCCTCCCTACAATGCTTCCCCCCTTCCTCACATTCTTGCAAAAGAAAATGACCATGGTAATAACATACTTGCCATCATTTAATAAAATCAAAATTACTATAACAACTAATCATTTCAAATTCATATTACATCATGAAAACTAACCACTATTCAAATTTCTATGAAACTATAATGAATAGCCAACACTTCCATTTCACATGAAACCATAATGATTAACTAAATCAACCAATCAATTCCACTTCACATGAAGATTTGACAACTATACAGGATATTTTATATTTAAATAAAAATAGGGATGTAAAGTAGATATTATTCTTCAAAGCATAACACCTTTGAGTATAGTGACCCAGTTGATGATGGTATTGACAAAATGAATTTGAGTCAAATGACTTAGGCATTGGTTTTATAGTGTCATTTGGATGGATAGATGGAAGCTTAAGGATTTTAGAATTAATCAATTTAATCATCACTTCTTGTAAAGGGCTATATTGTTGAATTCACTTACAATTAGGATGATACATAGAGGAAAAATTAGTCATACCTTTAGATGTAGTAGCCACTTGATCAACAAGTGTCTTGGTTGGCTTGATTTTGATAAGGTTTTTAGGTTTACAAAAATTGTTTGAATGACCAAAGACATCACTCTTATCACTAGAAAAAAGAGCCATAAGAGGAGAGCTCTCAAGTTGACTCATTTATAACATGTAATAGTGAAGCACTACACAAAGATAAGAAAAGGAATTATACCCCATAAGTAGAATCTTATCTCTAATGTCTTTCTATAAACTAGAAATAAAGATTTTCTAAATATCATGGCCACAAAAATATATTATATTTTAGAATGAAAGTGTTTAAATTTATCAATAAAATTAGTAACTTTCTCTTCAACAATTTGTTTTTCATACATTAAATTAGTCAAAGAAACTTGTGGACCAATGTTATTATGAAATTTTTGAATAAAAGAATTAGAAACAATTTGAAAATGGTAATAGAATAAGGTGGTAGAGAGCAGCAACATTACAATGCTCTATCCCTAAAACTAAATGGGAACAACTTAGCCATAACCCTATAGTCATGAGTAAAATCACTAAATATAGTCTATAAATCCTCAACATGAATTATAGGATCACTAGCTTACAATTAAGAGTATCAAGACAAGGCACCTCAATATGTTGTGGTATAGAAATATGAAGGATATTTAAGGAAATATGATTAGCAATGTCACATGTACAAATGTTATACTTAGATTGAGTGAATTTAACTATCTATTACTGCAATGTAGTGATAGTTTGAACCAAGCTACTAATGATAGGATTGGAAGATGTGATAGTGGGAATATACATACATACATACATACATATATCTATATATCTCTCTCTCTCTCTATATATATCTATATCTATGTATGTATGTATGTATATATATACATATGTATATATATATATATATATGTATATATGTATATGTATATACATGTATATGTATATATATATATATATATGCATATGTATATATATGTTTGATGTTTTAGAAAAATGTAAGAAGTGGAAGGAAGATGCAAAGATATTGATGAAGTTTTAGCAAGCATGAGTAAAGGATTGGAATATGTGAAAGGAACCACATTATATGAAAGTAAAGAAGAAGGTGTAGAAGAAAAATGAACACTCACATGAAGTAAAAGGTTAGGAAGACCAACACTTAGAGGAGGCAACAACTAAATAGAAGTCATCATAGGAGGTGGAACATATGTCAGGATGCTAGAAAGAGTAGTGGAAATTAGAATAGAAGATTCAATGGTTGTGGAAGGAAGAGTGTATCCTAACTCTTGAGCACATTCTCTCAGAGTATTAGCATACATATTAATAAGGAGAGATATACCACAAAAGGTATAATTATTATTATAATTATTAACAAGCTTATTAATTTTTTGGTCCTAGTACAACTACAACAATTTTTTGAATGAGTTTTCATAATCTACAACTCTCCCCATGTGTGCTTCTTTGGAGAGAACCACTCCTCATGATATAACATGGCTCTACCTTGATCTCTTGCTAGTTCTATTTATAGTTTCAACTCTCAGACCCTATCAGATCTATTCTTTTAGATGAGACTCATGTTTAGTTAGAGCATTTGGCATTTCTTGGTAGCCCAACTTTCAAGGAGGCATGAGAGAAGGTGAACTGGGAAATATAGCGATCCCTAAATCTAACTAGAAATTTTATTTTTTGGGGCCTACATTCTTAGAGTCATCTCAACATGTGATATAGAGTTCTGATGGAAAGGAGGGTCTAAAGATTCATCTAGCAGTTTAGTAGTAGAGATAATAAATTTTGGTCTATCCTTGTGCTTGCTGGGTCTCTCTCTATCTTTTAGAATAGTGGTGAAGATGGTTAAGAAATTGTATGATACAAGATGGAAGCTCAAAGGCTCAATTGTTATCTCGATAATGCCAAGTGCACTATTTATATTCAAGTTTGTGATAGAGGAAGACAAGTTATGTATCTTGGTAGGATCATAGAACTATGCTAAACACCCCTTGGACTTTGCTAAATAGAAGATTTTTTTTTATCCTAGTATGGATTTAGAATGATTGGCTCTGGTTTGCGTAAGACTTCCTTGAATCCCATTGGAGTTCTTGGAAGACAATTTTTTTTGGTGAATTAATGGCCCATTTGGAAATATATAAGAGCAAAAAATATTAATTTGAATAAATCTAGTACAATATTTTGTGTCAATGAATTGCTATAAAAGATTCTCTAGAGCTAATGTGATTTTCGTGAAATCTAAGTGAGGTTTGTAGATACATGCTATTACCTATGAGAATGTTTCTCTAGACTATCACATATGCTCTCAACATGGTCACATTACCTTTGATTATACTTCCACACCCCAAATGGAGGAAAATAATAAAAAATGTGTCTTTAGATACTATATGTAACACCTCACTAGGTAACCCTAGAGAAACTAACCTAAAAAATTGCCAAGTTTACTAAATAATTTTTTTGAGATTAAAAAATTATAACCTATAAAAATTATGGAAGAAAATAAACTTATATAAGAGAAACAAAGTCAAATATATTCCTCCAAGGTTCCATAATGATGAATCATATATAGGATTTTCATTAAGGTTAAGTTTAAAGTTTAAAAAGTCCACAATGTAAAATAATATCACACGTACCAGAATTCTTAAATAATATACAATTACATCATGAGTATTCTCATCTGCTACACATGTTGCAAGGTATGGGATGCTAAAAGAATAAACATCAAAAGTGTTCCATCATCTATTGAAGTGCCACTTCCAAGAATAGATCAACAAGAAGAAGAAATGAAACATTTGCATCAAGAACATTCAACATCAATATCCAAAAGTTGAATCTTAGTGGAAAAGAATCACTACCACCTAACCTTGTGAAACCTAAGTGGCCCCACTCCCACCATGTTGAGGAGATTACCTCAAATCCCAGAATAGCTAACAATCAAAGGTCACAGAAAGAATCTACATCAAGGAATCTTGAAAGAAATCTATCACTTGTAAGTGGTACTATATTCTAGGTAAAGTCTAATTCTAGAGGAAACAAGACACATAGGAAACCTAACATGTATATGCGCAAGTGTCATCACATGAACCAAATCTAAGGTTACCTTGGAGTCTTCTCAAGACTTTAGCCCCCTAGTGACTCTTGTAGCATTAGTATCCTTTCATGTAGATAATGTATACCAATGTGGAAAGGTTGCAACCAAGCAACCTCTCTACTCCCATCCTAGTTTGTACTAGCACTAAAGGTATGGGAAAGGAACACACCAACTCTTGTTAATAAATTTTAGCCCCATTAATTTGAATGTTATCACTCGTTAAGACCACCTACAATGGGTTATTGAGGAAACCTCTTTAGGGCTTCAACCCCCATTGCAAGCCACTTCCTAACATGCACCTAGATAATGCACCATAGGCTTAGACAAATATATCTCTTACAAAGTTGCCAAAATCACATCAATTCTCAAGGAGTAACTGGAATTGAGAAAATATTGTAACTCAAGAATCAAAAGTATTGTAGTACATGGACTTACACAAAAAATTAGGATCTTGCCATAGAAGAACACAAATTCAAAGTCTAATAGAAGGCCCACTACTTGTGCCTCTAGTAACTAGTCCTATTTTGGCCATCTAATAGTTTCCAAACCAACTCATCATAAAATAAAACATAGTACATCTTGACAAGAATTTGTAATAAGTGTAGTTAATTGACCATTTCAATTTTGATATAATTCCAAGGAAATCATTTTTGAAATTAAGTTTATACTACCATCTAACACAACTCCAATAAATCATAGGTTATTTTAAATTAACAAACAAAATATTCTAAATTTAACCATATATTAAAATGAATCTTTCAATATTAACTAATTCTATCAGTATTTAATCTTTTAAATGAAGTAAAAGAAATCATTGAAAAAACATAATTGAACCCTTTTTTTATCAAATACATATAAAAGAACTATTTAAAAATATATATATATATATATATATATATATATATATATATATATATATATATATATACACACACACACACACCAATTAATACTAATCTAATATCTAATAATTATTATTTTTTGAATATAAAAACTATATTAAAAAAAACTTCTTAAAAATTATATTAATTAAAAAAATATTTAACAGTCCCAATTAGGGACTCACTGTTTGTAGTAGCCATGGACAGTTTGCAACAACCAAGGAATATCCAAAAAAGTTAGTTAATGCTTTCAAGACCCAAAATAAAACCTACACCAGCTAGAGGTTTGGTATTTATCCAAAAAGAACCCGATCTACCCAAATTTTTAAAATAATTTTATTATTATTTTGAAACCCCAAAATAACACTAGAAAGGAATAAGATAACCCACACATGGCATCCACGAAGAAGATAGAGAAAACGACAAACATCTAAGTAAAATAAAACCACGAAAAAGTTCTACAACTCTTGAATCTGATGCTCAAACCCACATTCCCATGATAATCTTGAACTCGTCAATTCCCATCTCCTGAAAAGGTACCTCAAAAAATGAGCCCTAAAACCCCTTATAAAACCTCCAACTCAAAAACATTTTATGTGTTTCCAAAATGGACTCCCACCAGAGAAGGAAACTTCCTCTTTCCTTTTTGTTTCTTTAAGCCTTATTTTATTTACAAAATTAATTATGCACTATATTTATTATTTATGTTTTATTTTAATGATTAATTTTTTTTTAAAACCAAGTATTTTTAAAGGAGATCATTATTTATATTACAATAACGTCTAATCCACCTTAAAGATCACGCTTACTAAATATTAATATATTGATAATACTAACTTATCCGATGAACTTAATAAAAGAAAACACAAGTTAACTTTTAATAACTTATTTTTTTGATGTTGTTATTTAATTAATTTCATAATTAATTATGTTGGTGTTTGAAAAAACTGGAGGATTTTCAATTATCCCCATGAGAATATGACATATCTAGGGGTAACTAACTCCCATTCTCAACATATCATTTTAGACACAAGGCCAACTATAAGACCAGACCCTTCTTTACTTCGAGCTCTGCTAAACCTAGGTAGGTGGACCTAAGATTCAATTGATACTATACCAGTGCAAAAACATATCCCTAAACTTGTTAAGCAGATGAAAACCCCTTATATCTCCTAAAGACTTATGCAATAACAAAGAAGTGAAGTAGCAAATTACAACTCTATGGAATGCACAAGCTGAGTGAGGGTTAAACTATTCTAGCTCTTCAACATAAAATGTAAAGAATGTTTGATTTATAATGTTGAATTCAGCAAAATCTCAAATATGTAGCAATAAGACCTAATGATCCTATAAATTGATCAGTGCCTTAACCATTGGGCAAATCTATGAATCAAAAACACAAATATGGATATCTGATACCTATTTGTATCTTCAGATATTTGATCTATCCATTTAACTTGTAAATGGACATCTATGCTCAATATGAACCTCATTCTTACATGATATCCCCATTATCAAACTTGCAACCTTGTTAATTTTCCTAAAGAATTTACATAACCCCTTGAGTTATAAGCAACAATGAAATAACATACAACCTTAAGGGACTGCAATTACAACCTAAGCTCTATGTCAAAGATTATAAAATATTGAAGCTCATTGATAAAGGAGAAAAGATTCAAGATGAAACTCAATCATCTGCTATTCTTAGTATTAATTTCCTTGAAATTATACATCCATATACATGAAATGAAAACACAGAAAACACCTAACAGATCTAAACTATTTGTATATTCCTTCCTAGTATTGTTCACGTGAGAGAATTATGTTGAAACATATGGTGTCTCAGTATTGCGAATGCACCAAGACTGGAACCAAAACCCTGGTATCATAGTAATGTGTCTATTTTCTCCAAAAGACTGCAACCCTTAGAATGAGAAAGAAAGGGAATAATATAGCAGGAAGTGAATTCTCAGATCTATTTTAAAGACAACATGTGTCCACCCAGAATTCCTTCCCAAGAAGATGAAAAACCTCTTTCTACCCTCTCTCTTCAACTAAATATCAAATCTCATCATTTGGCCTCAGAGGTATAAAATATCCCAAAACGTGATGATGAAAGAATGCAACTAATTTCTGATGTTAAAATGAACACAAGGTAAAAGTAAAAAATCAGTTGAAAATGGTCTCAAGAATGCAAAATAATCTTTTCTAGCTTATCTTTACCACATTCAAGCTTCAGAAGGTCTTCAAATTTTCTCTTTAACAAACTCTGACGCTCAATGATGAAAAACACTCATTCTATTGAGAACACCCCAAAATTTATAAAATGGCCTATAGCATGAACTGGTGAATACCTGTGCACAATCTAACCTCAAATTCAGAAAGTTTGTCTCGTTTTGGTTCCAGTGGTATATTGGAGCACTCATTTGGGTTAAAAATGCTCTAGATATGCCCTTCTAAAGATCAGACCTCTGTTCATGGCTCCCATTTAAATTGCAAAAAATTATTCCCTTTTCTATAGTTCGACTATACAAATAATCTCCAATTTTATTTAAAATCTGACCCGCATGTGATCTTTGAGGAAAAATATTTAAAAATTAAATTTTGAAAACTTTGATTTTTTCTCCACTTTTTTACTTAGGTCAAACTTGGTTTGACCATCCTTAACACGTGTCATCACGTGATTGGCTCAGGCTTATACAACTGGGTGCCATGTCATCACCTCCTCATCATGCTACGTCATACTCACTGTTGCTATACTAACGAGTGAGCAACTTCCCTTTGGCAATATAGTGACATCCGCTGCATCTGCCACATGGCACAATCTGGTGCGTCTCTGAGATATACTTGCCACATCATAACTTGCCTTGGAAATCATGCCACATGGCACCTTACAGTTGATCTGACACTCCACATCATCATCTCATCATCTTGTCGACTTCCACTTGGCGCTACCCAATTCGCTGTTAGATCTGCAACGGGACCCACACTACTTTATTAACTCCTCGCGAAGGTGCTAGATTTTTGAGTTTTTCAGTCGCCTTCTATCTGCTGACATCATCAATTTGTGCATGCATTTCCGTTCAAAATTTTGGCTTTGACTACGTCCATTTGTCTAGCTGCGCACGGACTGGACCCACCACGCAGGCTATGGCTTTCACAAAAGCTACATGTCCTTAAGACACAATACATGGAGTGTATGATAATATTTAAAGATATTAAGAAGCTTTCCCTTGCCAAATGTGGGATATATGGGTTTTCAACTGCTCAGCTCTTGCTCATGGCATGGAATACTTTTCTGATTGTTTGAGCTTGTTTTTATACTGCTGACTCCCAAACTAATGCGTGGGAAGCTCTCTTTAAAAAAAATGTTGACTGACCCTTTCAATGCCATCGGTTCCTTTATGGAAGCTCCTTCTAATACTACAGGCGTGAGCTGTAGGGCCCATTTGCCGTTGCACCAAAAGCCATGACTGTTAGTGAACATGGAACACCACATAATTAACCACCTGTGGGCAGGGGAGCATGTTGCATCACCCAACAATCTCCCCCTCGATGCGCATACCAGGTGCTTACACAGGTCGAGAAGGCACCAGGGAGATTTGAACCCATGACTAGGCCAAAACTAGGCTCTGATACCAATTATAGGGCCCATTTGCCGTTGCACCAAAAGCCATGACTGTTAGTGAACATGGAACACCACATAATTAACCACCTGTGGGCAGGGGAGCGTGTCGCATCACCCAACATGAGCTCTTTTTCTCTGCAAGCTTCCTACCTAAAGTGGATTACCAGGCATGGGACAAAATTCATTTTTATCCTTTGATTGCCATGGATCTATTTGGCATTAAGTCTTCCCTTAGTGAATTCTCATTTTAATGCTATTGGGGTTCTTTTCTTACAATATGTCACCTGGGTTTCTTATTTCTCAATGTGCCCTGCTCTCCCCCGCATCAGATGCGTAAGACTTGGCTTTGCTACATGTGGGCAATGTTGTCTTCAAGTTTGGCATCCTAGACTTCCTTTTTAATGTGCCTTCTCCTCTTTTTATGTAGCTTTTTCTTTGTTTTTTGGTGGCTCCAATCAAATTTGCTAGCTTTCCTTTGCCTTGTGGCATAAGTTTTTATGGCTTTAGCTATTCGTGCCTTCTTTTTCATTACTGAGCCTCTCCTTTTTTACTGGCATGAGTTTCATTTTTTGTTTATTTGGCATGTTCTTCTTCACACCTTTCTGCTGAAGTCGTCCCTGCTTGAGTGAGTCTCTTTGATTCAGTCCCTGCTCTGTTATTATGGTTCCTTTGCCCCTTTTTGAAATGTAGAGGTCCCTTCTTTGGTATCCAGCTTCTTTGTCTCTTACTATGCATGGAGCTACTCTCCTTCAACAACTTCAGTTGTCTTTATCTATTGCATAAACTTGGTCCTTTGCTATGTGTGCCCTATGGCTTCTATGGTGTCTTGGACTTTAACCTGCGACTTCCAATCTTTTAGATTGCCCTCCCTAGTGTGCAGATCCCTACACTTATCCTTACATGGCCCCCTCAAAAATGTGGATTGCTGCATTTCTTGCTACCTTAGACTTGCCTTCTAATCGTGGGGCTCCATTCAATGTGTGAGATACATTTTACATGCCCCCTATGCCAAAATGTGGAGCCCTTCCTGCATGGGCTTCATGCCACTTAATACACTTGCCCTCATTCGTGTGGACCTATTCCTTCATATTCTTCATGGAATAGGATGCTCAAACATGTTGCTTCCTATTTAACATGAGGTGCTCTGTTTACTTCATATGCTGACTGGCTTCTTTCCTTCAATGTGGGAGGTGCTTTGTGCTTAGCATGAGTATCTCAGCAATCAAATTGCACAAGACAATCACAAAGGCTTGTAAAATGCTACTCAAAGAGTATGAAAGTGATCTTGAATAAGGATAAAAAGATGGATCCCCATATTCACACATATAATGCTATTTTTTCTTCAAAAATGAAAAAACAAACAAACATCGATTCCAAGACTTTTAACAATCTCCATTTTGCCCCAAAAATTTGAATGGCTAGGAGTATCAATATTCTCTTTGAATCCTTGTACATTACTTCTACATACTCCCTGGATTCTGATTAAATGAAAATGAAAATAGCATGTTGTTGATTTGATGAAATTAGTCGGGCTCCAAAGCAGGTCCGGCTAATTTTTTTTTTGTTTTCGAACAACTGAAATGCTGAATTGATCTATAGATCATCTTGAATTGATTAGAATTAGGTTCATTCATTGAACCAACATTTAAAACTCACTTTATCACTTATCTGCAACTTGTCAACTTTGTGTCAGGAGGTCCTTTGACTGGCTTTAAAAACTGACACAAACACCTGACCTAGCTCTAAAAACTGGGACATTGATTCTCTGTTCCACATACTTACACCCTAAAAAATCTCATCTCATGAAAAATTTGGGATCAAAAGATATTTTCTATCAAAGTTGAACTCTCAGAACTGCCTGCAAGTAAACACGTGAGAAAGTAGTAAACTGGGTTCAGATTTGGCTTGGAAAACTGGGAAAATGGACACTTGGGAAAATGAAAACTGAGGCATTGATTCCCTGTCATGAGGACGTTATGGATCTGTGATCTGGGTTCATGACGAATAATTGGGTACAAATGGCGAGCGGTCAAAGTGGGCTACTTGGATTTTACAGATTGAAAACACTTCACAGAAAACAATTTTTGCAAATGGAATTGACCTGGAAAAATGTATAGATGGATTCGTCAAGACTTGCAAACTGACACACTTAAAGTGTTTTTAGAGGAAAACACATTGGTACAATCCATTTAGTCTTACCAATCACAGATTAGGAGTTATAACATCATGAACAAAGGTACCAAACAATTTGCATCTGCTAACACTAGTAAAAAGATAAGTGTTTTTAGAGGAAAACACATTGGTACAATCCATTTAGTCTTACCAATCACAGATTAGGAGTTATAACATCATGAACAAAGGTACCAAACAATTTGCATCTGCTAACACTAGTAAAAAGATAGAAATTGTGTTTGGAATCGCGTTTGAAAACTGATCAAACAGATTTTTCAAAAGTTGAAACTTGAAACATAACAAGTCTGTGATGTCTAAAATGCAATGCAAAAGGAATTTTCACATTTTGGTCAACTGGGTCAAAATTATAGCACATCAAACAGGGCTTCCCAAAAATTTGCACAATGACACAAAAGCATGAAACAGTAAATGACCAACTTTGAGAGAATCAAAACCTAGTCAAATGGACTTGAAATGACTTGAAATCTGAAACATAGGCTCTCAGTTATGGACACTAAACACTCCCAAAGCGGCAAGTCACAAATTTTTTTTGGGTGTGAGACATTCACTTGCAAACATAGCTTCCTGTCACTGTTTGACACAGGTGAAAATGCAGATTTGGCAAATGCTCAAAACAAGACTTCACAAAATGGCTCGAAACATCAGTTTAACATCATGGAACATGTAGAGGCACTAAATGAAATGTGTTAGAAGCATTAAACACCCCATGGGGCTCAAAGGTACAGCTAGGTACACGTGCATCAAAAGCTTTTAAAAGGCTCAATTTCTTCAATGGTACTCAAAATTCAAGCTACAATTTTGAGAACCAACAAATTAAATAGTCATAACATTAACCTTACATAGGTCCCTGATTAAATTATTAATTTAATCCCACTAGTTGACCATCTACACTAAGATCTTGATAAATAAGACAAATCAAATAAACTAAAGGCTAGTTCATTGAATTCATGTCACCTAAATGAATTCATAATGTAGGCAAGGTCAAATACTTATACTATATCATAGGAAATTTTTTTAGGGCTGGATTGGAATTGAAAACTATCTCCTCTCTATTACCATTGAGATACTGCGACAGGGCACACTGATCTTGACAATTCATGGAAGTCGATGCCTGGTACCTGTAACCTACATAAAAGTTGAGCATGTACATATGCACATATATCTAAACTAAATAGGCAATGATAATTGTTGAAAACAATTATTTAATTGTGTATTGTCTTTGCTGTTATGCTAAATATCATATCATTTCTAGTCAGTGTATGCCAAACTCACTCGAGTGATGAAGATAGTTTTCTATGTCTACCAAGCATTCAAGAGTTTTCTAAGTTTAGAAGATAGTGTCTACTGAGCTCACTCGGGTGACAAAGGGAAGATCATAAAAGTTGAGTGTTAATCAAGCTCACTCAGTTAATGAAGGAAATGTTAGATGGAATCAATGTTAACCAAACTCACTTGGTTACCAAATGAACTTTATGAATATGTACTGTTAGCTGAATTCACTTGGTTAACACAAGAAAATTGTCTTTGAGTTAGTGTCTACCGAGTAGGGTTAGCTAATGAAGGATTTTTTGGTTTTGGCATATTAAGCTCAATAGTTTTGTTTGTTGGTTCCAACCAAAGGAGAAAATGAATATTAAGCATTCTAAGTTGTATTCAAGTCAACTTGACAATGTGTATGATATAAATACAAGGTCAAGTTGAGGATTGAATGTGTGCAAGTAATAGAAGATTTTGAAGATGCTTAGAGGAAGCAAATTAAAAGGATAAGCATAATATCCTTGTGGAGCTGCAAAGATACATTCAATTAGGAAGGATCAAGTATCAAAGCCAGAATTGAGATCTGTAATCAACAATTTAGTTACATCAGAAATTAGGTCATCTCATTGTTACTCTCTAACCATTATAGCAGTGATCTAAATCTCTTAACAGAGTTAGCTCAACAACTATTTGTAAATCTCTAACAAGGTGGCATTTCTAGATTAACGTGTCTAAAGACCTCTAACAAGGCCACTCCTAATAGGGTGATTAAATCCTCTAATAGGGTTGTACATAACAGTGTGTTTTGTAACCTTTAATAGGGTCGACTCCTAACAAGTATCACTTCAGAAGAGTAAAAATTAGTAACTAGTTACAACTGGTGGTTTTTCCCAAATTGGGTTTCTATGTTAAATCTTGGTGTCACTTACAATGTTTATGCTATTTCTTTTATGTGTATGCAACTAAGTTAAGTAAGATTAATCACATATAATATCTTAATATTTTCATGTTAAGTAATTGATGAGTTATTTTAATGTTTGTCGAGTTACAACATTTGCTAGTGTAAACCGAGTGACTATGTGTTTTTTGAGCATCATTATTTTTAGTAAAGTTTTGTATTGACATCTAAGGGATTTTGGATTTATTTTAGTGGCAACTAATTAACCCCTCCCTTCTCATATACTCCTCTTATATTTCCAAAAATTTGTATCAGAGCTTCTTGGTACTTGCAGAGAAAGGTTCCAAGGACCTAAGCTAAAGATCAAGATGTCTTACAGGAAAGAGATTCCCAAGCTGAACAGAGATAACTTTGAAGCATGACAAGAACTTATGAAGTTGCATCTGGCAACGATCAGTGATTTAGGTTTGAAATATTTAAACACTACTTACAAAGATCCCACTGGTACAATGATTGTGGCAAAAATTACCGAAAACAAAAATCATAATATCATGATGATTGACATAGCATCAACTCTTAACTATATCAAATTTGATGAGATCAAAGGATGTTCTACTAATCATGACATGTGGACCAAACTAAAAAATATCTATGGGGTGATGATAATTAGAAAAGAGCCAAAGAAGAAAGCTTGAGATGTTAGTTTGATAAGATGAAGATGAGAGAAGATGAAAACATTGTAAAATATGTTGAAAGAATCAAAGCTAGTGTCAGTGCCATCAAAGCCTCTAGAGGAAAAATTGAAGATGTAATAGTGGTAAAAAAGGTACTTAGAACCCTTTTTCCTATCTATGCAATTAGAGTGCCTGTTATTCAAGAGATGAGATGTGATCCAAATAATGAGATAACCTTGGATACTTTAGTTGGAAGATTGAATGCATTTAAACTAGATAACTATGATAATTATACTCCTAGTTCTACCAATGTTGAGTTTGCATTGGAAGCCAAGGTATCACTCATAAAGAAAGATAAAAGATCTAAATGCAAACAATCTAAAAATGAAGAAGAAGATAGTTCTGATAGTGATCTTGAAGCCATTGAAGCATTTCTTGCAAGAAGGTATCCCAAAGAAAAATGAAAGTATAAAGATAAAATCCCTTTAATATGTCTCTCTTGTGAAGAAGTTGGACAAATTGTGGAAAAATGTCCAAATAAAGAAGATAAAGATGAAAAGAAGCACAACATGTACAAAGGCAAGAAGGATTTTAAGAAATACAAGGACAAAGGTAAGAAATCTTGTTTTATGGCTAAAGATTCAAATAGTAGTGAAGATGATAAAATAGTAGATATGCTGTAAAAGATGAATCTGATGATGAAGGAGATAAAATGACCCTTATCTCTCATGTTAGCAAAAATGATACATGGATTATTAACAGTGGCTACTCACATTATATGACTGGTGACAAAACAAAGTTTGAACATATGAAACATTATAATAGTGGATGTGTGAGATTTGGAAATAATGAACCATGTTGCATAAAGGGAAAAGGTTCTATCTCACTAATCAATGAACTTAGATGTGATAATGCTTATTGGGTTGAAGGACTAAAGAATAATCTACTCAGTGTGACATAGTTGAATACTATTGGATTCAAGGTAGAATTCATGAATGGGAAGGCCAATTTGCTAGAGGAAAATGAAATCTGGTTGGGTTTGGAAAACAAACAAAAGGTAACCTATTCTATCTAGATCTTAGTGAAAGTTCATACTTTATTTCTCAAGTAGAAGAAAGATGGTTGTGGCATAAAAGGTTATGTCATGTGAACTTTGATAATCTAATCAAGATAAGAAAGAAGAAAAGAGTAAGAGGTATTCCTAGTCTGAGGAAACCAAATATGGGCCCATGCAAAAATTGTCAAATTGGTAAGATGGGAAAGACAAGTTTCAAAAAAAGGACTATCATTTTAAAGAAGTCTTGGAGTTAGTTCATATAGGCTTATGTGGACGTATTGGAATAGAGAGCTACAATGGACATAAGTATTTTATTCTTTTTCTTGATGATTATTCTAGAATGATGACTGTAATGTATTTGAAAGTAAAGTCTAAAGAATTTCAAAAATTTAAGTGTATCTGGCAAGATTAGAGAAAGAAACTGGAAAGAAGATAAAGTGCTTGAGATTAGATAGAGGTGGTGAATTCATTTCTAATGAGTTCAATGAATTTTGCATTGAAAGAGGAATTAAGAGACAAGTATCAACCCCTAGTACACCACTAGAATGATATAGTTGAAAGAAGGAACAAATCCATCATGGATTGTGTAGGAACCTTGATGATAGAAAAGAGTGTTGCAATCAAATACTAGAGGGAAGTAATCAGTACTGTAGTGCATACCTTGAACGGAGTATAGTTAAAGAAAGACTCAAATCAAACTCAGGTTATGAACTATAGTATGGCTACAAACCTAATGTAAGTTACTTGAAAGTATTTGGTAGCAAATGTTATATCTTAAAGGAATCTAGGAAAGGTAAATTTGATGTCAAAAGTTATGAAGGCATATTCCTAGGATACTCCTATAGAAGTAAAGCATATAAATATTTATTTTTTATCCACTCATAAGATCATAGAAAGTGCAGATGTGAGAAATTGATGAGTTTGCAAAAAAGAGTGAAGAAGAAGGCAACAAAGAACCCGAGGATTACAAAAGTCCAAAGTCACCAAAATCTCCTAAAGCTACCAAGTTGCAACTAGTGCAACCTGAGTCATAGTCTAAAGGACCCAGGTCACAATCAGAAGCTATCGAGCTATTGCTAGAGCAAACTAAGTCTGATGGACCCAAGTCATAGACAGTGGAACCCAAGCTTGATATAGAAGATCATGGAGAGGTTAGTGGAACAAGTTCTAAATCCAATGTACCTATGTTAGCAAGATATGTTAGAAGGAACCTTGCACCTAATCAGATCATTGGAGACAAGTCAAATGGAATAATGAAAAGAAACAAATTAAAAGGTACATGCTTTCTTGTTGAATTTGAACCTAGATTAGTGAAAGATGCTTTGGATAATGAAAGTTGGATTGAAGATATGAATGAAAAAATAGAATAGATAGAGAGGAATAAGACTCGGACTCTAGTTCCTAGACCTAAGGATAAAAATGTAATTGGCACAAAATGGGTTTTTAGAAATAAGTTGAATAAAGATGGAGAAGTTTCTAGAAACAAAGCAAGGTTAGTATGCAAAGGCTATTCTCAAGAAGAGGTTATTGATTATGGTTAAAATTTTGCTTCTATTGCTAGATTGGAGGGTGGTAGAACTTTACTTTCTTATGTTGCACATAAAGAATTTAAAGTTTAACAAAAGGATGTAAAATTTGCATTTTTTAATGGAATTCTTGAAGAATAAGTTTACATAGAACAACCTGAAGGTTTTGTGGATCCTAGCAAAAAGGGTATGGTCTGTAGATTACACAAAGCATTGTATGGTCTCAAGAAAGCTCCCATAGTTTGGTATGAAAGAATTCATAACTACTTTATAAAGATTGGTTTTCAAAGAACAAATGATAATGGTAGCCTATATATCAAAGAAGGACTAGACAAGAAAATTGTGTTGACTAAAATCTTTGTGGATGACACTTTATTTAAAGGAAATGATGGTTTACAAGGCATTTTTAGAAGACATTAGTAATGAATTTGAGATGTCTATGTTTGGAGAGATAAAATTATTTGTTGGATTGTAGATTCAATAGAAGAAAGATGGTATCTATATTAATCAATCCAAATATATCAAGGAGATACTAAAGAAGTTTGGAATGGAAGATTCAAGATTAGTTGGAATACCTATGTTTACTGGACATAAGCTTTCCAAAAATGATGATTCCAAAGAAGTAGATCAAACCACATACATATCAATGATTGGAAAATTGCAATATGTAGTGCACACAAGGTCTACATTAGTAGTTGATATATGTAATACCCCAAAATTGGCACATTGCCATACTAACCAATTCTGGTCTATTCAATTCTTCCTAAGTCCTATTTTACTAGGCAATTCTAATTCTCATAATCTCTACTCGACCTAAGTGTCAAATGCAAAAAATCATTAATCTATAACAACCTCTTACTTTAATTAATTCTTGAATATTCATTAAATTGTCTAAATTAACCTTTTAATTGAATTAATTTAATTATAAGTGTTCATACTTTAATTAGATTAAATCCACCCCTTTAGCTAATGTATAAAGAAATTAAATATATTTGATTTAATAAGATATTCCCTTTTTTAATTAATGAATTTAATAATTATTCAATTAAAATTAAAGTTTATCCATTTATGAGGTCATATTCTATTTTATTGAATTAATTAATCTCTCCAAATCTTCTCTTCAGTTTAGAAATGGAAATTGTGGGTGAATTAAAATTAAAAAGGGATTAAATTAGTTAACTCCTTATTCCACTCAAAATTAAATCAGTTAACTCCCCTTTTCACTCAAAAGCAATCGGTTAAATCTCTTTTTCACTCAAAAGCAATCAGTTAAACCCCTTTTCATAAGGAATCTTCCATTATGATTGAGTCTCATCTTCAATCTTGATTTTCAATTCAGATTAATCTCGATCATCACTTGATTCTAGGGTTCTATTTAAGAAGCCTTTGATTCCTCATTAAGGAGGTTGATTTGAAGTTGCATCAAACTTATGTTGGAATATCTACTTGTTTTCACTTGCATTCTTAGTTTAATATTTTCTTATATCAATCTCATATAGTTTAACAATGCATTCATTTAGATTAATTGTTCTTTCTCATTCTTAGAATAATATTACATACATTTAGATTAACCTATATTCTTATTTAGCTATAAAATCCTTCGTTCTAGAGGTTTGGTTGCCCGCTTCTCATTCTAAGAGCAAAGGAAAAATCCTTCTAGTTAGATGGCAATGGGTTGAATTGTTGGATTACTTGGATGAATAATCTCATATTCATTCTGGGATGATCTTTCAGATAATGACCGTGTTGAAGTGTGTGTGAGGATATGAGGCCCATATTCCACATATACAATATGGTGGCAAGATTCTTAGAAAATCCCAAAGAAAATCACATGATGACAATCAAGAGAATCATTAGGTATCTGAAGCAGACTGAAGCCTATGGATTGTGGCACAAAAAAGGAGGAAATTTGGATTTGAAAGCATTTATAGATGCTGATTGGGTAGGAAGTGTTGATGACAAAAAGAGCACTAGTGGTGGAGCATTCTTTCTTGGTAAAAGAATAATGTCTTGGACAAGAAACAAGAAAAAATGTATTTCTCAATCCATGGTAGAGGCAGAATATGTGGTATCAACAGTTAATTGTTCCAATATTGTTTGGTTCAAGAAAATATTGGTAGGTATGAAGATAGAAATCAAGGATCTAGTGGTTATATTCTATGATAACGCTAGTGCAATTAATATATCAAAGAATCTTGTGATACACACCAAAACCAAGTACATTGCCATAAAATATCATTTTTTAATAGAATTAGTACAAGATAAAGAAGTAAGATTGGAATATGTCAATACTAAAGAACAAATTGCAAAAATATTCACTAATTCATTACCTAAGGATGCATTTTTGTATCTAAGAGGTAAGTTAGGGGTCATTCCCCTATCTAAAGCTCACGAAATAAATTTTAGTGATGCATCAACCAGAGCATGTTGAAGATCAACCAGTTGATGCAGTATTGAAAAGGGCACATTGCATATGAATCAGTACATAAGGTACACTGATATTCTCTAAATATTGTCTTTGGCATGAGATGTCAAAGAGGAAGAGTTTGTCATCATATAACAATTTTTTTTATAAAGGAATAATTATTTGCAAAGATGTCAAAGAGGGAGAACTTGGTTTGATATCAAAGAAGGAGAGTTTGCTATCAGAAAATGTCGAAGATAGAGTTTTGCTGACAGAGGGAGGAACTAGAGGTAGAGGGAGTTCACACTGATAGAGGGAGTTCTCACAGATGAGAATTAGAATAAAATTAAGGTATGTTCCTTGCTTTATTCTTTCTCTAAAATTTCATTTTAATATGACATATTGTGTTGCCATCAATTCTAAAGAGGTAGATTATTGAAAAAAATTGGTTAATTGTGTATTGTCTTGGATGTTACACAAAATATCATATCATTTCCATTCAGTGTATGCTGAGCTCACTCAGGTGATTAAGATAGTTTTCTATGTCTGGTGAGCATTCTAGAGTTTGCCAAGTTCAGAAGACAATGTCTACTGAGTTCACTTGAGCAACAAAGGGAAGATCACAAAAGTTGAGTGTTAACTAGGCTCACTTGATTAATGAAGGAAATGTTGGATGGAACCAATGTTAACTAAGCTCACTTGGTTACCACAGGAACTTTTTGAATATGTAGTATTAAACAAGTTCACTTGGTTAACATAGGAAAATCATCTCTAAGTTAGTGTCTACCATGTAGGGTTGACTAATGAAAGATTTTTTTTATTTTGGCATATTGAGTTCAATAGTTTTATTTGTTGGTTCCAGTTGGCTGAAGAGATGAATATTAAGTATTCTAAGTTATATTCAAGCCAACTTACAATGTGTATGATATAAATACAAGGTCAAGTTGATTATTGAATGTGTCCAAGAAATATAATATTTTGAAGATGATTAGAGGAAGTGAATTAAAAGGATAAGCTGAATATCCTTGTGGAGCTACAAAGATACATTCGATCAGGAAGGATCAAGTATCAAAGCCAGAATTGATATTTGTAATTAGCAATTTAGTTCTATCATAAATTAGGTCATCTCATTGTTACTCTCTAACCATTGTAGAAGTGATCTAAATCTTTTAATAGAGTTCTCTTAATAGCTATTTGCAAATCCTCTATCAAGGTGGAATTTCTAGATTGTAGTGTCTAAAGACCTCTAACAAGATCACTCCTAATAAGGTGTTTAAATCCTCTAACAGGGTCACACCTAATAGTGTATTTTTTAGAAGCCTTAACGTGGTTGGCTCCTTATAGGGCTCACTTCAGAAGAGTGGAAATTAGTAACTAGTTGTAGTTGGTGGTTTTTTCCAAATTGGGTTTCCACATTAAATCTTCGTGTCACTTTGTTCATGCTATTTCTTTTATGTGTATGCAACTAAGTTAAGTAAGATTAATCACATATAATATCTTAAGATTTTCATGTTAAGCAGTTGGTGAGTTATTTTAGTGTTTGCCAAGTTACAAAATTTGCTTGTGTAAATTGAGTGATTATGTGTTTACTGAGCATCATTGTTTTTAGCAAAGATTTCTATTGACATCTGAGGGATCTGGGATTTATTTAAGTGATAATTGATTCACTTGTCCCCTCTTAGTTACTCATCTTATATTTCCTACAGGTACATCATGTAGATCCTGACAAGAAGGTGACTACAACTCCATCCCTCAACCACATCAACCATGACATGTAGAAATGTAAAACAAACACACACGCATGATACACATGCAAGTATGGGGTAAGTATCCATAATAACATAAGCATCACCAAAGACCTAATTGAACTCTTTAAAGAAAACATTTAAATATTATCACAAGATTAACCATGAACCATAATAACATAAAATATCTCAAGTGCAGAGTATCTCATCACATATATAAACAAAACATAAAGATATGATCAGCTCATTTGGTAACTAAGTACAACTACATAAAATGATAAAACATGAAACTGGCCTAAAAGTGTTTGACGACAAGACTGAAAGAAAAATGGGGTAGGCACTACATATGACCTTTCATTTTGTCATTTCTTACTTGATTACATTTTCTTAATTGACCCACTTTTTTCCCATTGAATATTTTAATCTATATCTATTTTTTAGGAAACTTAATATAATAATGCTTTAATTTAGACAAGTTAAAGTATAAAACAAATTGGCCAGAAAAATACCTTATTAATGATCCTTTGTAATTGTCTTCCCGAATGCACAAAAATATGATCAAATCCACTTCCAAAATAATTATATTCCAAAATTTTTTTTTCCTACTTTTGGTTGAAATAGTTTGATTAAAGTTACATAGAAAATATATTTATATGAGCCTATAGCCTCGATCCCTATATGAATGCATTTAGTCAACCCCTATTTTAGTCTAACATGGTTCAACTACACCTATTTCACCAAAAATATGTCTGGCCAAACCTGCTTATACAACATCCTATGTGGAAACCATGCAAGCAAAATTAAATTTTTTTAACAATTCTAATTTCTAAGGTCAATTTCTCTATCAAAGCTCAAGCTTCTTCAAAAACTAAAAATACCCTTTTGTAGATCTCAAAGTCAAGATCATGTTCATATAATTTTCATAGTATTTTGATTAATTATATTATGTTAGAATTTTAAAATATTACTAGTAGCTAAAAAAATATTCGAGAAGCTGGCACTTCAAAAAAGGAACAATAATAGTAAATCATATTAAAAAAAAAACTTTATATATAGTACTAGATGAGAGAGTCATCTTCAATAATATGAAATTTATTTTCAAAAAAGTGTAGATTTGATAGAAAATGTTTGAAGGGAAAACAAAGTGTCCATTTATGATAAGTTCAATTTTGAGTACTTATAATTGAGAAAATGTACATGAAAATTTGGTTTTTTTTTTGTACAGTAGTTAAATACATGTCAATTATAACATATTTTGAAAGCAAAGAAAAAATACCATTTACATATTTTGTTTGACATGAGCTGAACCCTATATTTTCGGCAATTAAAAAATACAGTTTTAAAAAACAATGAAGAACTTCTTACATGATTTTTTAAAAAGTTATCTAATTCTACACATTTTATCATTTTACATATATTAAAATTTTAAACACAAATGTTACTTTTATGTTGTTAAAGGTAAACTATTTTCTTGTTGTCATCATTTTCCTTTATAAAAATGTGACATAGGTTTAATGTACTTTAACCCCATAACCTAAGCATATCCCTAACCTTAACCCCAAAATGATGTATAAGCTAAATGATTAATCGTAATCTCAGATTTGTATCTTTTTATTTATCAATAATTATGTTGTTTTATCAATAGTATAAATGTTCTTTTGTATGTACACATTATTAATTAACCAATTACCTCTGAGAAAACTACATCTACCTTATATACCACTTTGGACAAATTCAAACAAGCTAATATTAACAAAATATTATAAAGACACATACACTAAATTTTCATACTTATAGCATGATAGACTTGGTACCTACATCTTACATGAAGCCACAATAGAGCCCTATGGGACAATCATTCCTCCCTTTATCTTCAATTTCCCATCAAGCCTCAAATTGGGCTAAGAACCCAATGCCTTCGTCATAGTCCTCTTATCTACTATCCGATTTTGAACTCTCTTAAGCTGCTCTAGAGATATGTCTCTATGACATAGTCCATTGACAGTCACCAAGCATCCTGAGTTCTTATCGATTCTCATCTCATTCATCATTGTCATATTCCAAACCAAAAACTGACAATAGGACTCCCTTGAGTCTCTAAGAAATCGCCACTCTAACAATAGATTCTAAAACCTACCCGAATCTAATTCCAACCATAAATTAAATAGCAATTATATTACTTTTAAATAAATATAAAATAATTATTAATAATTGTAAAATAAATTTAAAACTTAAATTTGAACATAATTAAGAATTGAATTTTTAAATTTTTTTTTAAGAATATGATGTAAGAAGCATTCTATATAGAAAATAGCCACGTCCAAAACCAATCATGCGCTCCTTTTAGAAAGAGATTATAACAACCTCCCAAATTATTCGAGATTAACATGTGTGCATGCTATGGAGGTTTCGTGGTTGCAACACAAGACCGTGGAGAAGGGAATTGTGCATATTATGCATGCACTCCAAGCACCCTAGAACTGCTCTACACGTTAGTCTAGCATGTTCTACCTTTCTTTTATTGAAAAAAAATGGGTCTATATCATTCTTTAATCTCCACATCTGACTCGTCACAACTAATATAAAATTTTCGAGCAAAATTTCCAGTCTTTAATTACGAGCATGTGCCAAGATTTCAGTAAGCATCTACTCACATGGGATTTAGATGACTTCGATTACCAGTCGTTGAAGTTGTCCCAGTACACCATCGTACTCTTTTATAACGAGAAATTATCCGACACTAGTTTTATGTGTGAACAAGGTTACTATAATTATAATTATATATTGTCTCTCTTCTTGAATGTGAATCCGGGTTCAAACTCATGCCGTCTATTGCTTCAAAAATTATTAACAATTAGAATCACGTTGCCATGCTACTTTTCTACGCTGGCCTTGTCATGCAAGAGATACTTTGAAGACAAGTTTCAGAATGTTTTATTGCAGCATACTGAAAAATATAGTTAAAAATACCGAACTTTTTCAGTTTCCGTGCAGCAATTGATTTCTAGGTATTGTTGTTTTTAGACTATGTAAACAGCCTAACTGCTATGCTATTCGGGATAACTTGCATGTAACGATATTGGGCGAATTTCTATATAAGAGAGGCTTAATCGTTAACCTGTCATATACCCATTTGCAAGTCTTTTCTCAACAAAAATGGCCACCAATCAAGTCTTTCAGCCATTGTTTCTTTTAGTTGCTCTATTTTTCTTAGAGTCAATAATGGCGAGGTCATTTGGAACCTCTGTAAATATGAGCAAGGCTAAAAATGGTGTTCAATATCATGTTGAGAAGCCGGAGCTTGTGGCTCAAATGGTAGAAAGGTATGAATTTCATTCTAACCTAGCAATTAATAACATTATAGTACTGTTTTAAACCAAAATAATATATGGTTCCAGAGTTGGTATGTGTCTAATGTATGTTTTGCGAGATTTTTAATTGGAATGACAGAGATTCATGATATATATAATAATAAGACAAGGACTCTACTTCATTCATATAACTGATTCTTAGAACATTCGATCAAAAAGATTTTTGTAATTTCTTGAATCATAGAACAATTTATTAATGTTTCAATTTTGTATTTATCTTTATATACCTAGTGGATCAGACAATTTACTAAGTTTGAGGAGATTTTGTGCAGGAGATTAAATAGACCTAGAAGGAATTTGCTGTCGTGTGGAACTGGGAACCCAATTGATGACTGTTGGCGTTGTGATTCCAACTGGGTTAATAACAGAAAGAGGCTGGCTGACTGTGCCATTGGATTTGGTAAAAACGCCATTGGAGGTAAAAATGGCAAATTTTACACAGTTACTGATCCCAATAATGATGACCCAGTTACTCCCCGTCCCGGCACTCTGCGCTACGCTGTCATTCAAACCGAGCCTCTCTGGATCATCTTCAAACAAGACATGGTGATTAAGCTGAAGGAAGAGCTTATCATGAACAGTTACAAGACTATTGATGGTAGAGGAGCCAACGTTCATATAGCAAATGGAGCATGCATTACAATTCAGTATGTGAGCAATATAATCATTCATGGAATCCATATTCGCGATTGTATACAAACAGGGAATACAAATGTGAGGAGTTCGCCAACTCATTATGGGTACAGAACAATGGCTGATGGAGATGGGATTTCCATCTTTGGAGGAAGTGCGGTTTGGATAGACCACTGTTCATTATCAAACTGTTCAGATGGACTTATTGATGCCATCAGAGGCTCCACTGCCATCACCATTTCAAACAATTATTTCACTCAACATAACAAGGTATTCAATTCAAATACTCATCTTCTGACAGATTTACAATTATTTTCATATTATACTAGGATACCGAAAGCCCTAATGGAAAATCAAATATTCGAATATAATATCGACTAGCTGGTTTTTATTACAGGTGATGCTTCTTGGACACAGTGATGACTATACCCAAGACGTTAATATGCAAGTAACAGTTGCATTCAACCACTTTGGAGAAGGGCTTGTTCAGCGTATGCCCAGGTAATAATAAAATCTCAATAAAAAATTTCCTTGTTTATAAAACTTGCTAAAGTATAAATTATCTCTATTCTGTACTGTTGAGGGCTAAAACATTGATGTTACTAAATGCAGGTGTCGGCATGGATACTTCCATGTGTTGAACAATGATTATACTCAGTGGGAAAAGTACGCCATTGGGGGAAGTGCAAATCCCACCATTAACAGTCAAGGCAACAGATTCCTGGCCTCATCCCACAAGGAGGTACAAATATTCATATCCAACTCTTGTCTAATATTTGAAGTATCTAGAAAGAATTAATGAATGAATAGTTAATAAATACTCTTGATGTCTGATGTCCAGGTGACAAAGCGTGAGAATGCAACAGAGGGGACATGGAGTAGCTGGAATTGGAGATCAGTGGGAGATCTGATGTTGAACGGGGCATTCTTTACAGCTTCAGGGGCAGGAGCATCTTCAAGCTATGCCAAAGCTTCGAGTACTTCAGCAAGACCATCCTCTGTTGTGGTCTCTATCACTGCAACTGCAGGTGCTCTCACCTGCACAAATGGCTCTCTATGTTAGAACACCAACATCATGTACTATACACACAAAGTATTAGGAATCCTATTTGGGAATTCTGTTTAGATAATCTAGGTTGTGGATTCAACTTCTGTTTTGTTTCTGATGTATGGATAAATGGTATTGTACATATTGCTAAATGTTATATAAACAGATTTAGAGAACTATAGATTTGTCTCAATTGAATCTTTAAAAAAATAAAAAAATTAAAACTCCAAATTAGCAGGCATGTGCACAATCAATCAGGTATGGTTTCCCTCTAGAGAAAATTTTGTTGTGATAAACTGTTGTTAAATATTTTAGATTTTTTTGTTTAAAGTCCAAAGGCGTCTTTTCTTAATTTGAAATCTGAGAGTATTTTAAGCACAGTGGAGTAAGTTCACGTTAATAAACTTTGACTATTTAACACTTTTGCACTAGGAATCAAGCCTTAGTGTGTGATGTTTAAGCCGTTCGTACCTCGCCAATGTCAAGAATAAATGCGTTTTCTTAAAGATTTTTATATAAAGGTGTAAAGTAATGTTAACAATTAAGTATTAGATCAAATATATAAAAATCATATCTGAAATAAAACAATATATGTGTATGCCATCAAGGTGTGTGAATTTTCATGGAGTCTAATTCATCTGTATAATTTTTTTTTTTTTTTATTCATTAAGAAATAAAAATTCAACCTCGAAACGTTCTAAATAAGTGCCAATCATCTTTGAATTAGACAACAATATACAAGTGAATAAGTGAATATGGGTTTGGTGTTTAATAGTAAAACTTCGTTAAATACAATAAAGCAAAAAAGACTTATTGAGAAAGCAACCTTATGTGAGTGAGTTTATATTTCTAAATTATTTTTTTTCATATTATATTATAAAGAATTTATTACATCTAAAATTATTTATATTTTCTTTATCTTCATTTATTTAATTTTTTACTGAAGCTTTTTATTTTAATTTTTATAAAAAAAAATGATTTATATCTCTAAATATTATAATTTAAACAAATATTTTATGTGGTATTTATTAAATTATTTTTAAAAGTATATTCTATTTATAATAAGATTTAAATTTTTGACATGTTCAAATTTAATCTAGAAGAATAAAAGTTAACATTAATAGGCTCACACCATCCCATTTCACCCATTTTCCATTGTAGAATGCCTATTGAAATTAAATAGTTTATATTTCTAAATATTTTTTCATATTATATTATAAATGATTTATAAGTAGTGTAGATATTTAAAAAAAATATATTTAAAGAAATGTCCATAGATATCAATTATAAAATGCTTAAAATTTGATTTATGACTGACAAATATATTTATATTTATATTTTTGAGAGTGACTTAAATTTTTATTTATTTATTTAAATTGATTAGTTATATCTTGACATGAGGATGGTTGTCAAATTTAAGCTAATGAACTAGCATTACAGGTGAATTAAATATTATTAGAAATAATATCATTCTAATAATATCGTTTAATAATTGAATAATTTGTTTAAAACATTAATTTTATAGAATATATATTTAACAAAATAATATATTATATAAACTCTTATGATCATCCATTGATTCTTAAAGTTTATTCTTTAATTATTTTAAATTCCTAGTTTTTATCATAAAATTTTAATCATTTTATTGGGTTTGTTTTATAATTTAGTTATATCAATTTTTTAAAAATAAAGATATCTAATATTGTGATGTCTATCTATATACTTTAGTAACGTATTGCTCTTGAAAATTTGTAACATTAACTAAGCATATATAAATAAGAATGCTAAATTAAATTCAATGGATAGTTAAATAGATAATAATAGGTAATTTTATGTTTTTATTGTGTTAAGTGGGAAAAGGATTTCATTAATTACAAACTAATACAAAATAATAAATAAAATATAAAAAGGACTTAGAACAAGTCCATTGAAGATCACCATAAAGATTTATATATAGAACATAAAATATCTAAAATTAATAGAGTTTAAAAGCATATAATACTAAAAAAGTTTAGAAAAAATAGTCCTTTGAGAATCTAATCCAAAAAATTTCCCAATAGGATGATGCATTCCTCCTTTAAGCCTAATGATGTTGTCTTACTCTTCTTTATCTTTATTTTTGTGTGCTTTTTCATAACCCTTATCACAATTCTCTACATTGAGTTCTTATTTATTCTAACTAGGCTCTCCATACCTTTCTCAAGGTATTTAATATATTCTTTATTTATTTCACCTCTAAGGAAATTGTGGAGGGGGTCTCTTATTATCCTTGGTTCTTATATCGTCCAACTCTATAGATATCACATGCCAATCTTGAAAATCCCTTGTATTTCCATTTTTTTTTTCTTTTCATCTTCCTAACCACCCTTGTGATGATTGAGAGTATTTGGACCTTTTAAGGCCTCATTGAATTGGGTCTCAATCTAGAGGAACATGTAAGAGAATATTCAAGCATAGGGTTTAGAGGATCCTTGTGTTTATTCATTTTTCTTGATTGGTTCTTCATTAAGTTAGGTGTATTATTCTTTTTTCTCACTAGTCCTCTCCAACCACAAGGTTTAGAGGATCCTCATGTATTTATTCATTTTTTTGATATCTACTCCATATATTTTCAAATTTTTTTTTTTTTTACAAATTTGCTAACCTCCATTCACCTAAGCACATGACTCTAGATCCTCCTTTACAAGATCACTATTAGATATGTCAATGGTAAGGTGAGAGTAAGGAGTAGGGATATTGTGAGGATTTCAATGATGGTTATTCCCTTACAATTGGGATTTTTTAGACTAGATATAATAGGGCTGCTAGTAGGTTCTTTTACCATCATCTAGTACCATTTTGGGGTTAATGCCTATCACTAATGAAAGTGTGTCATTTCTTATGGTAAATTTTTGTATCTTTGGCATGGATAGGTGACATTTCATAGGGAAATACTATAGGAGAATGATGGAATTTCTTTATTAAAGGAATTATTTTCTAGAAATTATAAGGGGTAGGAAAGTTTTAGTTATTATCAAGATAGGCATTTTGGGGTAGAGTGGGATTGAGAGGGGATGTTCTTAAAGTTAATGTAGAAATATGTATGGAATAAATCAGACCCTAGTGTAAATGATAGTAAATGCCTCCCAAAGTAAATTTATCTATAGACATGAATATAATTGTCATAAAAATAATACAAAACAAAAATGACAAGATTATGATGTCTTTAGTTATTAAGGAGGATAAAATGGTATACCTATTGTTAAAATAATTAGACATTTTCTAATTAACTCTATTCTACTTAAGCTAAACTTTACACATATAATAATTATTTTTTTAATTTATTATTATTACACAACCTAGGTTTTATCTTTTAGGGTTTTTTTAATCTCCTTTTATAAGAATTGATCTATCTTTGTAATATTGATTCACTTTTGATTAATGTAAATCTCTTTTTTGCTCATCAAGAATGTCTCATCCATGGATATGAGAATTCTAGCCTCCATAGATTTTGCTCTCTCTTTTTGTGATAGGTATTTGCATGCAGGTGATTTGTGGGAACTGTGGGGTTGATCTTTCATAAACTTCAACACGGTATTAGAGCTACAGATCTTCATGCCCATGTACTATTTGTGAGAGATTTGGCATCAATTTTTAGATCTATGGCTTTGAAAGTCCAATTTTTATTGGATATGGGGGGAACCTATTTTATAGAGAACTTTAAGCCCAAATGGACATCACTATTGAACTTAGAGCACTCAAAAACTCCCATTTCCATATTAAATACATCTAGTTTGGATGTTGTTGAAATTGAAGGAAAAAAATTTTGTACCTTGCCTATTAGACTTGGGCACACAAAATGAGACAAATACAATTTTTTATTTTTCCAATAAAAAATACAATCTGGGGTTTGTTTGTTTTTATAAAAAATTATTATGGAAATTTTTTTTCCAAAGCGATCATTCAATACCATGAGAACTCCTTGTTGGTACCATGCGTAGGCCTTTGGAGACCTCGACCAACATGCTTCTTGCATGTATCATACTAGTATGTGGGCTCTCTACTCACGAGCTCCTCCTATTGACCGTTAGTAGTCTTTTTTGGCTAAGCATTTTTTTTGGGAAGTGCCATGCCCTTTCCAAGAGTATGTATTAGCCATTTAGTGGCTCACATATTTTTCTAAAGTCCGTGGGCTTTGTGTTGGGAGGTGCTCCACCAATCACAATATTTTTGGAAGGTACCCACAATCTAACATGAACCTGCGATTTAGAGGAGGCATTTTTTCCAATTTTTTCAAAGGTTTGTGGCATTTTATGGAATTTTTTTGGGGAGGTCTTTTTGTTGAATAAGCACTTGTATTGGATCAATCCTCCATTTTGTAGTTAGGTCACAAGAAGAATTTTTACCCCTATCCCCATCCTTTCATGACTACACCACATTCCTTGTATTTTGTGCCACTCTTGTAGGAATCTCAACCTCCTTGTGGTAGAATTTCTTTGGAGCAAGATTTTGGAATTTTTTTGAAAAGATGAGCCCCCTAGTTTCAAATTCCCCTACAAGGCTTCTAGTCTTGAGCCTGATTATTTTTGACCCTCCCGTAGGTCTAGATCAAACCCTGTTCTTTGACTGAGAAGGGGCAGGAAATCAGGGAGAGAAATATAATTATATTTTTGAACTTCCTTATGCTTGAAGTGCACATACCCCCAATCTTGGAATGTGCACGTGAGCATGTGTGCACCCTCAAAGATGCACACCTATGGAGGTGTGTATAAGGAAATACACTAGGGCCTATATTAGACCCCAACCCCCCTCTCCTTTCCATATTTTCTCTTGCCTCTATTCTAAAGCCGTTCCTCTACACCCTTTAGCACTATGCTACTCTGCTCATCCATTACACAAACATCAAACCTAAGGTAAAGACCTCCAAAGAGGTGTGCATATGCACACCTCTAAAACACAAAAAACATAAAAAGAACCTAAAATAAGATTGTCAACCATAATGAGGTGTGCATTTGTGTACCCCTAAGAGGTACCCATGAGCGCACCTCCAATTGAAAACTTAGACTAAGACCCCCCCACTTGCACAAGCCTATTGTGCACTTGCACACCTTGGTGCACATGTGCACTAGTGCACAACTATGCACTAAGCCATTCTAAAGGCTAAATAAACAAACTAGCATGCCTATAAGGGTGCACTAGGTGCGCTAAAGGCACAACTACCCATTAGGGGGGAGAAAGTGCACCTTTTTGTCTTTTCTGAATGGTTTGACCCATTTTCTGATCAGTCTAAGTCCCATAGACTCTCTTTTGGATATTTCAACATAAGGTCACTAATGTTTGATTCTTTTGTGTAGATAAAATGGTGTCATCATCATCTTCTATGGATGAAAAAATGACATTGAAACTTGTTGCATTCAAGTACCAAAGAGCACCTAAGAAATCAAGATTCTAGGATGGACACATGGAGATCTGAGATACTGAGTTAGGTCACATCGACTAGAATGCCTTTTTGACTATTTTTCTATAAATTTAAAGAGAGGCCATGATGAAATTTGCATTGATCCAAAGTGGATTGGTTAACACAACATCACACCCCACATCAATTCAGTCTTTTGAACTAATTATGATGTTGGTGGAACACTATGTGACTGAGGAGAAGGTCGTAAATAACATCACATGAGAGATAGTCCTAAACCTTTGACCTCACAACATTGAGAAAGTATTCCATCTTCCTAGTGCAGATCAATACCTTCAAATTTCATGTGATAGATCAAAAAGGTGGTATAGAGAGAATGAGAAAGAGGCAAAATAACTAGTGCAAACCACATTTTTGATTGACAAGACACCTTTGGGCCAAAGAGTAGGCATGGTGGATATGACCAAGGATATATGAAATATGATGTCAAATACTTGATTGTCCTCCTTAGCAAAGTAATGGTCCTTACTATAGTGGGTTACCTACAAACATGGATGGTTCACTTTATTGAAACCTTAAGGACTACAAAGATGCCCATTGATTGGGCCAACATCCTAAGTAACAACTTGGATGAATAGCTATTTGCCGTCAAAATAGACCCTCATTTTTACATGACATTATACATGGTATACCTCCTAGCGGCCATAACCATTGACTATCTAGGGCTATATAGAAAGGGAAGCATGCAAGATGAAAATGGTTGGCCCTATATAGTATACCCACAACTAGGGAAAATGAAGCTCCCACTATAGAGTGTGGAATACAAAGTAGTCAATGATGGATTCATTTTTTCCATCATTTGATTCATTGAAGGAGATTATGTGAAAATAATGCCAGTAGAGGCAATAGCTAGAATCACTAAAGTAGGAGCCTACTACATTCAGTTCAAAACATTCATGTACCTTTGGATAGTTGGTATTCTTCTGTGCCCCAAAAAGCTCCCAAGATATCCTTCAGATCGATCGATACTCTTAGAGATGGCCCACCAACTCACTTCTCTTTATGACAAAGTGAGGAAACAAAACAAGAAGACATGGGTTTGGCCAATCACAATTGGCACATTGAAGGTAAAGAAAAAGGACATTTTTGCCTTTGATTTAGAATGAGATCAATATCCCTAGGAAGAATAACTCTCCTCTCCCATATGTTGACAATATTGGGATGGTGCAACTCCTGGTAGGAAAAGAGTTTGTCCATGTTGAAGCTCTATAAGACCATTGAATGATTGTAATAGATGACTATGATGTTCGCATCAGGGACTATTGTACGGTGAGTCTATATCTAGTAGAGAATGTGCTGAAAATGAAGATTCCTCTAAATGTCGTACAAAAGGATGCCCCAAAATTCATGGATCCTTTGTATAACACATAAAAAATCGATGATAGGCTAATCATGAATTCAAAAATAGGACGAGAGGAAAATGATGACATAGATCATTGGTCTAGATGTGTGGTTAAGCTAACAAGGGAATGGATCTAAAAGCCATTTTGGATGGATCTAGTTCCCTAGGCCATATCGTTGCAAGCCACAACCAAGCCTCAAAAAGTTAAGGTTGGTAAGGTCACCATACCAACCAACCTCACTCAATCTTCGATAAGGATGGAAATGGTACATCAACATGAGCAAGATATTGAGTACTTCAAGGTAGATAAGGGGAAAAAGAGGAAGAGGGCACACCCTAGGGAAAAGAAACAAGTGGTTAAGTCCAAAACAACACCAACTCAGTAAGAGCCAAAGACAATAGACCATCCTCAAGCTAAGTAGGAGAAACCTCCAAAGCAAGCACAACTAGAGAAGGAAGAGGAGGAAAAACTAGAGGAACAAGGGGTCCCACTATTGAGAACTTCAAAGGAAGAAGCCCCCCCTCATCTCCAAAGAGAGAGAGAACAAAAACAACTATGGTGGGTGCTTAGATGAGGAGATTACTAAAGAAGAATACTCCCTACCCATAGGTTCTAAAGAGTATCCCGAAAGTAGAGGATGAGGAAGAAGGGGAATACATAGAATTTATCCCTTTGAGCCAGAGAACCCACTCAACTAGAGCCCTAGAGGAATAGAGAAGAAGAAGCCCTACATAGATACCTCAATTCATTCCAAGAGAGCCTATCCAAGTATCAACTTTAGAAGATGAACAAAAAAAGTGGATAGTAGAGATGGAGGGTGATAGAACATATATTTTCAACCTCTTAGACTTTGATTTTATGCCAGTGGACACCAAGTTAGTGGGTCAAAAGATAAGAGATATTCCGATGAGTGAGCCTTTAGGAAATGATTGGAATTAATTGCCTCCTCTACCTCAAGGACCTCTGGGTATTCCATCAACACCAAAATAAGATATGACCACCACTGTGGATAAAGGGTTAGTAGCTCCACCTTCTCCATTGATACAAGTAGAATAAAAAAATCAAGAGACCAAGGAGAGAGAATACTAACAGCTTCATGTCATGATGATGAAGTATCTGAAGAGGGGAAATAGAAGAAATTCAACCAACTCCCCTAGATAGAGAGGCTAGATCCTTAGCCCAAAAAATAATAAAAGCTCCTTTCAAAGATCCTCCTTAACACAAGAAGACTCCAAAGTGGAGTGATAAGGGAAAGAAGCATGCTTCAACACCAACCTCTTGAGCCAAGTAAATGTCACCTATGGGGATACACCATCATGGCTGAAGAGGGAAGTCATATTTCAACAGAAGAAGAAGTTGGAGATGATAGAAGAGGAGAGAATGAAGGAATTGATGAAAGTGATAAAAGAGGCTTGAGCAACCTAAAGGTGATGTTAGAAAACTTTCCTTCATCATGAAGAATCAAGACTAACACCTTCTTACTCATATCACCATTCCTCCTCCTCATGTCAACACCGAAGAACTAAATCCAAAAGATTACCAAATAAAGGAGGTCATGTTGGAAAATCCCATGGTGGATACAACCAAAGTATTGATCACTACAGGCCTAAAGGAGGTATTCCAGCACATGGATTAGGATGAATCAGAGTTGATAACACTGTACAAGTAGAACAAGCAACTTAGAGGCTACATGAATGAAGTAGTAGGAGCCATCCACCTAGAAAATCTAGAGGTTGCTCTTGGAGATGCATTGGGCAAAAAATAAACGGGCCCACATATTGATTAATTTTTGGAAGCATGTCAACAATGGTGTGATGGTTTTGAGGAAAAAGGGATGAAAATAATATAGGCTAATTTGAACATGTTGATCCACATCTAGTCAAATTTCGACAAGTTGGTTTCTATTGTGAACCAAGATTTTGGGCTGATGGATGATGTACTCGGGCCAAAGATCTACAAGACAAGCATGAATAAAATATCAATCTTTTAGAGGAATATTTGAAGAAGCTTTGTCAAATGATGATATAAAAAAAGCATTCAAAATCAAAGAAGCATTGTTGGAACTAGATACCAAGCTTGAAGATTTGATAGAAATGAGAATAGAAGTTAGCAACTACCGATAGTTAGTAAAGAATAAGTATGATGCTTTAGATTTATTGAAAGCTGGTGAAATGGCAGAGATAATAAAGGAATTCAAGAATAAACATCCAAACATTATTTTGGTGTAAAGAGGGAAAAAACCTAGATGCTGGAAATTGAATTTTGACACTTAGAATATTTTTTGGTTTTTCAAAAATTGTCACCAAGGTGCACAAGTGTGTAGGTGCACTTTTTACAGAGGTATGCTGATAGTTTTGAGCAATAAGTAGTGCACTGACAGTTGCTAATTTAGAGCATTTCATGCACTAGCAATGTGTTTTGATGGTAGTTCAACTCCTAGAAATTCCTAAAGAAGGTCAAGCTTTCATTTTTAGAACTTCCAAATCATATTACAACTTCCTTCTTCTTATTCTTTTATTCTTTTGTGTCATGAAAAAGGATCATGTACCCATTAATGGATATAAACAAGGGTAGAGACCTATTTAGCACCATTTAGAGAGTCAATTTGTACATAATTAGATTTTTTTTATTAGTTTTAAGCATAAGTTTGTATTTAAAGAGCTCTCACTCCCAACACAAATGGAGAAAATGATTTTGTATAAATACATGGATGTAATATGTAATATATGCTATTATTTTGATACAATAATATATGCTATTGGTGCTCTCATTCAGAGTACAATTATTCTTTTTGGAGTGTGCTATTTTTGTGAATGCATGTTCATGAATAATAATGGAGCCAATGGTTGTATTGCACTATTATGATCACACAATCTTTTAGTTTTGGAGTTTTCCTTGTGTTAACAAATTCCACTGTTGTGACAAATTGGAGAAAGGATCCTCTTTTTTCTTGCATAATATTTTATCTCATATGGTGTACTTCTTGTGGCCTTGTGATTTAATGAAACATGAAACATCTTTTGGTTATTCTTGAAGTTCCCATTGATGATTGCATCAGTGGAGTTGAGAAAGCACTGCACTTCTAATTTCACTTGTTTCCTACCCAATCCTTTTGATAATTTAAATCATAGAAGTGTTATTACCTTGGTTTATGTCCATTAGAAATCTCCCCTTCAGTTATTTTCTCAAATCTCTGGTTGCTCTATCTTTTCTATTTTCTTTTAAAAACACTTGGTTAAAATAGGAATTCATATAGTTTCATTGGTAAATTGTATTCATCATAGAATTAAAAAAATGTCTTTTGTGGTTATATTTCAGACAGCAATAGATTGTCCAGATTGGTTTGAACAAGCAAAGGCTTCCTAGTGAACATACACATTTATCTTCAATTGACTTACCAAGTAGGTTGAAAAACCCACCCAGAACCTTGGAGTTGGTTTGTGATCATATTTTCAAGGGAGAGATTTGAAAATATCCATGTCATTCAACATTGTGCAAAATGATAGCTCAAAACTATATTTTCTCAGAGTTTGTGGGCATGGGAAGCCATTTTAGGTAGAGAATTTTTGAGTTTTGAGTTTATGCCCATGCCTTTTTTGTACTCTAACCTACATGAGCCATGTGGAGCCTTGCTCACCTTACCCACAAGTTGTGATTATTTTACCATGCTTTTTCCTTCATTAGAAGGCATTTTTTTAAAATAGTTTTTTATATGTGAATGGGCATTTTGGCCCTCATGCAATACCAAAGGAGGCATGGTTAGCACTAACTCCTATGTTAGCACCAATGTAAGAACCATAAACTCATGTTCCACCATGGATAGAGCATGCACATTGGGTACCATAGTTTTTTGGAAAAAGAAGGGTATTTATTTTTGGCCTCAATTTTTGCCCCACAAACTTTGCCGATCATTGGTTCATGACATGTTCAAGGATTTTTTGTGGGAGGAGTTTTTAGGCTATTTGTTAGACTTCGAACAAAGGTTTTTGGAGGTAATTTTGCATGAAGTTTTCGGTGAATATGTGGTTTGCACTATGATGGTCACCACACCTTGTCAATGCCAATCACCTTGCCATTTGTTTGGGGAGCAACAGATTTGTTTTTGGTTCATGTGCACTAGCAACATGCTCAATATTGTTTTTGGCATGTTCTCATTAACAACTTGTTTTTGTGGATGCCATGGTTTTGAACAAATCACAAGGCATGATTTTTGTGCCATGAGAGTTCATGCATAGGCTTGTCTCTCCTAGCAAGCATTTTGGTCTAAAGGTCCTTTCCATGCACCACAAGTTTTTATGACCATGTTAGCCTAGTCAACCTTCCAAATGTGATCAATTCAAGGAAAGCTACCAATGACTTAGTTGCTTGAGAAAGAACGTGTCTGTATTTGTCCACCAATTTTAGGATATATTTATCAATAATTGTTGATGTATGCAATGGTGAGGGCTTGATTTGCACACCCTTGGAGGAAGCACATTGAGAAGCACTATTAAGATTATTCTCAACTAGCACAAGTTTTTTGAGGTACAATACATGTAATCAACCACTCCCATCGATTAGACCTTTTCTTTGTCATGATAGTAGTACCTAGGATGCCACACAAAGGAGATTGCATAATTTTTCAACCTTGCCAATGATGTTTTGGCTTCATGACTTTTTTTGGAGGGTTCTTGGGAACTTTTTTTTCTTTGAAAACATGCATTATCTTCTTGGTCACTGAATTTTTCTTCTACAAATGACCCTTTATTTTTTGGCATAGTTTTTTTGGTGACTGGATTTTTTTCCAATAGGGGTCCTTTTCTAGGTAGTTTTCTGCCTCGATAGTTGTTTGCCTGTCAAATTTATGCTCATCACTAGTTGACATCATCACTACATCAACACTCATGTCACCCCTTCTAGATCTATTTGGACTTCCCTTCACATTTTTTCTCACATCTCGAGCATACAGACTTCATTTCCCACAAATAAGATATTGCCAAAAATTTGGTTTTGAGCTTGTCATAGTGGTGTGGGTAATTTTTAGTTTTGATGCATTTTTTTGGTTTTTACTACTATCAAAGTTAGTGGTTCTATTTTTTAGTTTGAAAGACATATCTTGAGCATTTGATCTCCAATTTGGGAATTATTTATATCATTGGAAATGTCTTTTAGAGCTCCTTCCAGTGATGCTAATTGTTTTTCTAGATTCCACTCTAGGTACATTCTATTTAGTTTTTTGTATTTTTGCATTCTGGTGGATATCTTGGTTTTTTTAGGCCCGAGGATTGATTTCATTGCTTTAAATGATTTTTCATAGGTTGTACTATCTATTGTATCACCCTTATGTCTCTTCTAGTCTATTTAGACATCACTTATATGCATTAGATTGCAAACACACTGAGATAAAGTGTCATATTGCATATGTATTTTTATTTAAGTTATTTTTCCTTTATTAGCCTTCTAATTCAAGCAATGTCATTTGAGAACATTGTATTCTTGTGAATCATTATATCTTGTGACTTATTGTACATGTACTACTCTGATTAAAGTGCCATAGGGGGTTGATGTTTTGCCTTTGGTTTCCATTTTCGTTTGTCTTTAAGTATTCCTTCCATGACATTAGCCCCATGAAGTGTCTAAGATTGATCACCTCAGTACACATATATGTATGAAATTTTGTGCATCTTGATCATGGTTCCTTGACATGCAATTCTATTGGCCCAGTTTTTCCATTACCTATCATGTCACCCGTGTCTTCATTAGGGGGGTTCTTTTGTTGGTTCTTATGCTTACTTGGTTTTATGGAGTGAGCTATGTATTCAAAATTTCTTCTTATATACTAGTCAAATGTAGTGGCTGGGTACCTATGCATTTTGGTGAGATGGATTATTTACCTTATATATAGTCTTCTTTCCATTCCTACTTTGGATGGAGCCTTGCATGTTCAATTGATCTGTATCTAAAAGTTAATTTATTTTCCTTTATGTGACTTCTAATTCAAGTAGTGTCTTCTGAGAGAACTCATGTAGACTATAGTAATCTCTATCTAGCCAGGTTTTATTTTAGTGGACGTTCTTCAGATCACTAGTTAGTGTTTGATAGAGCTTTAAAACTTCTACATACTTCAATGGTGTTCTACATGATCATCTCTTTTGTTCCTATCTTTTGGAAAATTCTCTAGTTTGGAGGCTTCTTTAGTCCTTCACTAGTTCTTTCAACATTTTTTCCTTCTCTTTTTGGAGTAGGGTTTTTCCCATGTGGCTTTCTCCATTTCTCCTCTTTACATAGACTTGGTTGTGCTTGGGTACCTCATTAGGACTTATTTGTTAGGACCCAATTCTACTTTTAGTAGTATTTTCTAGGTTTTTAACTACTCCCTAAATTTATCTTAAAGGGGGGTGTTAGAGTAATTAGATATTCTCTATTTTGTTCTCTATTCTAGTTAAGCTAAACTTTAGACATATAATAATTAATTATTTTATTAATTATTTTCATGAAACCTAGGTTTTACCTTTTAGGGTGTTTAATCTCTTTTTTATAAGGATTGATGTCTCTTTGTAATATTGATTCACTTTTTATTAATAGAAATCTCTTTTTTGCTCATCAATAATGTCTCATATGTGGATCTGGGAATTCTAGCCTCCAGAGCTTTTGCTCCTCTCTTGCTGTTATAGATATTTGCATGCAAGTGATTCTTGGGAATTGTGGGGTAAATCTTCAATCAAAACACATATATTGTTGCAAAATGACCCTCTAATGTGAATAAATTTATCAATTAGTAGTGTAGATTTCTATAAAGTCTGTACACCTTTCATATGTCAAGGATCCCTTTCTCAATGGATCAAAGTGTTCTTTTACAAGCCCTTTTTTTATCTGAATCCCAAGCTTCCTAGACACGTTTCATGTTGTCAAAAAATTGATGGATGCATGAGGAGTCTCTCAACCTCAAAACTTCTATTTGTGTTGATCTACCCTTTTATCTTTTTGAGGTGACATTTCTCATTAGTATAATATGGAGTGACTTTATATATTGGGTTTTTATTATGTTTGGACATGCAACAAGTAGATCAAGGTTGTACAATGCTAGAGAGTCATAGAATTTTCTCTAAAACCCTTGGAAAATGATTTCTCAAGGTGATGGTCCGAATGACATGGGTATATTTTTATGATTTTAGAATCTTGTCATTTTATTTTTGGCCTATTAGAAGGGGTAGTTTTCTCTATTTCAAGGGTTGGGATTTTTAGTTATGACTATACTCATATTTTGACCAATTGGATATGTTTTCTAGTGTAATAATGAGATAGCATACTTGAATACTTTATTACCAACTACATTCATGTTAATGAAAATTTGAATATTCTCAAAATGTTATTTTTTAGTTTTGGTTCATGTTGAGTACACTAGTAGTTTGTGTCAATGTTGAGTATTTACTATCTTAAATAAGACTCTAGTATTTGTGTGTTTAGATTTTGTTCAATGATGGATCATGTTGAATGTCAAACATTATAATTGAAATTAATTATGATAAAAATGTGCTTACTATGAGTGAGGTTATAGAAAACAAATAGATGAATAGGAATCAGTGACTATTTTTTTATTTTTCATGCTTTATATATCCATCCATGAAATGATATGAATGCTTTCTTATGTATCAAGGATCTTGTATTTAATTTTGCATTCTGACAATGATAGGATTGTGGTATACTATCCTAATTCATAGGACAATATTGTATTCAAATGTTATGCATTATCTTTGTTAAGAAAGATTGTGAGTAAGTAGGAATATGATTTGGTGCATTGCCTCTATTTTATTAATTTATGATCTCTCCTTTCACCCAACTACTCATGCAGAACCACCTCCTTAATGGGCTAAAGATTATCCAATGAGATAGTCACCCTTTTTCTTAATTAGCATATCTTATTCCGTGTGTTCTACTTTACCAAGAATTTGGATTGAGTCCACCCTCTTGCTAAAGTGGGGGTAAATGAAACATCTTAACTTTGAAGTAATCCAATCTAATGAAGGTTTAGCACATATTAAATGTGAGTTCAGCATGTTCTCCACCTCTTTTATTTCTTTCCCCTTTTTTTGTCCTTTATCCTAGGTGGAATTTGGGTAAAACTTAATAGATGTCCTTTAAAGCTCCTATTTTCATGGTGATGAACTTGAGGTAGGATCATTTTTCTCCTAGGTCCTTCCTTTCCATCCATATTTCCACTTGGAATTCAAACCTAGCACGAAAACATGATTTCTTCATAATTAGGGCATGATTTCTAGATTTTGAGACCTCTTTTAAGGTTCCTAGATTGTCCATAGGGTTTGTGCATTGGAAATTAGGCATGCATTATGCCCATTATGTGTCAAGGGAATACTCCACCCCTAACAAGCTAATCAGGAGTGAACTGTGCCCTTGATAGGGCTCTATTTTGGCCCTTATTCTATGAGTCTTTTGTTTTGACAATTGGGTACAAACTCATTTTTTAGTAGTCTTGTGGTAGTTAATTGACTCTGATCTTTATTTAAGCCCTTCCATTTCCTCCATTTTTCATATCTACCCATCAAATTCTCTAGCATCCACAGTTCAATCTATTAAGTAATCTTGCATTCAAGTTTAAGCCTTCAACATCCATTCAATCATTCTAAGAAATTGAAGGGGTTTATCTTGAAAGATCTTCTTCAAGGTCTTTTGGTACATCTTCCACATTCATTCATATTCATCTTCTTGGTCCAAACCCATTGGTAGAGAGGATCACATTACATTTGATTCAATAGATTTGATTTTGTAAGGTGAATTTGTATATTTACTTTTACATACATGTTATTTTAATTATTTCAATTGAAGATTAATTCCTAAACTAGGGTTTGACCAAGGAAAATCCCCCATCAACAAAAAAACCTTTTTTTATTGTAGGTGGGTATGTGCAGGATCATGGTCAACCAAACTATACTCTTAAGTGACAATAAAAAGTCAACAAATTAGGGTTATGTCAACTTGATGTGCAATTTTCTACTTGTTATAGACTTTATATCAAAAATTTGAGAGAAAAGAATCTCTAGGAAATTAAATTTAGTTTCTAAACTACTAGGCCTTATCTAAAAATAAATAAAAATTGATAGATCAAAATTTTAAATTTTAATGCAATTGTACAAAAATTGTAGGACAAATATAAGAAGTAGACATATGTCTGACCACCTTAATCAAATAGAAATGATAATATTTTTTATTAATATTCTATATATAAGAAGTAGACTCATGCTTGGATGTGACACATATTTTTGGGTATTTTTAATCTAAATAAATAAATAAATATTAATTTAATACTTTAGTATTTTTGGAATTAAAAAACTCTCATGCTTGACCACCTTAACTAATTCTAAACTCTACAAAATTTAATTGTTTTTGTTTCCTTATAGTAGAAGAAACATTTAATGTGATGCATCTTTTGGGTTTCAAAAATGTTATACCATTTGAAAGTTATAGTTGTTTTTCAAGTAGTGTGTCAATTAACACTTTATACGTAACTCTATTAGAAAATACATAATAAATACTTGTACTGAGCTTGTAATTTGATAAAAATTACATTTATGGAAAGATAAGAAGATTCTTAAAAGGCCCTTTTCATTTCATCAAATTTTGGTGGAAAAAAAGTCATCACCTACATGTTTGAAGTAAGAAAAACAAACAAGAATAGGCAAAAAACATATTTTTGGGACATTTTGAAAGTTGACTATATAGGGTTGGTATCAAAAGATATAGTAGGCCTTATAAAGGTATTAATTGTTTTCTTTTAGTATCAGGATGAGTGGGAAAAAAGTTCGAATATATTTTGAAATAATTTAAAGGATTTCAGAACTACATCTTTTTCAAATCACCACTTTTTGGCACACCATGATCTTGCACATACCTAGGTGGTGGATTCTAGATCAAAAAATAGGTTGTGGATTCTAGATCGAAAAATAAGTTGTAGATCAGAGTACCTTTTTTGAGATTCTCCAAAATTGTGAAGAAAGAATCAATGTTGGAGATAATCAATTATGGTTGCATAGACACTTGATGCACTAGTTTCCCCTAACAAATCACCAAAAGATTTTTGGGCTGTGTATGTCCTGTAGTTTTAGGCCCAGATTTGAAGATCTCCTATTTTTATCATTACAAAAAGCATAAAATATATTTCAAAGGTCAGTTCTTGTTCCTCATTTTTCATTTCAACATATCTTTATTTAGCATACAAACATATTGTAGATCTTGAGGATTCTAGGTTCTCTTTCCCCTATTATCCTAGATCTAGCCTTGCATTGATGCTCCTTGTTCAATTGGTTGGCATTAATCTTGCTAGACCTAGTTCCTCAGAATTGGGATTGAAATGTTCCTATTTCCTTATCTCCCCTTTCTATATCACACACTCACAATAAAAGAATAGACAAAACAAATGTATGCATAGGATTATGTGATGAACTTAGGTTTTATGTGCTTGACTAACATTTCCCATGACAGAGATACCTTGCCCACTGTAATTTTCCCTCTAATCAAGGGTTTCTACATGACCAAATGAGTGTATAATGTGTTATGATTTTATGTTCATGTTTACATGGTCGATGCAATTTAGATTAGAAAAAGTTACTTTCATTTACAAGCATTGTAGAAAATGTTATGTAATTATCGAGTTAAAGAAGTGAAGGTGAAAATTCTAAACTTCTACAAGGAAAAAGTTTTTCAAGGATACTGATTACCCCCCCCACCACCCTTGGCATCCCACCTTTCCTAATATTTCAACATGTGCTTCAAATAACCATAATAAGGTTATCTCATGAGTCTAGAAAATAATATAATATAATATAATATAATAAAAGCATGCATTTATCTTGATCATCAATCTTATCACCAAAAAAATTCAACTGAGTAATTAGTATATTTAATGAATTCAAGTGATCAAAAACTAATTTCCGTCCTCCATTCTCAAAGAATACAAATTCTTTGTTAGAAACAACATATTTACCAAGAATATCCCTTAATAAATATCACCAAGCTTCTTCCAAAGAATAACTAACATATTCTCTTCATGAACATTCATGAGTACACAATCAGCCAAATAGAGTCTTATCAAACCCTTGGCTTTTCAATCCATCTTATCCCAATCTTTTTGTGATGTAGTTTGAGGTTTCATTGAAGAAATCACAACCCATATATCTCTATCTACAAGAATGTCTTCCATGTTAAGTTCCCACAACTCAAAATTGATGCCATTAAAATTATCAATCTCTACTCAATTAGATTTGCTTGTTATATCTAACATGCATAAATATTATGAAAAAAATCCTCTCCAAAACTCCCATTGAAACCTATCTACCCAACAATAGTAACAAAGCTATCTAGGCTCAGATACCAATTGAAAGGAAGCCAATTTTTTTTGAAATGATAAATCTAATAGGAGAAGGAGATGAGAAGGAGAAGCCTCTACAAATAACTAAAAGTAAAGGTGAGGATATGAGTACTATGGATGAAGAAGAAGAAGAAGGAAAGGGTAAAGAGATAGTGGTTTTTGATCCACAAGAGAGTAAAAGAAAATAAATTTTAATAGTTGAGCCTCAAGTGAAGAAAAGCCTAAAGATAATCACTAAGCCTAGCCATACCCCACCAAGGGTCACTAGGTAGAGGAAAAGAGCGTCTACCACTATGACTAATGTCAAGCCAAAGAAAGGAGTAGATAAGGCTATGAAACCTATTTAGAGGAAGATTTTGACAAAGTGGAAGAGTATTGTTGATGAAGAAGAGTAGAGAAAACCTATGAAGAAGCAAAGGAGAAGGCTTTTAATTGAAAATGATGAAGATTATGAAATATTAAAAAATTTAAAAGATACAAGTCACTTTAGATTTGCAGTATTGTACAATCCCCCACAAGTAATTGAAGAGATATGTCACAACATTAGGGAAAGTGTAGGACTATTAGGATTTCATTCTACTAAGTATGATAAATTGGATGTTGTTGATAAGAAAAAAGTTGATGAAGCTACTTTGGATATGATGGCTAAGTTCAAATGCACCCCATTGGAATTAGGAAACATGATTCCTAATGAATTTTGTGCCAAAGTTGATGAGAGGTGGAAATTTGTACTTAGGACTGAAAGACAAATTAGGGATGGTGCACTTGCCACTATTATGCCATAATTGAAAAGGAGAAAAATTGCAAAGGAAATAAAAGATTATACTAAGAATTTTTTTACTAAAACTAAGAAAAAATTGAACTTGTAGTGGAAGAAAGTAGAGTTATAAGGAAGAATATATATGGATTGGTTCTTGCAAATGAAAAGAATAATGGGGATAAAGAAGATGAATAGATAGAACTATAAAATCATGAATATTTCAATGGTTATATGGTTCAACAAGGTGGAGAGAAAACTCAAATAGTTACAATAGAAGATGAGCCTAAGGAGAATCTAGTGAAGGCTGTAATGAATGAAGAAATTGAACCAAAAAAGGCTATGCTAGCTAAGCAAGATCAAACCAAGGAAGTGCCACTCATGAAGTCAACATAAGAGTGTTGGAAACTTACAATTGGAAAAGTTGTTTTTTTCGGTCATTGATGTCAAATCTATTGATAAGACATATTGCTAGCTAATCTAAATGTCATATCTATTTTATTGATGAAGAAGATTTGAGAAATTGCTCATAATAATAGTACCTAAAGGAAAGGTTGAGTTATGAAAAGGAAGCTAAAATGGACATTTGATTAGATAGAGTTTGATAAAGAAAAGTGATTGTTTATGTCAAGAAAGTTAAGCCAAACTAAGAAATAGAGTAAAAGGCTAAGGAATGTTGAGTGATGCTAGTGTCAATTAAGCCATAGTTAGTTAGAGAAAATCTAGTGTTGATCAAGCATTAGGATCAACTAAGAATGATAGATGATGTTGAACCAAAATTTTTACAGTGATCAAGTAATTTAGTGATGACTGAGTGTTTGAATTTAGAGATTGCTGAGTAACAATATGAGAATGAATTTGAGGAAATTGTGAGATCTAGCTGACTTAGTTTATTTCTTAGCAGATGTAATCCATGTTGAAGATAAGAGTGATGAGTTGGATGAATAAATTTAAGGTGAGGATTGGGTAAAGACCTAATAGATGGTTTCTAGAGAAGTTTCTAGATGAAGATAAATAAGATGGATAGATACAATGAATCATATTGAACCTAATTGTAAACCCTAAGATCTATGGTGATGATGAAAAATAATAAAGAAATAAATGTCTATTTAAAGAGGTACAAAGTTGAACAAATGTAAGTGTGTGGGTGCAAGTGTATGTAAGAGTTGCATATAGAAGGTTGATCAGAGAAGCACAAGTGTGAGAGTGAATGCAAAGCTAAAGAAGATTTCTTATGCAAATGCTAATGTTGATAAGTGAATTTGAGCAAAAGGCTTAAGTGTTGTTGAGAAGAGAAGGTTGATTTATTGAAGGGTTTCCAAGTGAATCAAGAACAAATATGACAATGGAGAACTTATCAATAAGTCATCACATGGACCAAACAGAGATTTGAACTTGCAAAGTGAGTTGTAATCACATAGATCAAAACCTACTATTTTATTTCTAATCATTGTAAATAGTTTGTATTGAAATGCTTTTAATAGAGGTTGACCTAATAGTCATTTGGAAAAATTAACAGTGTGTGTAAATCCTTTCACTAGGTGACATTCTAAATGGAATGATCAAAGTCCTCTGACAAGGCCACTCCTAACACAATGATTAAATCCTTTAACAAGGTCACATTTAATAGTAAATTTTATAATCCTTTAATAGGGTTGGCTCCTAATAGAGCTCACTTCAAAAGAGTGAAAAAGTGGTGACATGTTGCTGGTGGTTTTTTCCAAGTTGGGTTTCCGCGTAAAATCTTAGTGTTAGATCTTTTATGAATGATTTATATGCTTTAAATTTGATGATGTTTTCATTGAGCAAAGAAAGTTATGTTTAAGAAATTTTTTTAATTTATATTAGAGACTGAGAAACAACATGATAAGAATAATAGTGAGGGATTATGTTTAAATGTTCAAATAGTACTTAAGGACCTTGAGTAATTGATTCACCCATCCCCACTCTTAGTTATACTAAAAATTTCTAACAAAGATGTATTGTTGAACCCAAATCCCGTGTTCATGCAAGTAAAGGAATATCTTAAAATAGATACATAGGTATACACACAATGGGTAGACTCTACAACATCTATAATTTAAATAATTCCTATATTTTTAGTAAGTTTAAATGTTAGCCAAGGTGAAGCAAGAGAAGGTGATGCTAAGAAATAGGGTATGTTGGCCAATGAAGGAAATAATACACCTAAACCAGAAAAAGAAATAGATGTCACTAAGGCTGATATCAATGTAAATATAGAAGGTGAGAATGAAGAAAAGAGCCTAAATGATCAAGAATATTAGTATGTTATAGGTATCAGACCAAGTGCCTCAATACCTCAATAGGGAGGAGCAAAGGAAGTAGGAAATTTGAGTTCTATCAGTTAACTCCACAAAGGTGACAACAAGGATAAGTAGGATGAGTTTGTATAGTAGTCGGGTATAGATAAGAGAAAAGAAGAGGAGAAAAAGTTAGGTCAAATGTCTTATAAGGGTTAGGAGACTAAGATGGAGCCACAAAAGATGAGTCTAGAAGTATAAACACAAGGTCTATAATAGATAATGTCAAGTAGCACCACATCAGACCCCAAAGGAAAAAGATTGAAAAAGAAAAAGAATTCTCCATCATTAATGAAAGGTAAACCTAGTACATTAGATGAGGAAATTATGATTCCTAAATGAGACACCACAAATTTAAGTGAAGAGAAAATGAGGATTTTAAGTGATATGTTGGCAAGAAAGGCCAAGAAACCATAAATGAGGAGGGAGCATTGATAGAAAGATATATTATATAACATTAAGGACATATTCCTTGATAGAGTTATTGTTGATGACTTAGATGAGAAAAATCCTATAATTGAGAAATTGATTATGATAGTGGAGAGCATGAATGACCTTGACATTGACACTCAAGAGAAAATTATTTGGTGGTTAGAAAGGAAATTTGAGAATAGAGTGTTAGAGTAGGTAATAAAAGAGATAGAAATAAAATAGCTTGTAGAGCTATCTATTCTCATTAATGATTTGGAAAAATTAGTTACAAATGAAAATACACAATTTTTAAAAATTTTCAATGATATCTTGTCACAATGTAAGTTAATAAGGGAGTTAATGGATAAGATTGATGCTAATCTTTAGAAGGACAAAAAGTCATTGAGCATGGATCCAAGTTCCAAATTAGTATATTTTAAATAGATCATTTTTTTGTAAGGCAAGAGATCATAATTATTACATGAAGAATGTCATATTAGAAATGAGATAATCTATTCAAGCTTGACTATTACCTCATATGGAAGTAATGAAAAGGAACCTACAAACTATAAAGGATCTTGTATAGAACCATCACTTATCCATTGCAAATAACATGGCGAATCTAATATCCAAGATAGAAATTAAGAAATAGGACCTTAAAACTTTGAAGACTAATTGGGACAATATAATGGCTATCATTATCAGATTGCACCATCCATATTTAAAATGTTTTGGTGTACTCCTTGAGCCACAATTGAATATCACTTCTAGGCACAACTAACAAAAGCAAGGGGGAAATTGTATGATCAAATAACTATGAGCATGTAAAGGGAAATAAATAATGTGCACAAATTTTATCTGTATAGTATGAAATTAGAGCGAATGGAGTAATAAGGAGATTTATGTTTTGATGTTGGATACCAAAAATATTTTTGGAAAATATTTTGAAAGTGCAAGTTATAGTAGAATATGTAGACCAATCTACCGGTATGGTGTACATCCAAAGGGGGAATACATATTTTTGAAGCTTTCCATATGCCAATTTTTGATTATGACAAGTGTTTTTGCCATTAATGTCAAAGTGGGATATTGTTGACCCTAAAGAAAATTATAATATTGTTAGTTAGTGCAAAAGAATAAGTTATTTACAAGGCATAGTTAGTTGGTCAACATTGCAATTGAGCTACATTATATTGGTTGAGCTATGTAAAGAAGTGTATACATTCAGTAATTGTTGAGCAGTAGTGACTACTAAGAAAATTGATAGTTGTTGAGTATAGAGTGGTTGCCAAGTTATACGGGAGGCAACACATGCATTGAGTGCTATAGAATCTAAGAAATATAGTAGAAGTCAAGTAAAGTATGTACAAAGGGACAACATGAAGACCAATCATGGCCAAGAATCAGAAGGTATATGTGTTGAGTTAGACAATTTTTGTATATATGTTTGGAATGGTACAAAATCTTATGTAAACTATTTGTGCTGAGTTGGCAGTATATTTTTATGACCAAATATATAATCAAGGAGATAATTACACCTGTAATTATGCATCATTAATCCCTATACAATTAGATCTACTAATTAAAAAATTGGAAGGACTAAGAGGAAAAAGGAATGAATTTGTATTATTGCTTGAGATATAGAAACTTTTAAGATGGCTATTTAAACATAATTTAGATTTTGTTGAGAGTTGAAGGATTGTATTTTTATAAAGCTAAAGATGAATCAATAATTTGTGAAGCAATGTGAACAAGCAGGGAAAATAGTAGTTATTATATATTAATCATAGAGAGATGATTTGTCATCAGAAATCAAGTGCAAATCAAAGGAACAAGGCATTGTTACATTCAAATTAGTGTATCAGGGTACATCTCTCTATAGAGTGGTCCTAATAGGCCTATACAACTCTCTTAATAGAGTGCTCACTTAATTTTGTAGTTTAATACCTTTAATCAAGGTAGTCTTAATAGTGTTGTAAGCTATTAGCAGGGCAGACCCCTCATAGGGCAGATCTTCAGAAGTGATAAAAATTTGTAGCCCTAATCAACACTCTTTATTATTGCAATAGTGAATATTTTGTGGGTGTCATCCCCACCATAATTTTACCTTTATCTTAGAGGGGATTTTCATTACCAAATCTAGTGTTATGTGTTGATTAGGGTTTATGTATTTTATTTGAATGTAAGTCAATGTTAGATCTGATATTTCATGAAGTTGCATGTTTGATTACATACAAGGTTAAGGTTTATGTTAAATATGTTAAGCATGGATTATGTTTGAAGAATCAAAGGTTTTAGATATCCTAATTCACCCCCTCCCCCTGCCCCCCCTCATACTTTCCCACTAGATTTCCAATAATAAACTATTAAAATAATAACCAAATAAAATATCAAATAATTATAAAATCAACTTCAAAATAAATGGCCAAAATAAAAAAAATAAATAAACATTAAATAAACTACTAAATAAACTACCAAATAAACTACCAAAGAAACTACCAAACACACTATCAAATAAATGATAAAAAAACTATTATTTAGCAAAAATAAATGACCAAATCAATTAATAAAATAGATTAGTCTTAAATCTAGACATGAGATAAATGTCTCTCAATAAACTATTGGTTTCATGATCAAAACTAGTCATATATCTACATTTTGTAGTAGTTTATTTAGTCATATATTGTTAGTTTTGTACTAGTGCTACCTTCCTTCATGCTTGCTAAACTATACCTATCTTCTATGAAGATTTCTTAACAATATAAGTTATTTATACACTGTAATACTACCTTAGACAGTTTTGTAAGTAATTCTATGCAAAACTTAAACTTTTAACTTTAGGGACCTTCATATTGTATTATGTTTCCATTGATGAAAAGCCTTGACATATTACCTTAGCCAAATACCCCCCCCCCCCCCCCCCCCCCCCCCCCCCCCCCCCCCCCTCTCTCTCTCTCTCTCTCTCTCTCTCTTTTGCCCTCCCCACTCTCTCTCTTTCATAGAAGATGAATTTAATTTATGTCTTAGGAATTTTCAAAATACCTAGTTAGAAGTTTAAATATGTATTTAATTTATATGTTTGTTTAATTATTTTAGATATATAGAAGTGAATAAATTTATGCTCCATAAATTCCTATGCTATGTTTAAATATTAATTCTATATAGATCTCTCTCTCATTATATTTTTAGATGTATTTATTATTTTGATCTATGCATACATTTTATTTATTTTTATCATAGGTTTCATTAATATTATTGGGGACTCAATTTTGCACTCAAGTACCACTAAGACATGTTAGGATTCCTTTGGACTCCTAGGACTCTATGATACATATTCACCCACTTATGAAACTTACAGCCCCTTAAAGCATTATATGACACATGTGACACACACAAATATATTTTAGATTTTAATATTAGCTTTCATTGTATATGCAACTATAATTTAGACTTAAGTAATTAATTTTTAACATTTAGTTCACATGTCACCATTAGATGATCATACATGATAGATATCAAGTACCTCAAGGTATACATGAGGATGAGGTACATAAGGATCGAGGTCAATGAGCACATGCTATTGCACCCCTCATTCACCACCACACTCCTAATTTAGCTAGTATATTTTATTTTGCTACATTAAAGAAGGATCAATTTAGAGAGTCCATCTATAGATATGAGGATGGGTTGCATAGAGATATTTGTACTTTGATTTTGAGGAGTCCTAATGACCTCACAATGCATTTTTAGATCACACTCATCATTTGCACAACATGTTTTAGATTACGGTAAAAACAAGTTTTGAAGGGACCTGAAACCATTTACAAAAAGACTAAAGATAAACCATTAAAGAACTACCAGGTTTTACAAGGACCTGAAACCTAAAGTTAAAAAACATTCAAACTAGGTTTTATAGGGACTTGAAACCAAGAGTTTAAACCAAACTTAACAACCAGGTTTTACAAGGACCTCAAATCTATAGTTTTGAACAAACGAGAAAGAAAAAAGGAAAAAACCAACAAAATCACCTCGACTAGAAACCAACATGCTCGATCCACAGCCTACACCTACAACAGTTCCTTGATTATGCTCGCCACCTCTTTACTTGCTTCCACAATACTCTAGATGATGTTAGTAGATGAAGGAATAGGAGCCCCAAGAGCTTGAGCCACCTTTTTCCTTGTGCTCTACCTTGTTCTCTTTCTTGGCCCACTAGGACTCCCCACTCTAGCATATCCAGGTGACATGATTTCTTCATTACTTTTCTTTCCTAGACTAGATGCCACAGTTCACAAAGGCTAGAAGTAACCTAGTTCATTTTGAGGCCATTCTTCTTAATTAGGTGATGGAGTTGTTATTCATATTCTTTTAGCTTTTCAGGAATGTTTCCAATATGCACTTCTAGTAGGTAATCTTAACTTGTTTGACATCCAAATCTCTTTGCATAATTTTACACCACATGTTATTGATAGGATTTTTGCACAATTGAGAGTCAAGATCCTAGGTGATGTACCTTTCAACTCAGTTTAGATCTTGGTCTCTAAGGACACCATTAAATGAGATGTCTTCATATATTATGAGGGGGGGATAAGATGAGGGAATATTAAGTTAGTCAATGAGTGTTTCCTTCAATTTTGTTTTGATCAATAATAGGCCAAAGCCATGATTACCATGATTAATTGTCATTATTTGTTATTATCAATTATTATTAATATTGATTAAACTCGAGTAGATTGGAACCTAAGACTCTTAGATGAGAGGCTCATAATTTACCATTGTGTTGTAGGCTCTTGCCTAAACATGTTTCCATTTATTTATTTTATGGTGTACCCTCAATTTCTTACATCACATGGTAATTATTCAAATGATGATTAGATACCATTATATTTTTCTCGACGATTCTACATTTAGATTTTTTTGGGGCTCAACATCAACAATTTCAATCTTTGGACATATTTTTGTTAGGGGTGTGACACTTTTTCTCCTTTCTTTGATTAGTATTATGGGGTTAATTGAGTTTCACCATCTCATTGATAAGTTTTGAATCAAAAGACTCTAGTAGTGACACTAGTGTGTGTTACTACTAGTGATAGAGTTTTTATTACTTAATAAAGGGAAGTAATTCATAAGATAGGACACATTGCAGTTGTACCCAAAAACATTACTTCTAACACTTTGGCTAGATATATTATAACTAGATTGACTTGCCTGAAATAATATTCTAAGGCATCATCTAGTACTACAATAATAACTTTGAGTGATGATATTTACAAATATGTAGGTCTTCCTATGATGGGAGATATATGTGGCCTTCATAGAGAAAAGACACAAATAGATATGGTACTATATTTTTGTTAGAATTATTTAGAATAACTGGGGGGGGGGGGGGGGGGGGGGTGAATCAGTTATTCAAGGTCCAAATGCCCTAATAATATTTTTTCTACACTTTTAATAAATCCATACACTTTTCATCCATCCAAACTTAAGTCAACCATATTAGTAAGTTACAGTAAATCAACATGCAGAGATGAAACATTCAAGATCAATACATGACACAATGATTTATGTGGAAACCCAATTTGGGAAAAACCACCAGTAACATGCTACTTGATTCTCACTCTTCTAAAGTGATGCCCTGTTAAAGGCCTGCCCTATTAAAGGCTTACAACACACTATTAAATGTGACCTTGTTAGAGGATTTCACCAAACTGTTAGGAATGGGCCTGGTTAAAGGACTTTAGAACATTCACTTGGAATGTCACCTTGTTAAAGGATTTATCTCATGGCTATCAAACCAACCTAAGTCCATAGGATTTAAACTAACTGTTACAATTGCTAGAAAGTAACGATAATGGCCTTTTGATCTGATATAACTTACAACATACTTTGCAGATTTTAGATCATACTTTCAGTTCAATCCTTATGCTTGGCTTCAATCACTTCAGCTCTGATTGCTTGTCTTATTATCAAGCTTCGTCTCCTGAGTCTTCTTACTCATCATGCCAATGCATCCATATCTGAGGTCTTCTTATTGAAACAAAGTAACTATGCTCTCTTTTTTCTTTAGCACCTCCTAAAACATTTTATGCTTTCATGTTTGAATGCCTCACTCTCTTATTTTTCTTCATGGACTTATGACTCCTTAAATCAAAATTTGATTTTGTCTTTGCCGCTCAATTCTTCTTCTCTAATTTTAGGGTTTCAAAATGGATTAGATAGGATACAATGTATCTACCTCATATCTTGTTCTCATCTAGAAACTTCGTCAGTTGTATCCTTAAAAAAGATTTTACATGGTGTTCTGTGCCACCAACTCATCATTCTTAACTTCCATTAATTTACAAACTTCTAAATAACAACCTTGTCGGCTTAGATCTAGCGAATCTTTGATTTTCAAAATAATGCAGCAACTCGACATTATTGTTTTTACTAATGCTCGACATCTCTGTGTTACTCGACACTATTGGTTTTACTGGTGCTCAACATCTCTATGTTACTCGGCACTATTGGTTTTATTGGTGCTCGACATCTCTGTGTTACTCGGCACCTATATCTACTTGACACTTGAAGTGTACTCGGCACTTGATATCACTCGGCACTTGAAGTTTACTCGATACTTGATATCACTCGGCACTTGATATTGATCTTGCTCGGCTTCAACTAGGAATCTTCTAAGCTTCAACTAGCTTGCTCGGCTCCCTCTCTCTAATGAACTTTAGTTAGGCTTTACAGATGTCTTAGCTAAAAACTTTACATCTTCGATATGTTGCTGTGTGCCCATTCTCTGTGTCTTATAGTATGTCATCAACACACTTTTTCATCAATGGCTTAGCTGATCCTTGTACTTCATTACAACATCATAACTTCAACCTTTCTCTTGGTATACTAGTTATATTTTATTGATTGCCTCCTTGTCAATCAACTAATTGATAGTATTTGGATCACTAAAGCAATTGTCATTCCTGCAAATAGCAAGTTTGACATCAATGATAAAATAATGATTGAGAACATTCTTTACAATTTCCATATATCATTCCAACAAATTTCCTCATAATCTTTTCAATCATTTTCAACAATCTCCCTCTTTGGCATTGATGGCAAACCAAACTGATCAATTGATCAACTTAGTTACCACCAAGATTGTATACGTTATTTGCTACTTTTCTTTGCTGGCTTCTTCTTTACTAGCTGATCTCATATATCTCCCTCTTTCATATATATTTCCCTCTTGCTTTTTATTGATCAGGTTTCACATTTCTCCCTCTTTGACATAAATGCCAAAGATGTAGCATCTTTATTATGCAAAATATGAGCTTTGGCTTCTTGTTGTTTTCTCCCTCTGTCACCATGCTTTTGATTGATTTGGAGTTTCTGCTCCTACTATTATCCTCTGCATCATTCTTTTGATATTTCAATGATTCATTGCTAGTGATGCAGGGAAGCTTCCTTATTGCTTTAAACTGCTTGAGTTAGGGGTATTACCCCCAACTTGCCTCTAAGATATTCATAAGCATCCTTTGGCAACAGTTTGGTAAAGATATTTGTAGTTTGTTCCTTTGTGTGAATGTATTCCAACTTCACTTGTTTGTCTTCTACCAGTTCTTTAACATAATGATACTTGATTGTGATGTGCTTGGTTTTTGCATGCATTAATAGATTTTTGGATATGTTTATAACACTTGTGTTATCACAATACAATATCACAGGTTTTGTTACCTCTTCTTTCATTCCTTCCAATAGATATGTGAGCCACACAATGTTTGTGCAATTGACTGTTGCTGCCACATATTCTAACTCTGCAGTGGACTGAGATGTGCATGTTTTTTTCTTGCTAGTCTAGGTAACTAGCCTTTTGCTTAGAAATAATGCACCTCCACTTATGCTTTTTCTATCATCAATGTTGCCTCCTGCTGCAGTGGCAGAGAAGAGAAACGCTATAGGAGGCAACATTGTTGAAAATGTAATAGGAAATTTAATGTTATGTTTTAAATGCTTTTATTTTTTGAAGTTATTAATAACGTCCTACATGTGGTGGCATACCTAGAGTAGCAGTTCAATAAGCTCTCCAGATATAGCCACCTAGGACCAGGTGTGTGGATTTTAAATTAGAATAGTTTTTTTTTAGTTCGTAGGTGGAGTGTTTAATGATTTTTAGAATCCAATAATAGGTAGTAGGCAGTTTTTGAAATATTCTTGACTTAGAAAACGACTATCTAATATTGATAGAAAAACATTTCAGATTCTTATCCTTTTTTTGGATAGAAGACATTCTTCTTTTCTAAAATAAGAAGAAAACATTTCACATCCTTTAATAGGAAAAAGAAAGTCAATTTTAAGGTTGAGCCAGTCAGCTATGTAAGACAGGAATCGAATTTGGAGAGATATGGAATGTTTTTTTATTTCGTCTTTGTGCAAGTTTTCAATGGTCTGGGTTTTGAACGGATTTTTCTTATCTTCTCACTGGAAACAAGTTGATAGTTTGCAAAAGATTAAAAAGTTTTAGTTTTGGGTCGAATTTGGTATGTTTGTAGAAATTAGTCTCAGTGCGTGGGTAATATCTCCAAAATTCACCGTTGGATTTTCATGAGCTTTGGATATGTTATTATAGGCCTAATTATGCCCATCTTCACCAGAGCGATTGAAGAGTTTTGATCTGGTTCAAGAGTTATTCATGTCTAAGTGCAGGCTTATCTAGAGACAACAAGAAGCAATGTTTTGCAGAAAAATGTACTCTGATGCGGGGTCAATATCTCAAGTTTGAACCGTTGGATTTCTCTCAATTTTTTATATGTTGTTTAAAACCTAGTTATGCAAAATATCAACGGTTGGATTGAGTAAATCTTTTTTGGTTCAAAACTTATTCATGTCTGAGTGTGGGTCTATCTGAAGGTAGCAAGAAGATATTTTGGGGGATTTTATTTTCAAAGTTTTGTTTATTGAATCTGATTTTAGTGTGTGATCCTGAAGGTTGTAGATGCCCTTTGAAGCAAATCAGTTGAGTGACTGATTCCTCCTGAGTTTTCCAAGGTGTGGCTCTGCATCACCTCCCCAATCTGCATCTGTATATGCATTGAGCTCAAATTTTCCATTCTTTTTGTAGTATAGACCAAAGTTATCAGTTCCTTTAAGATATCTCATTATTCTTTTTACTGCTATGAGATGATTTTCTTTAGGATTAGCAGAGAATCTAGCCACTATTCCAACTGCTACTGCTATGTTTGGTCAACTATGCACAACATATTGTAGTTTTCCAATCATGGATCTGTACATTGTTTGATTGACTTCAGCTGATTCATCATTTTTGGACAGCTTATTTCCTGTTGCCATTGGTGTGCTGACGAGTTTGGACTCCTCTAATCCAAATGTTTTAAGAATTTCTTTGATGTACTTTAAAAGTGTCACAAATATACCATGTTTGAGTTAATGTACTTGCAATCCAACAAAGAATTTGATTTCTCCAAACATAGACATCTCAAATTCATGTTTCATTTTGTCAGCAAAGCCTTTGCAATGCACTTCCTTTCCACCAAACACTATGTCATCCACAAAGATTTTAGATACAATAATGTCTTTACCTTCTTCTACTTTGATGTACATGTTGTTGTTATCATTAGTTCTTTCAAATTCTATTTGTATTAGATACTTGTGAAGTCTCTCATACCATGCTCTAGGTGCCTGTTTCAAACCATAGAGTGCTTTATGTAGCTTACAAACCATATCCCTATTGTTTTCATCAACAAATCTTTCTGGTTGTTCAATGTAGACTTCTTCTTCTAATATGCCATTTAAAAAAGTAGATTTTACATCCATTTGATAGACTTTAAAATCTTTATATGCAGCATATGCAAGTAAAGTTCTTACTCCTTCCATTCTAGCAACAGGGACAAATGTTTCCCCATAGTCTATTCCTTCTTCTTGAGCATAACCCTTGCATACTAGTCTAGCTTTATTTTTGGTAATCTCACCATTCTCATCTAGCTTGTTTTTGAATACCCACTTGGTGCCAATCACATTCTTGTCAACTGGTCTGGGAACCAAACTCCAGGTTTTGTTCTTCTTTATTTGATCAATCTCTTCTTCCATAGCTTTGTAACAGTCATCATCTTGTAATGTACCATATACTGTCTTAGGTTTAGATTTACTGATTAGACATGATTCATGTCTTAGTCTATTCCTTGTCATTGGTCTTGCATCTTTGTCACCAATTATCTGTTCAGCAGGGTGATGTCCTTTTACATATTTGGATAATCTTGGTTCTGTCCTTGTTTCCATGTTTGATATTTCTGACTTAGGGTCACTATGTACTGAGTCTTCAGGTTGTTCTTCATCTCTTTCATATGTACTAACTTCAGAATCAGATTGTGCATTTTCTTCATTCTGCAACTCAACTTCTGAATGCAACTCGACATTCACTAGTTGTGAGTCAGCTGAAACTGAAACTTGTTGTTGAGTTTCAATTTGATTGACATCATCCTTATTAGTCATTCCTTCATAAGAATACACAAAGGTTTTGTATTCATCCATTCTTTTTGGTTCTTTAGCTTGGACTTCTGTATTTTCATCAAATTTTACATTTGCACTTTCCACAATTTTATTAGTGTTAGTATTCAAACACTTGTATGCCTTACTTCTAGTGGAATAACCAAGGAATATGCCTTCATCACTTTTTGCATCAAATTTTCCATTTCTAGCATCTTTAAGGATAAAACATTTGCAACCAAATACTTTGAAATGTTTTACATTGGGTGAGTGACCATACCATAATTCAAAAGGTGTTGTATTTGTACCTTTCTTGACTTGTACTCGGTTCAGTGTATGAACAACTACACTTACAGCTTCTCTTCAGTATTTTAGAGAAATAGTCTTTTCCATCATTAATGTTCTAGCATAGTCAATCACAGATCTATTTCTTCTTTTAGCAATTCCATTCTGTGGGGGAGTTCTAGGAGTTGACGTTTGCCTTTTGATTCCTTTATCATTACAAAATATCTCGAATTCATTTGATGTGAATTCACCACCTCTGTCTAATCTTAGGCATTTCAAGCTTTTTCCTATTTCCTTTTCAACTCTAGCCACATACCACTTAAACATTTGAAAAGCATCATATTTTTGTTTTAAGAACATAACAGTCATCATCCTGGAATAGTCATCAAAAAACAACATTATGTATTTATCTCCTCTATAGCTTTGTACTTCCATTGGACCACATAAGTCAGTATGAACTAGTTCAAGTACTTCTTTGGATGTATAGTTTTTACTTTTGAAACTTGACTTTATCATCTTTCCTAACTGACATTGTTTGCACATGATATTATCAGGCTTCTTCAATTTTGGTAAACCTCTAACTTTCTTCATTTTACTGATCTTGACCAGATTGTCAAAGTTGACATGACATAATCTTCTATGCCACAACCATTCATCATCAAATTTTGCAATAAAACAAGAAACATCATCCATATCAAGGTAAAATAGATTACTCCTTGTTTGATCTCCTTTTCCTATCAGTTTACCATCAGTATCATACATTTTTTCGATTTTGTTTCCAAATTCTACTTTGCATCCTATATTGCCTAACTGTGAGACACTCCGCAAATTATAGTTTAATCCTTCAACATAGTATGCATTATCACATGAAATTTGTTCTGTGAGCTTAATGGAACCTTTTCCTTTGATTTGACATGGAGAATCATTACCAAATCTAACACTATTTCCATCATACTGAGTAAAGTTAACAAACTTACTTTTGTCTCCTATCATGTGATGTGAGCATCCACTGTCTATGATCCACCTATCATTCTTGTTCATACATGTTACCAGTGTTGTAGGCTCTTCTTCATCAGATTGATCCTTCATGGCTACATAAACAACTTCATCATCATTGTCATCAGAATTTTCTTCAACACTATAACACTTCTTACCTTTTTCTTTGTAATCTCTCTTGTATCATCTCTTCTAAATTTGTTTTTTTTGCCTTCCTTGTAATCCTTTTTTTATGCAAACCTGGCAGTAATATGACCTACTTCATTGCAATTGAAACAAATGATAGGCATCTTACCTTTGAATTTTCCTTTACCTCTGTGAAATCTTCTAGCAAGCAATGCTTCCAATTGTTCCACATCTTCCTCATTAGTGCTACTATCACTGGATACATACTTTATTTTTCTTCCTTTCTTTGATTTCACCTATTCAACATCTTTTAGTGATAACTTGGCCTTAAAGGAAGATTTAGCATTCTCTGGTCTGTAGTTGTCAAAATTAGATAACTCAAATGCAGTGAGTTTACCTATTATACCTTCAAAACTTAGATTATTTCCTAGTATACATCTTAGTTCTTGTATTGTTGATACTCTAATAGCATAGATAGGGAGAAAGGTTCTTAAGAACTTACTATTAATAGTATCTTCATCTAGTTGACCACTTAAGCATCTTATTGCACTTACCACTTCTTTTATTCTTGTGCCATACTGAGCAACATTCTCATTTTCCTCCATTTTCATATCATCAAACTTTCCTCTAAGACTTTCTCTTTTTGCTTTTTGTACATTCTGATATCCTCCATAGATGTTTGATAGGACTTTCCAAATTTTTAATGCAGTGTCACATCCTTTGATATCATCAAATTCAGCATAGTTGAGTGCAGAGGCAATCTCTAGCATTGTCTGATTATTTTCCTACTTGTTTTTCATGTCCTCTGCAGCAAGAGTACCAATTGGATCTACATGTTCTGTGACAATTGAATTTTGGGTATAATCTCCTATGGATCCAAGATGTAGCTTCATCAAACTTTTCCATGCAACAAAGTTGTCTTTATTGAGCTTGGGAACTTCTCTCTTAGGCATTTTGATCTTTTCTGCTTATAGTTCCTTTAAACTGAATCAACAGTTCAGCTCTGATACCAATTGTTAGAATTATTTAGAATAATTGAGAGGGGGGGGGGGGGGGGGGGGGGGTGAATCAGTTATTCAAGGTCCAAATGCCCTAATAATATTTTTTCTACACTTTTAATAAATCCATACACTTTTCATCCATCCAAACTTAAGTCAACCATATTAGTAAGTTACAGTAAATCAACATGCAGAGATGAAACATTCAAGATCAACACATAACACAATGATTTACGTGAAAACCCAATTTGAGAAAAACCACCAGTAATATGCTACTTGATTCTCACTCTTCTAAAGTGATGCCTTGTTAAAGGCTTACAACACACTGTTAAATGTGACCTTGTTAGAGGATTTCACCAAACTGTTAGGAATGGGCCTGGTTAAAGGACTTTAGAACATTCACTTGGAATGTCACCCTGTTAAAGGATTTATCTCATGGCTATCAAACCAACCTAAGTCCATAGGATTTAAACTAATTGTTACAATTGCTAGAAAGTAACGATAATGGCCTTTTGATTTGATATAACTTACAACATACTTTGCAGATTTCAGATCACACTTTCAGTTCAATCCTTATGCTTGGCTTCAATCACTTCGGCTCTTATTGCTTGTCTTCTTATCAAACTTTGTCTCCTTGAGTCTTCTTACTCAACATGCCAATGCATCCATATCTGAGGTCTTCTTATTGAAACAAAGTAACTATGCTCTCTTTTTTCCTTAGCACCTCCTACAACATTTTATGCTTTCATGCTTGACTGCCTCACTCTCTTATTTTTCTTCATGGACTTATGAATCCTTAAATTGAAATCTGATTTTGCCTTTGCTGCTCAATTTTTCTTCTCTAATTTTAGGGTTTCAAAATGGATTAGGTAGGATACAATGTATCTACCTCATATCTTGTTCTCATCTAGAAACTTCGTTAGTTGTATCCTTAAAAAATGTTTTACAAGGTGTTTTGTGCCACCAGCTCATCATTTTTAACTTCCATTAATTTACAAAATTCTAAATAACAACCTTGTCGGCTTAGATCTGGCGAATCTTTGATTTTCAAAATAATGTAGCAACTCAGCATTATTGTTTTTACTGGTGCTCGACATCTCTTTGTTACTCGGCACTATTGGTTTTACTAGTGCTCGGCATCTCTGTGTTACTTGGCACTATTGGTTTTACTAGTGCTCAACATCTCTATGTTACTCGACACCTATATCTGCTCGACACTTGAAGTTTACTCGGCACTTGATATCACTTGACACTTGAAGTTTACTCGGCACTTGATATCACTCGGCACTTGAAGTTTACTCGGCACTTGATATTGATCTTGCTCGGCTTCAACTAGGAATCTGCTCGACTTCAACTAGCTTGCTCAGATCCCTCTCTCTAATGAACTTTAGTTAGGCTTTACAGATGTTTTAGCTAAAAATCTTACATCTTAGATATGTTTCTGTGTGCCCATTCTCTGTGTCTTATAGTATGTCATTAACACACTTTTTCATCAATGGCTTAGCTGATCCTTGTACTTCATTACAACATCATAACTTCAACCTTTTTCTTTGTATACTAGTTATATCTTATTGATTGCCTCCTCCTTGTCAATCAACTAATTGATAGTATTTGGATCACTAAAGCAATTATCATTCCTGCAAATAGAAAGTTTGACATCACTAAAAAATTAATGATTGAGAACATTCTTTACAATTTCCATATATCATTCCAACAATTTTCTACTTGATATTTTATAATCATACATTTCAGATCTAAAAAGGATACCTTAAGGAAGTGTTAGAGATGTCATTAGACTTAAAATTGTCTTTATATTTCAAACAACCAAGGAGATTCCTTTGGGTCATGCACATTAGAGTACATAGCACCACACTCATCACTGTGAACAATACTCAAATACTCAACACTTTTTACAAAACTCTTCTCTACACTTAGATGTAGAAAACTATGTTGCAATACCAAATTAGGGGAAACAAGTTGGACATGAATGTATCACTAGTGATGGAAAAGAGGTTTTTGAGCAGAAACTATCAGAGTTTAATTAGGTTTATGTTGGTATTATAGGACTATATTATTCAAAATTTTACAATAACTAAGTGTGTGTGTGTGTGTGGGGGGGGGGGGGGGGGGGTGAATTAGTTACTCAAGGTCAGTATGTACCACTTGAACTATTAAACATTAAACACATTACTATTTTGATGATCCTAGTTAACTTGTTTTTAGTCTGTACTGTAAAACTATCATAAACTTAACTTGTATTGCATAATGAAAAACATCATCACATGTAAAAAATTCATAAGACATTCATCGCAGTTTGACATAAGGATTTTATGTGGAAACCCAATTAGAGAAAAATCACCAGCAACATGTCACTTTTTTTTACTCTTTTGAAGTGAGCTCTGTTAGGAGCCAAACCTCTTAAAGGTTTATAATACACATTGTTAAATTTTCCCTAGTTAGAGGATTTGATCACCTTGTTAGGAGTGGCCTTGTAAAGGGAATTTGATCATTCCATGTAGAATGTCACCTAGTTAAAGGATTAACATAGACTATTAAGTCTTTCAATGACTATTAGGTCAACCTCAATTAAAAGTAATTAAATACAAACTATTTACAATGATAAGAAAGAAAATAGTAGGTTTTGATCTATGTGATTACAATTCACTTGTTATGGTTCAAAACTCTATTTCGTTCTTATGTTGGTTCACTAATAAGCCTTTCATTATCATCTTTGATCTTGATCTTCTTGGACACTCTTCAAGCAATCAGTCTACACTTCTCATCAACATTTAAGCCTTTTGTTCAAAATCACTTATCAATAACAACATCACATCTGAAAGCTTCCTCCTTTAGCTTCACAGTCACACTCTTTTGTGCTTCTAATCAACCTTGCTTTGTATATGAACTTGCTCATACACAATGGATGGGCTTGGCTAGGCTTGACTAGAAATGATATCAAAAGTTTGGTTCAGTATCCCTTTAAATAGGCAATCTATACTTTACCATTTTCTACATCCACCTTAGATCTTAGAGTTTATGATCAATTTCAACTTGATTCCATGTATCTGTACAACTTCTTGGTCATCCTCTAGAAAATTCTCTAGAATCATTTTGCTAGGTCTTTACCTAATCACTACCTTGAATTTAATGATCTAACTCATCAATCTAATCTTCTACACATTTTACATCTCCCAAGAAATCAATCAATTCAACTTGATCTTATGATTCCTTTGAATTTGATCTTTTACTGTCACTCAAAAATCATTGAATTCTGATGCTTGGTCAACACTAAAGTACTGAGTCATTGTTTAATTTTTTTGTCTTAGCATCAGATAATTTTCTTGATCGATGCTAATGCTTAGTAAACACTATATTTTCTTGGCACTAATTGTGGCTCAGTTAACACTAGCATTATTTAGCACTGCTTCGTAATTTCTTCTTTTTCTTGGTGTTGGCCTAGTTTTTTCATGTATTAAATTTTTTTGAAATGGTCTAGTAAAAATCTAGTTTACCCATTAGAAATTAGGGTTTTATTTTTTTGAGTTATTGTTGGCCCTAGAAAAATCTCAAATTTTTTTTTCCAAGGGTACCTTTTAATTTTTTTTGCATTGCCTAACCTTACTCTAAGTCTTAGTTTGAAATTATAACCCAAGCTTTTGTTTTAAATCTTTGTAGGTTACATTTTGTGTGTGAAAATCAACTAAGTCATGATGGCCCTTGATCTTCCTAAAAATCAAGGCTTATCACTTTATTGCCAAAAGAAGTTGTGAGGTTTTTATCCTTGGCAACATAGCAATAAGTTGACATCTATTTGTGAGACCTAATATGAAGGAAAGGTTTCAAAAGCATGATGTTCACCATAGATTAGATAGTAGATCAACAAAGCTTGCTTTATCACCAAAGAAAGTTGCATGCTCTTTATTTATAGCAACATAGTGACATTAGGACATGTGGTTATGTGGGCCATTTCTCCTTGTGGCTAATGGGTGTGTTAGAGTGAGATGACATATGTCTATTCCCATTTGTGCTTTATAATAAAAAGCTGGTTTTTTATTGCACTTATGTCCACAATTGATTTCAAATTCAATCTAGGGTTGTTGCTATTTCATTATCCAGAATTGCTTAGTTTTTATCCTTGGCAACATAGCGACAACTTGACACATGGAATATGGTGGACCAACCCTCATAGAAAGTGCTATAGGTTCCAAGTTATAAAAGGGTTTCTAGATGCCAACTTTTTATTCACCATGGGATATGCTTTATGAAGACAAGATGTTTGGTCTGTATCGTCAGATCTTTTCAAGATTGATAGAGGTCACTTTTTCACCATAAAAAGTTACATGGTTTCTACCCTTGGAAACATAGTGACAAGAAGACATGTGTCCAATGGGCCCATCTTAGTTATAATATGGTTGATGTGTTTCCTACTGCTAGATGCAAGATTAATCAATGGATGTCACTTTGTTGCCAATGAGAGTTGCAAGGTCTTTACTCTTGGCAACAAAGCAAGAGATTGACATGTAGCATGGTGCTATTGGAAATATTCAAGACTATGCTAGGTTACTGAGAGGGAAGGGGTGAATCAGTAACCTTAAAAAGTTTATCAAATTTAGACCTTAATTGCAATAAACCAATAATCATTTAATTCATTAACTTAGATCTAACTGCATGCATGAGAAAATGAAGACATAAAATTCATGGCACTTGAATACAATAGTTTGGTGACCCAGAAACCTTCCAAATAGAAAGTAAAATTGGGGTGGGGATGATACCCACAAAAATTCAATACTATAGCATAAAGTTGTCCGGTTAAGGATTACATTGATCACTTCTGATGATCCACCCTATTAGGAGCAATTAGGACTACTAGGTCCACTTTGTTAGAGGATTTACAAACATACAATGAAGTATGCACTCAGTAAAGAGATTTTACAGAAGACTGTTAAGTCTTCCTTGTTAGAGGATTTTGAAGCTGATTCACCTATTAGGATGAAATAGTAGATCTCTGATTTACAACTAATTTTTTGATAGAGATTCTTTGAAGTACTAATCACCTTTATGTGATAGATATGACTCTACTACTCCTTCCTGATATGGCCTTACAATACACTTTGCTGCTGATTCACATTCACATGCTTCTCACATATTCTTTACTCTCACTTTTCATTCATGCATAAATCTATTTCTACATCTCTTTTTATATATGGATATGATACAATACATTACATATATGTATCAACTCAATTTACAAAATTACAAAGTCGACCAATATACAAGTTGAGACCAATATTACAAAGTTAGCTCAAATGAAGACACTAGGTTTTTGATGACTGACTTGGTGAAGTTTTGATACACAACAGCCACTGTCATTACTCAACATCATCATGCATTCAGTAGAAGTGAAAGCTTAGTCCATACTAATCATCTTAGAGTAGTCTCAAACTCGGTCTACATTGGCAACTTGGTAGATACTATGTAACTTGGTAGAAATTGAATTCCATGTTTACCATACCTAAACTCAGTAAACACTAATCATTTGATCACTCAATTACACTAACTTCACTTCACATGATTTAATGACTTGGTAGAAATTGCGAAGCTTGGTAACCACTAAACTGCTCGGTAAGAACTGTAGGACTTCACACTACCTAAATTTACTTAGTAACCACTAGAATGCTCGCAAGGAACTATGAAGCTTGGTGGCTATTGTATTACATGGAAAACACTGTAGAATTTTTAATGAGCTTGGTAGCCATACAAAATTTGATTAAGTGTTGTCACTAATAATAAACTTGACTTCATGTCAACAATCTCCCCCTTTGGCATTAGTGACAAAAACACTTATTAGCGAAAACTTATATACATCATTACAGTGTGATACTGGCTTGGTACTAGAATATTATTTTTGAGATTTTTCAAAAATTTTCTTTGTAGGTATATAATTTTCTTTACTTTTCTTGATTCTCCCCCATACAATATACATACTAAGTGTTTCTCCCCATATATACAGATTATCATATATATATATATATATTTTGTTACTCCCCCTTTTTGAAAATAATGCCAAAGATTTATTCAAAACTTATTTACATAGAGACACCAATATAAGAAAGAAACTCAGAATGTACCTTGAGTATGAATGCTAGAGTCTTATCCCAATTTTCTTGCAAAACTTTACACGTATATAGAGCAATTTGAACTTCTGCAGAGAGTTCTATCATGTGATCTGCAATTGAGAAGTTGTTTTCATGGATTAATGTTTTTTAGTAAACAATGTACTTCTACATTGTTTCCATGATGGCAAGGATCATATTATGAATATCTATCAGTGAAGACCAGATCCTTGCTTCTTCAGTCAACAATTCTGCTTGCATATCTGACAAGAATCTAATTTTCATATAATGTGTAGAACTTGAACTAGGGTCAAGTGCCAACTGCTATGCACTAGCCTTCAAATCTTCATAAATTTTATTCAATTTTCTCTTTATTTCCTTTGTAAACTCTGTAACATTACATAATTTTCCAAAAAGCGATGTTACATTTTTGCAAGAATTTTCAAGATTGGTCAATATTGAGGAAAGCTCAACTTGCCGAATAGAAATTTGTTGAGCAATGTGCTCAAGCACTTTGTTATCAAATTTCTTTTCTACTTTCTCAATCAATTTCTCTTGACCACTAAAGTCCTCATTAAACTTCTGGACTACTTCTTGCAATTGAAATAAGATTTGTTGAGAAGTATCAACTTCAACACCTATTACCTTAGTCAAAATATCCTTAGCACTCAATGATTTTATATTCCCTGTCTCTTTCCTCTCTTAATTTCTTATGTCTCACTTTCTTTAGGAGGAGCTAACTAGCTATTTGCATTTGATCTACTTGACTTGGGAACTAAAGAAGAGGGAGGCTATAGCTTGGTAGATAAAATGGTAGACACTTCCATTAGTGATATGTTGAGCTGTGAGGGAGCGAAGAGTGATTGGAAATTTGATGTATCTTTTGTGGTCACAATCAAACTTGTTGAAGATGAATCCGAATTTGATGTAGCTACTAATTTTCTTGGAGAATGAGGAAGTAAGGCAATGACTACTATAGCTATCTTCATAGGATCAATCTCCTCATCATCTTCTTTGACTTCCTTAGTAGCTCCTTCCTCTTTATCTTCTTCAACTCCTTCATGTCAAATTGAATTGTTTCAAAATTTGTTTCATCTTCCTCATATTCACTGTCATCATCCTTGACTTCTACTGGAGAGTCACTTGGTTTCTATAAGTGATAAATATTCTTCCACATGCCTATAGAATTCTTGACTACATGCTCTATATCTTTTAAAAAATTTAAACAAGCATTGAATCTAAGAGTCATTCTGTCTTCATATTTCTTCATAGAATCTTTTACCTTAGCATTTTTAGTGCTCAGTAACAATTGCCTCAAGTTTTGTTCATAGATATTTTTTTTTGTCTACACGGTTGAGTCCAATCTTAGATTCAATCTCTCTAATAGATCATTATAAATTTGAGAAGCTATCTAATCAGGGGAATACTTCCATTTATGCATCTTGGTTAGCACCAATTCCTCAATCTACTTCTTCTCAACCTCTATCCTGGTCTCATACTTTAATGATTTGAAGTTGGTTATGCTTGCACCTTCTTCCATTTGTTTCATTCTTTCTTGGAAGGTAAGAGGAGGCTTGGTAAATGCAACTTCAGTAGCTTTCTTTCTACATCTTCTAGTAGACACTGCAATGGATGGCTCTGATGGCTTGGTGATGATCACCTTGCCTTTCTTCTTCACTAGCTCTTCTTCCTTCTCTGCCTCATCTTCATCCTCTACTTCATCATCATCATCTTCTCCTTTTCCCCCGATCAACAAAAGAGGTGTGCTAGTTTTGAGTTTTTCTATTCTCCTCTTTCCTTTGTTAACCACTTGTGGAAGCTTGATTTCAAGCTCTATTCTTGCCTTGGATTCATCATATGTTCCAAAGAATGGTACCTTTGGATCAATAGGTTTTTTTAATAAGGCTTTAGTTATTTCTTTTGCTTCATCAATCTTCACCTCATAGGGAAGAGGTTTTACCCATACAACTCTTGGAATCACTACCTAGATGTAGACTTTGTCATTGTCTACCATGAAACAAACATCATCTTTGTAATCTTCAAGCAATTTCTTGGGAATCATGAATTTTTTATTCATTTTCTCCTTGAAAACATCAAGTAATTATCCATTATGTTGTCAAAATTTTCACCCATTTCTCTAATGTACTCATTAATTTGATACAAAACTGGCACATCCTTTCTCCATACGACTGTACCTTTAGAAGGGAAAAACTTTTGAACATAAAAAAATAGACATGTCAATAATGAACCAAATTTACAAGGATTGTTCTTAGATGTCCTTATACTTTCCATTTTTTTGTTGAACTATTTCAACAATAAGTCTGCAAGATCATATGACAAATTTTTTTTCACAACTTTCAATGCCAAGTCTACTACTTCACATGACACACTATTTAGATGGGATAGGGTTTTCTTATCTAACTCCACCCGACCTAGGGTTTTAATAGCTTTGGCTTTAGAGAGTATGGGAAGGCTGGTAATATGATGAATCATCTTCTTAGTAATCAAAACTAGTTGCTCAAGCCATAACTGACCACTGTGAACTTGGCTTAGGATGTATTTGATCCATTTAATTTGGAAACTTCGAGGTAGGTGGGGAATGTGGGTTAAACCCTTATCTTCCAAATGCTTATGCTCAAGTTTAAGAACACCATTCACATATAATTCACCTAGGGCATCATCCATCTCTAGGGTTCCAATTTCTTGAATTTTACACTTAAAATGAGTTTGAATGTCATTAATGAGAAGTACCTTAGAAGGGATTTGCAATTACACTCCATTTGGATTGAGGGTTTTCACAATTGCTGGTACAAGTTTGAAATCTGGTGGTTTCCATTCAATTCCTTGGACCAACATTTCTAACCCTTTCTTTTCATTGTTGTTGCTACTTGATGCTGCCATGGTTACTTGGTAGGTTATGAAAAACTTCAAACATTTTTACTATAAATTTTGCTCAAAATTGCTTGATCACTTTGCAATTCGTTTGATTGTGCAAACACTTCAAAATCTCAATGAAAAATGAATTCAATTTCCTACCCTTTTGGTAACATTTTTGCCATTAATGCTTGGTACAAAAGTAGCTATGATGACATCATTATGTGCAATAGGATGTCATCCACTATCTATTCAAATCACTCAGTGAATGCTTCATAACTCGGTAACCAAACATGTGTGACTAGTCACTCTCGACCTTGCTCAGTAGAGTCCATTATCCAACTGTTGTCTATTTTGCCTCTTGCCAAAATTTGAATTCAAATGCAGTGCACCCAACGACTACCTCCCACTATTTTGTTATTTTAATGCCATGAAAATATCAAAAAATAAAACTTTTAAAACCTATGGTACTTCCTATGTTCATTTCCGTCGGCTTGCAACTTTTTGCATCATTAGATTTCATTCAGATCTATGGTGGGCACTTTCTCACATTATCAAAACAAGTGATCTTTAAACATTGTAGGGAAGCCCCTTAGCAATGTGTGGTAGGTGGTTCCATGTTCTCTTGTGGGCCACGGGGTGGACAAGGTGGTTGGTGAGTTGGTGATTCTATTGGTGCTGACTTTCTCACATTTTGAGCTTCATCAAACTTTTTGACAATGCGGGCAAGTGCCCTGGCAACATGTGTCCATGTGACATCATAGAGTGTAGTTACACAGGTTCAAAAAGCATGTGTTACGAGCACCATCAGATCTCCCTGGATCAATGGTTAGTGCATGCCTGGAATACGAAGATGCAAGGACTTTAAGCAATATGGGAAAGCACCTTATTGCAACGTGTCGTTGTGGGGCCAGGTTGGTTTCATATGCTATAGGGTGATGCTAGGATGGTGCCAATTGGATGCTAGGATAGATGTCGAGTGTTTCATGGGCCCAAAAATTTTGAAGGGGTGAGCACAGTATTATAGGGATCTTTTGTGATCATTTATCTCGTGGATATCAACGATCGACACTTTCCTGCAATATGGAGATGCAAAGATTTTAAGCAATGCGGGAAAGTTCTTGAAGGACATGTGTCCTTGCAAGCTCGGGGAGATACATTGCAGCTAGGCAGTGACAGTTAGAGGCTAGTAGTTATGTAACATCATGGTTAGGGTTTTGAGGAGGTGGCGCAGTTAGTAAAGTAGATATGGTCAACTGCATAGAGACTTTGCTGGCAAAACAAAAGGAGATCATTGGTCCATGTGGCTCATCTTGGTGCCAGAATTTAGTGGACTATTTGACCTTGCTGATTCATGAGCTAGAAATAGGGGAAATTGAGTTTTTTTGCATGATCTGATCCTTGTGATCAATGCCAACCACTCTTGGATAAATGCTGAACTTAGTGAACGTGGGAAAACACCCCATTTCCCCAATTGATCCATCTACCTGGTTAGAATAGTTTAATGGCACCATTTCTATCTTATTAGGGCCCTATTCCAACAAAGATCAGATATCATTACATCTAGATCTGTGCTTAGATCAAATTTTCTTCAAATCCCCATGATTATTCTCTGAAGGGCTTAATGGCAGTGGTTGTAGAGTAATTTTAGTTGGAAAATATCTCAGTTATGCCTAAACTATAAAGGAAATTTTTTTTAATTTTTGAAAAGGTGGACTCTTCTCTGACTTCTTTGTTATTGCTCTGCAATTTCATGTGTAAATTCCCTTTGCCTCTGAACTGTATGACATTCTGCCTTATCTCCTTCAGCCATTAATGTGAAAGTGCAAGAACTATTTGCCTCTCATTGGTGTATTATAGAGATCTGCAATCTTGCATGACTGTATCTCTTTTGGCCTATGAATGGTATATAAGTGAATCCTCTCTTTCCTTGTGTCATTCATTTGGGTTTTCTGATCTGCATGTGATTGTTAGATTAAAGAAAGTTTGGATTTGTATATCTTTTCGTGTCATGATGGTTCAATAGTGCATGTATGGGTAGAGATTGGTTTGAACACTTTATTTTGGTGCATCACCCCTTTAGATTAGAATAGGTAGATTTTCTTTCATGCATTCCTTCTCCCTTTTCCTCTCCAAGAGTAGTTAGGTGCACCTTGATAGCAAAGGAAGTTGGCCTTCTTTGGAGACTCAACCTCATAGTTCAAGTCCCATAGCTTGGAGGTTGTTTCCATGTTTCACATTGTTGTCCTTAAGTAAAAACTTTGGATTTGGGTGCAAACCTCTATGACAACAATTTTTGGCACGCTTGATGGGACGCTATTCAAAAATTTTTAAGTCTACTGGTGTCAAAAGGAAGATTTCAAGATTAATACCAAAGAGATAGTACTGACTTCAGTGTTCAAGCCTTCAAGAGGCTCATTCTTCAAGTACTTGGCAACTTTGAGCTTTAAATACACTTGGTTCTAGACCAAAGTTGCAGTAGCTCATGCCCAAAGTTGAAACAAGGGCATCTTCTAGAGGTAAATTTCAGTACCAAGAACTTTCATTTTCAAATCTTGGAAGAAAGAGGACTAGAGTATCTCTATCACTAGTTAGGAGTGCAATAGCAAAAAATACACCAGAAAGATCTATCTCTACTCCTCCTACTATTATATCTCAGCCTAGATTGCCATCAACACATATCAATAGATCACTTGTCTATATGGCATAGCCTAGAGCTCATGCGTTTGCCACCTTTAATGGTGGAAGTCCTCTTTTATTGGCTCAAAGACATGACATACCAATAGCTACACTCAAAATTATACTAGAGTTTACTGGTGAAACTTCTATCTCTCCCTCATAGCACATTCAAGAAGTTGCAAATGTCTACAATATCCATGGTATTATAGAAGATGATTTTGCATTTAGACTTCTTGCCTCATCTTTGAAAGAAAAAGCACTACAATGGTATAGAGGTTTGGCTCATAGTTCTATAACAGATTGGGATGGGTTAAGAGCAGGACTATGCAAACACTTTGAGGACAAAAGTGACCATTTGTCACTTTTGTAATAGTTGACTACTATAAAAAGAGCCCCCCATGAATGTATGATTGACTTCAACTATAGGTTTCAAAAGACATGGGATAGAATACTTGCTTCAGTAAAACCTACCCCTGGTAATGCCTTCTCGCATTACCTCAGAGCTTTTAATAGTGACATTGCCACTACAATCCAAACTATGGGAGGAGATACCTTGCCTAATGCTTATGCCATAGCAATAAAGTTAGAAAACATCCTAATACAAGGAGGTAAGCTAGCTCTAAGGCCTCCCATGCCTTTCTTTCCTGATGTTCCAAATCAACAACTAGAAATGGCTCCTCTTCCTACAACTTCCACATCACAATCCCTTGCTCTAGTCCCTCAACCTTTTACATCTTCAAATGGAATAGATGAAATCAAGGAAATGATACAATCTATGATGCTAAACATAGATAAGAGATTGCAAGGCCAAGAGAAGAAGCTGGAGGATAGTTTCTCTGTGATGCAGAAAATGAGCAATAAGGTGGTGACTTTAGAAAGATAACAAACTCAATGTAGTAAGGCTCATCAATTGCAATATCAAACTATGAATAGTGGTAGGTCTCCAAATCAGAATTATGGGATAATGGGAACAATTCTTTTGATCAGAATAGGCAAAATAGCCATGCTTCAACCTCAAATGTAAACCAAAGCAAGGCCATAGTTACTCAAAACAACATGGCCTAAGATTAAAATTTTTGTCCCTCCTGTAACTACTCCTATGCTCATTGCATGTGTCAGAAGGCTGAATCTTACTTGGCTTTGACCATCCAAGAGCCTATAGTAGGGAAATTATACAAGGAGGACCAATTCAAAGATGCCCCATATATGCAAGGACAAGGTGATTGCTCCTTTATGAATCATCAGGTGGAGGAACATTGTAATGTAAACTAGGATTCCATTACTCACAACACTAGGAGCAAAAGGAGAGCTATTGAAGATGCTACCCCTCCTCTTTACAATCAGGCCTCAATTTCAAATGTAGTGCCTCATGAGCAAGCAGTAAATGATCAATCAAGTACCCTTCAACAATAAAGGTGAAATAATGGTAGAAAAGATGTAAGTGATCCTCAGTTTGTTCCATCTCAACCTCTTGCAAATGCAACCTCCAAGGTTTCTACCAAAGTACCTACTGCACCATTCAGTGTGGTAGAACACATGAAGAAGATAAATGTGAATATTTCCATGTTGGATGTTGTTGCTACTATACCCATGCAAAAGAGGTTGCTGCAGCAAGAATTGGAAAGTATTGAACAAAAGGATCAACCACCTACCATGGAAAGTGCTACAAGCCTAGTATAGCCATCAAGGGAGGAAGAAACAAGTAAAAAGGTTAGACCCCCTCCATTTTATGTTTCTTTAATTATAGGGGATAAGCTATTCCACAATTGCATGATTGATTCAGGGGCTAGTAGTTCAGCGATGCCTAGGTGTGTTGCTGATGCTTTGGGAATGAAATATGAGCCCATTTTAAAGGTTGTATTGTAGTTGGATGGTAGTACAATCAAGACTGTAGGGATCCTTAGGAATGTGTAGATGGCCCTACATGCATGCCCTGGTTGTACTGTAACTCAAGATATATCCATTGCTGAAGTCAAGCCACATTTTTCCATCTATTTGTGAAGAGACTTCACTGCCCAAATTGGTGGTTATATATCTTTTGACTGGTCATATATGTTATTTAGAACAAGATATGGGACCAAATATTCCATTAGAGTAGAGCCTCTAGCCCTCCATCATACTGAACCCTATACCCCTAATCTCATCAACATGAATTGCACTATCCTAGAAATGGACGAGAGTGACATAGTGAATGAGCCTACTACTTCCCTTGCTAAGATACCTAATTTTCTCTTGGATGAATGGGTTGATGCACATCAATTTAATCCTATGTCAGAAACCCTTGAGACAGGCCTTAGTACATTGTATATTAGAGAAATATGCTCTAGTTCCCAATCTTGTGGATTCTAAAGAAGATTTGAGTGAGATATGGAGTATGTACTTTGATGGATCAAGGAATAAGAATGGATCAGGGGCTGATGTGATGTTGATTTCTCCTACACAGGTAAGGTACTACTTCTCCTTTAGGCTCCAGCTTAGTTGCACTAATAATGTGGCCGAGTATGAATCCTTGATTCAGGGTCTCCTACTTGCTCAGAAAAGAGGAATTCAAGCCTTAAGTGTATATGGAGATAGTGAGTTGGTGGTCAATCAAGTGAGAAATCAAAATATCACCAAGAACAGTTTGCTCAAGTCTTATAAACATAGGGTATGGGATTTTCTTGAAGGTTTCAATGCATTTAATATTCAAAGCATCCCTAGAAGAGGAAATAGAAAGCTAATAGACTTGCAACAATAGGTGCATCTTATGATGTGCCAAGGAATCTTGAGGAGAAGGAGAAGCAACAAATCAAAATGGCAGTAAGGCTTGCCATCCTTAACACAAAATCCATTGGCAAGTGTTTGAATTTGATGAACAAATTGTAAGCTTCTTGCAGAATGAAGCAAAATTTTTAGAGAGAAACTAGTCAAGACTCCAGGATCAATATGGTGATCAAATCAGTAACCTCAGTTCCAACAAGTTTCATAGGGGTCTCATCACTTTAGAAAGTGTTTTCAATCATGATGAACAAGAAAGAGGTAGAGTCATGAACCTAGCTGCTGACGAAGATGATCACACTCTAGTCATGGTTGTTGATGGAAAATCCTTAAACATGGGGAAGGTATGTTTTGAGATTGAGCAGAAAAGTTTGATTCATCTATGTCAAGAATTTAACGATATATTTTCTTGGACATATGATGAGTTAAAGGGTTTTGACCCAAGGTTGTTTCAGCATACCATAGATTTAATTGATAATGTCAAACTAGTAAGACAAAAATAGAGGCCAGTGAATCCCAAGGTTGAACCTTTAATGAGAAAAGAGCTATCCAAAGTGATTGAGGCCACTATAATTTTCCCCATCAAGCACTCATCATGGGTAGCAAACCTTGTCCTTGTTAGGAAGAAGAATGGAGAAATTAGATTATGTGTGGACTTTAGGGACCTTAACCTAGTTTCCCTTAAAGATCACCATCCCCTCTCTTCCATGGAGCAAATTTTATCCAAGGTTAGCGGTTCAAAGAGGTTTTCATTTCTTGATGGATTTTTTGGATACAATCAAGTACTAGTCAAAGAGTCTGATAGGTACAAGATTGCATTCACTAACAAATGGGGTACCTATGCTTACTGTAAGATGCCATTTGGGCTAACCAATGCAGGTGCTACATTTCAGAAGGAAATGGAGATGGCCTTCAAAAATGTTATTGGAAAGTTTGTATTAGTTTACCTTGATGATATCACAATATATTCAAAGAGTGTAGAAGATCATTTTGATCATTTAAGACAGGTGTTCTCAAGGTGTAGAGAGTTTGGGGTATCCCTTAACCCAAGAAAATGTGTCTTTGCTACCAATCAAGGAAAATTATTAGGACACATTGTATCTGAGGATGGTTTAACCATTGATCTAGAAAGAACAAAAGCAATACTTGCTCTAACTCTTCCTAAACATAAGAAAGGGTTGCAAAGCTTCCTTGGTAGGATAAATTTTGTGAGAAGATTTATCCTTAATCTTGCTACCATGGTAAAACCCCTTATAGCTATGCTCAAGAAAAGTATGGTCTTTTCATGGACTAAGGAAGGAAAGGAAAGTTTTGAAGAAATCAAGGTAGCCATAGCCTCAAACCCTACTCTCATTAATCCAAACTTTGAAAAGGATTTCATCCTTTATACCCTAGGTGGCGAGTCAAGTATTTTTGCTATCTGGACTCAAACAAATGATGAAGATGAAGAACAACCCATAGCCTTCTTTAGTGAAGGGGTTAAAGAGTATGAAGGCAAATACAACTATGTAGAGAAGCAAGCCCATGTAGTCATCAGAGCTTTAAATAAATTTACACACATCCTGTCTCATAATAAAATTCATCTATTAGTGCCCCATGGCCGTGCGAAAGATTTCCTTTTGAGAAAAGATATTAGTGAGAAAAGAGTTGGTTGGATTACTAAAGTGATGGAATATGATGTTGACATCTAGATCATCAAGCTGGTAAGGGGGAAGGGGTTGTGTAAATAGATGATATCATCCAGGGAATTAGATGAGGAAGTTGCTATGATTCTAATAGAGCAACAAGAAGAAAGAAGTGATGGCCCAAGGAATTGGATGGATGATATGAAGAATTTCTTATTAGGCAATGGATATTCTCAAGGGTTAGATAGAACTAAAAGGAGACAGTATAGATTACAGTCAATTCCTTATGTTATAGTTGATGGTATCCTTTTCAGGAAAGATTTTAATGGAGCCCTATTAAGATGCATTGACATAGACCAAGCTAAAAGAATGATTAGATAACTTCATGATGGTCCTAATGCTGGTCACTTCTCAACGAGGACAACTGCAATAAAGGTCATGAGGGCTAGTTACTACTAGCCATACCTATTCCATGATTGTTATAGGTATGTGAGGAAATGTGAAAAATGTGCTTTCTTTTCTGGTAAGCAAAAGCTTGCAGCTCTTCCTCTTCATCCCATTCAAGTGGACCAGCCTTTTACTCAATGGGGATTGGATTTCATAGGCCTTATCAATCCTCCTTCTAGTTTCAGTCACAAATGGTTTTTAGTTGCTATAGATTACTTCACTAGATGGATAGAGGTAGTTGCATTGAAGGATGCCACAAAATCTTTAGTTGTTGAGTTCCTTGACAGAATTATGACCAGGTTTGGTGCCCTTTCAACCATTATTTTAGATAATGCAAAATCTTTTGTGGGAGCTCAAATTTGTGCATGGGAAATTGACCATAATATCTACTTGAGCACATCCTCAAACTACTATTCTTAGGGCAATGGTTTGGCTAAGTCCTCCAACAAAAGCCTAATCAAGATTATGAAAAGAACTATAGAGGATAACCAGAGGTGTTGGCATCAAAAGTTGAGGATTGCACTATGGGCTAATAGAATAGCACTTAAGAGGTCAATAGGGAATTCACCATTTATGTTGGTATATGGAAAAGAAGCAAGGCTTTAAATTTCATTAGAATTCCCATCCCTAGAGCTATCTCATCAGGTGGAGCTAATTGAAAATGATGCCATGATAGTGAGAATGGTAGAGCTAATGGAGCTAGAAGAGAAAAGAGGTCAGGCCATGTAGAACCTAGAAATACATTAGTAGCAGGTGAAAATGAGCATTGACAAGAAGGCTAGGGTCAAAACCTTCAGAGGGGGTGATTTAGTTTTGAAATGGAATGAAAATAGGGAAAACCTAGGGAGGCACTCAAAATTTGATGCACTATGGAGTGGTCCCTATCTGATTGACAGTTGCAAGAAGGCCAATGCTTTTCAATTAAGCAGGCCTGGTGGTGAGATTTTTCCTATCCTAGTCAGCGGGATCTATCTCAAACCATGTTTCTAATAGGTCTTGAAGTTTCTTGTACATAGGTAGCTTAGTTTCTTTCTATTGGTTTCTTGCTTTCCAAGAAGTGCACGAGTACATGTGTTTTTCCGAGGTTGCAGAGTTGCAAAGATAAAGATTTTCAATGTTTTTCTACTGCAAAAGTAGGGTTAGGGTTTCACCATGCATTGATCTACTATTTTACAACTCTATAGCCCAATGGATGTATAAGGTCACTGGTCATATGCATAGCTGACTTGCGTCCCCTTTGAGTCACAAAGAATGTTGTCTATTTTGCCTCCCGCCAAAATTTTAATTCAAACGCAACGTACCCAATGGCTACTTCCCACTATTTTGTTATTTTAACACCATGGAAATATCAAAAAATAAAATTTTTAAAACCTATGGTCTTTATCTATTTCTTCTTAGCCTTTATCCTGGTCTCATACTTTAATGATTTGAAATTGGTTATGCTTGCACCTTCTTCCATTTGTTTTAGTCTTTCTTGGAAATGTTGCCCTAGTTTTCATCCTGTACCCATTTTGCAAAGTGGAAAATGATCTTGTGTCTTAGTTTAGTCTAGTCAGGTTGATGTCTAGTTCTTTTCCCTCAAGAGAAAAGTTTCTCCATTGGGTTTTCATCTTTCCTCCTCCCCTGCATTACATAACCAGGAGGGATTTCCTTTTTGTTGTGAGTTTTGTGGGTAGTCTAGTACCTTATTTGATGGAGATTCTTGGGTCATATAATGATTTTCACAAAGTCATCTTCAAGGATGAACTTGCTCATGACTCATTATAGTTTGTACATATAGAAAATAAAGTTTGCGAAAAATCCAGCATTGCCTTCTCCTTGGTGAGTTTTCGACCTACAAAGGCAATTTTCCACAGATATCAACTAATGAGGTTTACAAGCTAAAGTAAGGAAGAAATCTACTTGGTAACCACTAGAATGCTTGGTAGGAACTGTGAAGCTTGGTGGCTACTGAATTACATGGAAAACACTATAGACTATTTAATGAGCTCAATAGGCATATAGAATCTAAATAAGTGCTTTCAATAATAAAAAACTTGACTTAATGTCAACAATCTCCCCATTTGGCATTAGTGACAAAAACACTTATCAGCCAAAACTTATATACATTATTACAGTGTTATACTAGCTCGGTATTGGAATATTGTTTTTGAGATTTTTCAAAATTTATCTTTATAAGGATATACTTTCCTTTCCTTTGCTTTATTCTCCCCCATACAATATACATACTAAGTGTTTCTCCCCATATATATAGATTCTTATATTATATATATATTCTATTTCTCCCTCTTTTTGACAATAATGTTAAAGATTTATTCAAAACTTATTTACACAGAGACAAAAATACAAGAAAGAAACTTAGAATGTACCTTGAGTATGAGTGCTAGAGTCTTATCCCAATTTTCTTGCAAAACTTTGTATGTATGTAAAGCAATTCAAACTTCTGTAAAGAGTTCTACCATGTGATCTGCAATTGAGAAGTTGTTGTCATGGATCAATGTTTTTGAGTAAACAATGTGCTTCTACATTGTTTCCATGATGGGAAGGATCATATTCTAAATATTTATTAGTGAATACCAGATCCTTTCTTCTTCTCTCAACAATTTTGCTTGCATATCTGACAAGAATCTAATTTTCATAGGATGTGCAAAACTTGAACTAGGGTCAAGTGCCAACTGTTGTGTACTAGCCCTTAGATCTTCATCAATTTTATTCCATTTTCTCTTTATTTCCTTTGTGAACTCTGTAATATTACATAATTTTCCAAAAAGTGATGTCACATTTGTGCATGAATTTTCAAGATTGGTCAATATTGAGGAAAGCTCCACTTCCTAAATAATAATTTGTTGAGCAATGTGCTCAAGCACTTTGTTATCAAATTTCTTTTTTGCTTTCTCAATCAATTTCTCTTGACCCCTGGAGTCCTCATTTAACTTCTAAACTACTTTTTCCAATTGAAATAAGATGTTTTGAGAAGTATCAACTTCAACACCTATTACCTCAATCAAAATATCTCTAGCACTCTCAATGATTTTATATTCTTTGTCTCTTTCTTCTCTTAATTTCTTCTATCTTGCTTTCTTTTGGAGGAGCTGACTAGCTATTTGCATTTGATCTATAGTGGAATTATCAAAATCCCACTTTGGAATTTCAATTTCCTCCTCTATCTCTTTTCCACTCAAAAATCTTGTACACAGTTGAGCCTTGAGTTCAATTGCCTTTGTACAAACTACCTTAGAATTTGGAATGGAAACAATAGTAGAGATAATAGGACTAGCAATAAAAATTGATATAGTACTAATAGATGGAATACTGACTCGTATGCTTACTAAATCCAAAATTGATATACTTACAAAAGTATCCAAAGTTGTAGAAAACAAAACTGTAAAATCCAAAATTATAGAGCTCAAAACTATAATTACTTTTGAAGAACACAAATTTGTAGAACATGTTGTAGTCACTGTTGATGAACCTGACTCAAGAACTAAAGAAGAGGGAGGTTGTAGCTCAATAGATGAAGTGGTAGACACTTCCATTAGTGATACACTGAGCTATGAGGGAGCGAAGAGTAATTTGACATTTGATGTATCTGTTGTGGTCACAATCAAACTTGTTAAAGATGACTTTGAATTTAATGTAGTTGTTGATTTTCTTGGAGAATAAGGAAGTGAGACAATGACTATTGCATCTATCTTCATAGGATCAATCTCCTCATCATCTTCTTTGACTTCCTCAGTAGCTTCTTCCTTTTTATCATCTTCAACTCCTTCATTGTCAAACTAAATTGTTTCAAAATTTGTTTCATCTTCGTCATCATCACTGCCATCATCCTTGACTTCTCCTGGAGAGTCACTTGATTTTTGTAAGTGATAAATATTCTTCCACATGCTTGTAGCATTCTTGACTACATGCTCTATATCTTTTAACAAAAGTAAACAAGTATTGAATCTAAGAGTCATTCTGTCTTCATATTTCTTCATAGACTCTTTTACCTCAGCATTTGTAATGCTCGATAACAACTACCTCAATTTTTGTTCATAGATATTTGTTGCTGTCTGCATGGCTGAGTCCCATCTTGGCTTCAATCTCTCTAATAGATCATTGGAAATATAAGAAGCTATCTGATTAGGGAAATACTTCCATTTACCCATCTTGGTTAGCACCAATTCCTCAATCTATTTCTTCTTAGCCTCTATCCTAGTCTCATACTTTAATGATTTGAAGTTGGTTATGCTTGCACCTTCTTCCATTTGTTTTAGTCTTTCTTGGAAATGTTGCCCTAGTTTTCATCCTGTACACATTTTGCAAAGTGGAAAATGATCTTGTGTCTTAGTTTAGTCTAGTCAGGTTGATGTCTAGTTCTTTTCCCTCAAGTGAAAAGTTTCTCCATTGGGTTTTCATCTTTCCTCCTCCCTCGCATTACATAACCAGTTGAGTTTTCCTTTTTGTTGTGAGTTTTGTGGGTAGTCTAGTACCTTATTCGATGGAGATTCGTGGGTCATATAATGATTTTCACAAAGTCATCTTCGAGGATGAACTTGGTCATGACTCATTATAGGTTGTACATATAGAAAATGAAGTTTGCAAAAAACCCAGCATTGCCTTCTCCTTGGTGATTTTTTGACCTACAAAGGAAATTTTCCGCAGAGATCAACTAATGAGGTTTACAAGCTAAAGTAAGGAAGAAATGATTTTTTTTTTATGAATAGATCATACCTACATTGTAGTATTCTACCTTAGGAGTCACTCAGAATTCATTATAGTGCTCAGAATCACAGCTAGCGGAAAACTCTAAAGTAACTTCTCCACAGTGAGCTTTTGACCCATGAAATTAGTTTTTTGACAAAAGCATTTGTAAGAGATAAAAGCAAGTAAGTTGGATCCTTTTTCACTTTTTCAGCCCTTTTGAGATTTTCCAAATCTTAGAGGCACATTGACTTAAAGGGTAAAGTGAAAAAAAAGGCAAAGGTAGAAAAAAGAAGTTGCCTTCTCCTTAGTAGGTTTTCAACCCTAGAAAGTGATTTTCTGCATCCATTGAAAAATAACTTCTACAAACATGTTGGGCTCATAGATTGATCATAGGATACTTTAAAATTATAATGGAAGAAAGTTAATCATATTTGGGAAGGTATCTAAATCAAAATCTGGTTGGGTGGATTATTCCTTATAGAGTACCCTGTTCTTAATTTTTGAAAACTTGGTGAAAAATGGGAAATTAATTCTGTAATAAAAGAAAGTTACTATTGGGCCAATGGAAATAGTGAAAACACATGGGAAAATTTCTTAGAAACCCCCACATTTACTAACCTAATGGATTTATCCATTAATTCACTTGTGTGGCGTGGATCTTGAAGATTGATGGGTGAATTAAGGATTTCTATATAGAGATGAACATAACAGATTTTCAAATTACTGATTTCTTTATTGAACTGTTATGTTATTGAATTAAATAGTGCTTTTAAAGCTCTCATAGTTGTGAAGTTCTACTCTACACTATTTTCAATTTTAAGATTTCAATTCATCCCTATCTCAGATAAGATGGCAACAAGATTCACTAGTTTTGATGGGTTGAATGGAATTAAGTCAAGATTGCAAAATGTTATAGACACCTCGCTCCATTTCTTCAACATGCAAGATTTCCAAAGGAGGCTGAGGATAGAGCCAATTCACCCTATAATAGAGAAACTTCGAGGAAGTAGGCTAGTGGAAGTAGCCAAGTTTCCTATGGTAGTTCAAGCTCTTGAGGTGATTGTTGAATGTATAAACCACTACAATCTAGACACTAAACAAATCTTGCTACTTGATCATATAGTTTTGATCTCGATTGACAAGAAAATTGCGGTAAATTACCTTTGGATCCCAGGCTAGGAAGAATTTTTTGAATTGATAATAGGAGGAGCCATGTCCGAGTTCTCCTTGAAGAAGATGGTGTGGCAAAAGGAAATTATGAGCTTCTAGTTTGAAAAGCCATGAGGAGCTAAGATTAAGCTTCCTAAGACTCTTTTTTGCACTGATCTCAAGCCAGAGATCATGGACATTCTAGTTCTTTTACATCGATTGAAAGGTGAGGTAGAAGCACTCAATTTTGTTGAACAATATTTTTTTTTGGTAGAAATCATCTGTTCAGACACACATTATGTTGATTGGGCATATGAGGTAAGTGAGCATCTATCCAGAACCCTCGGTGCCACAAAGTTCTACAATACGTTCTACATGTCTTCTTTCCTGATTTATATGTTATCCTCTCTACAATTGTGCCCAAGCCTTCCCAGAATAGAGAATTTCCTTGATGATGTGAAAAGTTATGAATTTTATTCATGCTTGTAGTTAAAAAATAGCTATGAAAAGTATGTTAGAGTTAATGATTCATTTACAATGAAGATTTGTAGGGAAATCCAAGGATTCCTAGAGAGGAGGTTTCGACCAAAAGTGAAGGCAGCCATTGGTTAGTTTGGTAGCTACTTTATTCAATTCTCATCCTTCTCATATTTGTGTCTTGCAGCTTTAGAAAGATTTCCTTTGAAGCTACCCAGATACCCAGGCAATATGATCATGTTGAAAGAGATCGTGAGATAGGCTATCCAAGTGAAAGTGTTGAGCACCAGTTTAAGGAAGAAGGGGTATGAATTCAACATGAAGGTTGAGGATTATAGTTGCAAGTCTCAGTTTGATGCCAAAAACATGCTCAAGACATTCAAGAATAAGTACAAATTGGAAGAATATGAGGTTGTGAGACCCATGTTTGATCCAAATGGATATGCAAGAGAGTTGCTACAAATTGGGAGTGTGATTAAGCATGTCATCACTATAAAGGATTATTGGGTAGATTACAAGGATGAGTTGGAGAGCCAAGATCATGCTTTTGCCAAGCTCATGGTGGAACAAATAAAGACATATGGTATTGGTCTCAATGTTGAAGGATTGGAGGATGATGGTTAGAATATGTATAGCAATACATATTTGACTAAGGTAAGGGGGATTCCTATTACTTCTAAGACATATGTACACATGGAAGAGAATATTGATATCATGGTGGCTAGAATCATCAAAAGGACGAGGAAATGGGTTGAGTGGAAAACCAAGAAGAGTCAAATCAAGGGTGTAGCTACTCAAGCTTCTCCAATAGCTACAACACCTACTTCATCTCATAGTGCTATAGTGGGTGTGACCATAGCTTCCACCCAAGGGCTAGCTTAGCCTTCAAGAAGAGGTGATCAAACTTTGGACAAGAATATTCCTATCACCCAGACCTGTCATGATGGTTCTCTTCCAGTTATAGGAACCCAAGGTGGTACTGAGGAACCAAAGGATAGTGTCTCCACTCTAGTCCCATCCCCTCATGTTACTCTAGTTCCATCTCCTCACACTACCCCTATTCCTTCTCCACATACCACCCCAATTCCATCTCCTCTTCATAGCCCTGTTCCAATACCAACAGCGAGTCTAGTAAGTTAGATGAGGAGGCAAAGAAGACTTCAGAAATGGAGAAGGGCTAGACTTCTTCCAGACTCATCTCTAAGGATTCAAAAAATCCTTTCTCTTCAATTGCTATAACAATGACTCCAATGAAGAAGAAAATGTTCAGTATTGAATCACTCAAAATAGCTTCCAAAGTGATAGGAATAGATTCTTGGTTAGAAGATACTTTGGAAAGGAAAAGAAAGAGAAAAGATGAAAGTGCTCCTAAAAAAGACACTATATCTCTCGTAGTTCATTTCGAGACTGCATTGACAAATGTCAAGAAGCAAAAAATCTAGAAATAGGGCACTTGACAATGGAATAGCCAAGCCAAAAAAAGGAGGGAGAATTGAGGATATGATGCCTGATGATTTTACTCTACATTCAATCGATCTTGGAGAAGCCAAACATGATACACAAGTTAGCGTATGGAGATCAAATAATGAAGTGATAGAAGGACAATTGGAAAGTCTCAAATTATAAAAGATCAAGATGAAAGACAAGATAGAAGAATTGAACAAATTTATCAAGTAACACATCACTCCACTAGCAACTATTTTTGGTATGTCTATGACCCAAACTCCTAGTGCAGTTGAAGTGCAAGCCCTCATTTCCAAGCTCCAAGAAGATAGGCATTATGGTCATATTGGAAGAGAATGGATTGAGAGACTTAAATTAGAAGGAGTTTCTCTCATAGATCAAACTAGAAATGTTATCCTCAGATTGGAGATAGAAAAGGAAAATATCTTGTCTAATGATAATACTCTAGCCAGAGAAAGGATCAGATGTGATGAATACATCTCCCTTTTAAAGATGATCATCTAGATGAAAGAAAAAGAAGTAGTTCAAGAAAAGATTCTAAAGAAACAAAATACCTCTGTTTGAGTGGCTCCAAAGTATGTAGTTCAAGCTAGAAATGATTTAGGTAGCTGAGAAGGGACTCAAGGAAATGGAGAGTAAAGTAAAGAAGAGCTAAGACAAAGGATTCAAACTTATGAGATGGCTATACATTGATTCATAAACTAGTGGTCAAGGAAAGGTTCTCATTGGAGTGGATGTGATGAAAAGTAACTTCTCTACATTTTTTGATAATCTTTTTGAAGTGGCTTCTAGTAGTCAAAACAAAATTGCAGAACTTCAAAAGCTCAGTGGTTGTATACATGTGGCCACAGAGGAGTTGCCAGATTAGTTGAATGCTATAAAGGAGCTAGTGAGGAAACATTCAAAGTGGCTTTTGAGATTCACTAATATACATGTGCCCAACCACGAAGAGCTAATCCCAATAATGGTTTCTTCCAAGGCATATAGGACGAAAGCTAAAAAGGGGAAGAAGTCTAAATGATTCATATTATGCCCCCTTTTTGTTTTCTTTTGTAATTTTGTAATAGGACAAATTGGCACCTTGCCATTTGTCATTCAAAAAAGATGAACCGATTAAGCTTCCATTGTAACGGTCATCTCAAAAACTCTATATGTATGAAATTAAAAGATTAATGAAAGGTAAAAAATGTTTTGGTGTGAAGTACTTTTTTGTTGTAGAGACAATTGAATGGTATTTTATATCAATCATTTTCTATTCCAGTGAATGTTATAGTTAGTTTACGTTTTCTCTTTTATTTGAATTGAGATGAGGGAGAAAAAAAGTTTTACCTCCCCTATTTTGAGGCAACAAATGAATGTAATAGGTGCTACTATTGTTTATTCAAAGAGAAATCCTTTTAATGTTTTCAAATTATTAATCAAAGTTTAGATTCAATTTTGCTCAATTTAGTATTTGCTATTGTTTAGATAAGTTTTATGAATTCATAAGATTTGTGAGTACATAAAACTGTTTGGGTATTGAGAAACTTCTATTTGCCTGAGTTAGATTCTAGTTGGGTCTGGCTTAGTTATACCTCTTCTATTCACAGGTTAAGAACATACCCCCAAAGTAATTTAGGAAGAAAAAAAATTCATTGCAATTCCATTTTAGGGAATTTTTCCTACCAATTCAAAGGAAGGCCAAATCATCCATAAGTAGCTTTCCAACTATTTGTGATTAGATATTGTTCTGAATTGGGCATTTAAGAGTAAAAATTTGAAAGAATAAATCTATTTACCAATAGATTTTTGGTGACTCTACTGGGGAAGCAAAATAGTTGCTTGACTAAAAAGCCTATGTCATGAGGGGAAATTGTACTACCTCATGAAAACATTATTCGAATGCTTTAACCTAATATTTTTTTTTAAGATGACCAAGAGGACATAATTTCATCCCTCAACTAATTCATTTAGCGACATAGGAGGAACAATGAAAATTAAATGAACACTAGCTAGGTATTGGAGGAGGAAGAAAGAAGAGTTGAAGACTTAAAGAGAGCTGTTCAAAGGAGAAACATTCAAAGACCAAAAAGACAATTGAGGCAAGAAGCTCAAAGATAAACCTAACCCAACACCCTGGAACAATTTAGGTTCCTCAGAAGTACCAAGGAATAGAGTGGGAAAGACCTTATCTTTGATAAGTACATAGAGCTCAATTTTCCTATCTTAGGCATTCCAAAGTGAAAAAGTGAAAATAAAAGCCAGAGCAGGTCACCTTCCTCTATTAGGAATCAGGACACTAGCACTTCACATTCTACTTATCAGGTGTGAGCACTTCATGGAGTTATCGCTCCTCTAGTTGTTAATTTCCTGCCATATACTACCAGGACAATCATGGCTATTCCATGGGCTATGACAACAAGACCATTAGCGTTAAACACTTATCATCCACTCCTGGTTGGTTCAAGGAAGAATTTCCCTAAATTCTCAGGTGATGGGAAAGTCACTACAGACGAACACATTAAGATTTCTTTGCAACCACTCATATCTTAGTGGTGGGACATGAAGATGTTGCTGTAAGGTTGTTTGTAGAGATCTTCATAGATAGTGTAGCAGACTAGTTTTAGTGTCTAGCTGATGGCTCAATAACTGATTGGGATACATTAAGAATGACATTTGAAATGAGGTTCAAAATTGCAAAAGATGAGCATGCTTTGTTAACACAATTGACCTCAATTAAGAAGCAATCTACTAAGAGTATGAGAGATTTTGTTTCCAAGTTCAATAAGATTATCAGTAGAATTCCAACCCCTAATAGACCCACACTTGGTAATTTGAAAAAATTTCTTTATTAGTGCAATGCCTCTAGATGTCAATTATGATTTAAGGAGAGCACATCCCACAAATCCAGCTAATGCACAAAAGAAAGCAATCGAATGTGAGGATGATTTGATTTCTATAGGAAAATGGAAATGAGTGTTATAATTCTTTAGAATAACTGAGAAGAGGAGGGGTAAATTAGTTATTCAAGGTCTAGTGATGTCCAATAAAACTTTTTCTACAAATCCTTAATAGTACATAACTGAAATTATCATGCATGCAATTAAACAATCATGAAAAGTAAACATGCATCATAATATAACACTAAGGATTTGATAACCCAAAAACCCTCCAGGAATAAGAAGGTAAAACTGGAGTGGGGATCATACCCAAAAAATAACTGCGCAATTGATTTCAACCACTTTAGATGGTCTACCCTATTAAAGGCCTGCACTGTTAAAGGCTACAACACATTATTAAATGTGACCTTGTTAAAGGATTTAAGAACATTCAACTTGGAATGTCACCCTGTTAAAGGATTTACACAGAGCTGTTAGGCTCACCCAAATCCATGGGATTTTTAGTCACATGCTCAAAAGAATCTTTCATCCCTCTCTAAGGATCTCCTATCCTCCTCTTGAGGATCTCTTTATCCTTCTCCTAAGGATCTCTTTATCCTTCTCTTGGTGATCTTTTATTCTTTTCCTGAGGCTTATTCACCTAGCTATTAAGCTAACCTAGCAATGTAGGGTTTCAATATCTAATACAATGGTAAGAAAGTATTAGAAGGGTTTTGACCTGATACAGATTGCAACCATAACTGTGCAGATTTTAGATCACTCTTTAGTTCTTTTCTTTCTATGGCTTTCCTCCTTTGCAGTGTAGATAGCTTGTTCACCCTTCAAGATCTGTCTCCTTGAGTTCTTCCACTCGTTATGCCAATGCTCTCTCTGGTCACTCGATCAATTCAGAGTCTTGATGCTCTATTTTTACTCCTCTAGGCTTCTTCTCATGATTACACTTATGACCAACTCCCTCTCATGCATGCACACTTGATCTTCTGACCTATAACTCCTTAAATAGAAGTTCTGTTCTTGATTTCCCACTCAAATCTCCCTTTCCAACTTTAGGGTTTTAATCGATTAGGTAGGATACAATGTATTTGTCCCATATCTTGTTTCTATCTAGAAACTTCATGATAAATCCATTAGCATTCACCAAAAATGTTTTACAGAGTGTTTTCTGCCACCAGCTCATCATTCTTATCTTCTATCTGGTTCACAAAATTCTAGAACTACCATGTTGGCTTAGATCTGGCCAATCTTTGATTTTTCAAAATAATGCACCAACTCAACATCATTGATTTACTGATGCTCAACACCTTCTATGTTACTCATCTTCTAAATATTATTTTCTAGTGCTCGGTACCTGTATCTTGCTTGGCACCTAATTTTCACTCGGCACCTATTTCTTGCTCAGCACCTGAAGACTGCTCGGCACTTGATATTCACTTAGCACCTGTTTCTTGCTCAACACCTGAAGACTACTTGGCAGTTGATATTCACTCGACACACACTAAGTTGAACTAACTTAGCTTCAACTAAGAATCTGTTCAGAACTAACTAGAACTTAGTTAATCCTTGTGTCTTAGAGTATGTCATCAATACACTATTTCATCAATGGCTTAGCTGATCCTTATACTTCATTACAACATCATAACTTCAACCTTTCTCTAGGTACTCTAGTTACATCTTATTGATTTCCACCTCTTTGTCAATCAACCAATTGATAGTATTTGCATTACTAAAGCAATTGTCATTCCTGCGAGTAGCAAGTTTGACATCAATGAGAAAACAATGATTGAAATATTCTTTACCAATTCCATTTGTCTTCATTCATGATTGTTTCAATCATTTCCAACAATGAGAACTTCAAACTAAAGGAAGTTTTAGTAGTGCCACATCGTCTGAGGAGATGATTCAGAAATTGTCAAACTAGCTGGTAGTAGTAAAGAAGCAATTACTTGGATTCAATAATTCCTATCAATGAAATTATCAAAATTCACTAGGGAAGAAAAATAAAGGTAGATTCTTGTAGCTTATAGGTTCACAACTTAGGTTGCAAATTGAAGTGGCACCCAAAAAATGAAATATGTGTGTCTTTCATTTGACCACAGATCATAACAGTGAGAGTTGTTTGGAGACTGCCCATATGATGCAATTGCTATCTACTAATGAATTAAACACTGTAACTCCTTGTTCAAAGCCTAATTCCTATTCAAATGGTGACTCTGGAAATTTATTTTTAGAATACAAATTAGATTTTGAATCAAAAGGTGAGTGTTATGCAACCATCAATGGAACTTCATACATAGTGCTTACCCAACGCCAAGGTTGAAGAATCAATCCTCTAGTTACACTCACAAAAATGACTCCAGTCCTTCGATGAGTAATGTACATGCTAATCAAGGAGCATATACTTCACAAATGGGTAAGGATAAAACATCCTTTGATTTCATTTAATTTTGTGAGGAATCAAAAATTCAAATTTCCACGATTGATTATTTAAAGTCACACCCTTCTGAGCTAAAAAAACTAGTAGATCGGTGTAAAGGAAACACATTAGATGTGAATTATAATGTAAAAATTGAGAAAGAGGATGAAACTTTGACATATGGTTTGTTTAATCACTAAGATTCTATAGTCTTAGCAACATCCCCTAGGCAAATGCCTTATCCTTTTTATATCTCATTGTATATCAATGGATGTAAACTTAGTAATTGTATAATAGATTTAGGTGAATCAGATAACATTATGCCTTATTCTATAGCCAAAGCCTTGGGTCTCAATTTCACTAAAGTGCATGGAAGATGCTACTGAATGGATGTCAAATAAGTCCCTTTACTTGGGCAGATTAAAGATGCTCAGGTAGCCTTAGCTTTGCATCCAAAAAAGAAGCTCCTATTGACTATTTTGGTAGCTGACATTCTAGTGAGCTATGGACTTCTTTTAAGTAGAATTTTTTGTCGAGACTTAGGAAGAGAAATAAAGCTAGACTATTCTCAAGTAGTGATATCTATTGGGAATAAGAAAGTCAAATTAGAACCTGAAGAAAAGGAAAAGTTCATAGTCTTGAAATTAGATGATCCTAAAACTCAAATTCTATACCAAGAGTTGGAATTTAGAAACTATATGTTGTTTCTGAAGAAGGCTCGGATGAACAAATAGATGAGAGTTAAAGCGATAAATTTTTTAATGAAAACAAAGATGCATCAGGTATATGGACACTTGAATTTGATGGAAGGTGTGCCTCCTTAGGATCGATGTAGTATTGATATCCCTGAAAGGAGAACCTAAACCTATGAATTTCAAATTAGAATTTGGGAATAAAAATAACAATATAGAATATGAGACCTTATTATTGGGGATAATAATAGCAAAAGAAAGAGGGTTAAAGATCCTAAAAGATCAAGGTGATGTAGAGCTTATTGTGAAACAAGTAAAAGGACAATATTCTATGAAAAATCACAAGTTGAAGAGTTACAGAAATAGAGTTTGGGATGAGATAGAAGGCCTAGATGCCTTCTCTATTGAAGCAATTCTAAGGGTGATGAATACCAAGGCCAATTCCTTTGCAATCTCTACCTCCCTATTACTTCCTCATCTAGATTTCAAAGACAAGAACTATCAGATTGAAATTGTGTATCAATTTTCCATTCTAGATAACACAAAATCCTAGCAAGTCTTCAATGATGATAAGAGTTTACAGATGTTCCTAGAAAATGATAAGTCTAGTTTTGAATGTGAATCTAGTGGAAGTGATCATGAAAGCTTTTATGTAAATAAGGAATGGAATCAAAATGGAGAAGTTTAACTGAAAGGTAATATTATTCCCCCATATTTCATGGCTTTAGAAAAACTATTTAATAGATATGATGCTTACATAAAGTAAAAGAGAGAAGAAAAAGGCCTACTATGGGTGAATATAAGGGAGTAAACATTGGAGATATTCATAGTCCCAGAATGATTAATATTGGGAAGTGTTGTCCACCTAAAGAAAAAGAAGCTACAAGGAATCTATTCATGGAATATAGGGATGTTTTTTCTTGGAGTTATGAAGATTTGAAAAGTTATAGAGATGGAAAAGTAAAACATCAAATTACACTAAAGCTTGATGTAGTTCATTTTCAAAAAAAAAAAAGGAATCATAATCCTAAAGTCGTAGATGCTATCTTTTGGGAGGTAGATAAAATGCTAAAAGTGAGGATCATCTATCCCATTCATCATTCCACCTAGATAGCTAATATAGTACCCATCAGAAAGAAGAATGAAGAGATAACAATTTGTGTCAATTTCCACAACCTAAACCAAGCATCTCTTAAAGATGACTTTACTCTTCCTAACATGGATTGCCTACTATAAATGGTGGCAAGATTTGAAATGATGTCCATGCTTGATGGTTTCTTAGGTTATAACCAGTTCGAAGTAGAAGAGAAGGATCAAAATAAGATGGTGTTCACCACTCCTTGGGGTACATTTGCGTATCATAGAATGCCCTTTGGACTTATCAATGCTAGTGCTACATTCCAAAGATGTATGAGCAAGACATTTGCCAATTTGAAGGACCGAATCATAGTTATATACCTAGATGACCTCACTGTGTTCTCAAGAAAGAGAAAAGATCATATGGAAGATTTGATTAAAGTTTTATAGAGATTCTAAGAGCATGGGATCTCTCTCGATCCCCAAAAATTGGTCTTCTATGTAACAGAAGGAAAAATCCTAGGTCATATAGTGTCCTAGGAGGTCATTAGGATTGATCGTGAATGGGTGGAAACCATTCAAAGATTAATCTTGCCTTAAAATAAAATAAGAGTTAAATCTTTCTTTGGGAAAGTGAATTTCCTCATAAAGTTTGTGCCTAATTTTGTGGAAACCAATAAGCATATAGTGGATATGATGAAAGGGAATTCAAATTTCAATTGGAATGAGGTGAGAAAGTGAGCCTTTCAAAATATAAAGACCACCATTGCTAATGCCCTAGTTTTATGTCATCCAAATTATAAATGAGATTTTATCATTTATTGTTATGCTTTTGGACATACTCTATCAGTGATTATTATGCAAGAAAATGACAAAGGGATACAAGCCCCAATAGTTTTATGAGCATACCTTTGAAGAATCATGAAATAAAATGTTCATAGATTGAAAAGCACACTTTTGCAGTGGTTAAGGCCCTCAATTATTTTTGATTCTATATCCTGTATTCACATTCCACAGTCTTTGTCCTAGATGTAGCAGTGAAGAGTGTATTGACATAGCAGGATGTGGGCTATAATTTCAGAGGAGCATGGGTGGCAAAGATACAAGAGTATGATATAGAAATAAAAACTACCATGTTGGTAAGGGGAAATTTTCTGTACAAGGAGATTACATAAAACAAGATAATTGAAGAATCAAGAGAGAAGCAGTTGGTGTTAGCTATAGGCCTCTATGATTCATGGTTTGAGAATATTTCTTATCTACTGACATATGGTGAATGTCTAGAGGGCCTAACTACAAAACAAAGAAGAGATCTTAAATTGAAAGTAGCTAAGTATGTGATTTGGGATGGTAAACTATTCAAGAAAGACATTGATGACACTTTCCTTAGGTGTGTAAACAAGCGACAACAAGAAAAGTTGTTAAGAACATTTCATGATGAAGCTTATGGAGGACATTTCTCATCTTTAGTCACAACTTTTAAAATACTAAGGTAGTGTTATTACTGGCTTGGAATTTTTAAAGATGCCTATGCATGGGTAGCGAAATGTGAGAAGTGAAGGATGTTCTTTGGACGCCCTTAGTTAGCTGCTCTACTATTGAAACCTGTCATCATCAAAGGACCTTTTCAATAATGGGATCTTGATTTCATTGGCTAGCCCCAAATCTAGTTCCAATCACCAATACGTGATAACTACAACTGACTACTTCACTAAGTGGGTAGAAGCTAAAGCTACTAAGAAAACTACTTCCCAAGTGATATGTGAATTCATAAAAGAGAACATATTGGTCAAGTCTGGTGTCCCTATTAAATTAGTGATGGATAATGCATCTCATTTTTCTTCAATTGAAATTACAAATTTTTTCTTTGAGTATGGGATCACCATTGGTCATTCATGTAATTATTATCCTCAAGGAAATGGTCAAGCTGAGTTTAGTAATAAGAATCTAATGAATATTGTTAAGAAATTGGTTTTAGATAATCAAAAGACTTGGCATAAAAAGATTCATGAGGCACTCTGGGTAGATAGGGTGACACCTAAAAGGGAAATCAACATATCTCCTTTTGAATTGGTTTACGAGATTGAAGCTAATCTCACCTTACCTCTGGAATTAGCCACAAATAAACTCAGAATAGTGATTGAAGATGATGTTTATAAAGATGGTTTGGAGAAGAGGATCCTATACCTAAGAAAAATTGAAGAGGAAAGGGAAGAAATTATAGACCACCTTACACATCACCAGATGCGAGTAAAGGATCTATTTGATAAGAAAGCAAGACCCCAAAAATTCATGGTAGGAGATAGTGTGCTACTCTAGGATAAGTGAATCGCTCTGAAAGGAATGCATAAGAAGTTTGATACTTTATGGAAAGGGCCATTCAGAATTCATCAGGGTTTGAAAATAATTTTTTCAAGTTGGTATATGAAGATGGTGAAGTACTACCCCTAACCTATAATGGTCAGGATCTAAAGCTTTATCAAAAAGTTAATTGAGAATAGGTAACACCTATATTATATTATAGTTAGGTTTAGTGTCCTTTATGTTTCCTAGTTAGTCTTTTTTCCTTTGATTTTGTTTTCCTATTCTTTGCCTCGTTTGTGTTTTGTTGTATTGCCACCTTTTACCTTCTATTGTTGAAACTAGAGATTTTGAGTTCCTTGCTTGGGTATGCTCAACCCAAGTCCCCAGTCAGAGCCAACTATTGCCCCTATTTTCATCTTGTACCCATTTTGAAAAGTTGAAAATGATCTTGTGTCTTAGTTTAATTTGGTTAGGTTGATGTCTAGTTCATTTCCCTCAAGTGAAAAGTTTCTCCATCAAGTTTTCATCTTTCCTCTTTCCCTGCATTACATAACTAGGTGGGTTTTCCTTTTTGTCGTGAGTTTTTCAATGGAGATTCTTGGGTGATATAATGATTTTCAAAAATTCATCTCTGAGGATGAACTTTCTTGCAACCCATTATAGTTTGTACATATAGAAAATGAAGTTTGCAGAAAACCCAGCATTGCCTTCTCCTTGGTGGGTTTTCGACCTGCAAAGGTGATTTTCCACAGAGATCAACTAATGAGGTTTACAAGCTAAAGCAAGGAAGAAATGATTTTTTTTATGGATAGACCATCCCTAAATTGTAGTATTCTAGCTTGGGATTCACTCAAAATTCATCATAATGTTTAGAATCATAGCTAGTGGAAAACTCTGAAGTAACTTCTCCACGGCAGGCTTTCGACCCATAAAGTCAATTTTATGAAAAAAAACATTTGTGAGAGAGAAAAGTAGGTAAGTGGGTTCCTTTTTCACTTTCACAAGCCTTTTGAGATTTTCTAAAGCTTAGAGGCACATTGAGTTAAAGGTTAAAGTAAAAATAAAGGAAAAGGTAGAAAAATAAAAGTTTCCTTCTCCTTAGTGGGTTTTCAAACATGGAAAGCGATTTTCTTCATCCATTGAAAAATCACTTCTGCAAACATGTTGGGCTCATAGATCGATCGTAGGATAGTTACAAATGATAATGGAAGCAAGTTAATCACATTTGGGAAGGTATCTAAAGAAAAATATGGCTAGGTGGATTTTTCCTTATGGAGTACTGCGTTCTTAATTTTTTGAAACTTGGTGAAAAATGGGAAAGTAAGTTTGTAATAAAAGAAAGTTACTGTTGGGCCTATAGAAATAATAAAAAGACATAGAAAAATTCATTAGAAACCCCTACATTTACTAACCTAATGGATTTATCCTTTAATCTACTTGTGTGGCACAGATCTTGAAGATTGATGGGTGAATTAAGGATTTCTATATAGAGATGAACATAACGGATTTTCAAATTACTACTTTCTTTATTGAACTATTATGATATTGAATTGAATAGTGTTTTCAAATCTCTCACAGTTGTGAAGTTCTACTATCTGCACTATTTTCAATTTTAAGATTTTAATTCATCCCTATCTTAGATAAGATGGCAACAGGATTTGCTAGTTTCGATGGGTTGAATGGAATTAAGTCAACATTGCAGAATGTTATAGACACCTTGCTCCATTTCTTCAACATGCAAGATTTCCAAAGGAGGCTAAGGATGAAGCCAATTCACCCTATAATAGAGAAACTCTAAGGAAGCAGGCTAGTGGAAGCAGCCAGGTTTCTCGTGGTAGTTCAAGCTCCTAAGCTAATCGTTGAATGTATAAACCACTACAATCTAGACACTAAACAAATCTTGCTGCCTCATCATATAGTTTTGATCTTGATTGATAGGAAAACTATGGTAAATTGCCTCCAGATCCTGAAGCGAGAAGAATTTTCTAAATTGACAATAGGAGGATCCATGTCTGAGTTTTACTTGAAGAAGATGGTGTGCAAGAAGGAAATTATGAGGTCCTAGTTCCAAAAGCCACGAGGAGCTAAGAGTCAGGTTCCTAAGACTCTTTTCAGCACTGATCTCAAGCTAGATATTATGGACATTCTAGTTCTTTTACATTGATTGAAAGGTGAGGAAGAAGCACTCAATTTTGTTGAACAATATTTCTTTTTGGTATAAATAATTTTTTCTGACACACATTACATTGATTGGGCATATGAGGTAAGTCAGAATCTATCCACTGCCCTCACTGCTACAAAGTTCTACAATACCTTCTACATGTCTTCTTTCCTAATTTATATGTTTACTTCTCTACAATTGTGGCTAGGCCTTTGTAGAATAGATAATTTCCCTGATGATGTGAAAAGTTATGAATTTTATCCATGCTTGCAGTAATAGAATACCTATGTAGAGTATGTTAGAGTTAATGATTAATTTACAATGAGGATTTACAAGGAACTCCAAGGATGCCCAAAGAGGAGGTTCAACCCAGAAGTGATGGAGGACATCAATTAGTTTGGTAGCTACTTTATTCAATTCTCATCCTTCTCCTATTTGCATCTTGTAGCTTTCGACAAATTTCCTTTGAAGCTTCCTAGATACCCAAGTGACATGATGATGCTGATAGAGATTGTGAGACAAGCTATCTAAATGAACATGCTGAGTGCCAGTTTAAGAAAGAAGGGTTATGAATTACCCATGAAGGTCGGGGCTTACAGTTGCAACTCTCAGTCTAATGCCAAAAACATTCTCAAGGCATTCAAGAATAAGTACAAATTGGAAGAATATTAGGTTGTGAGACCCATGTTTGATCCAAATGGATATGTGAGGGAGGTGCTACAAATTGGGAGTGTGATCAATCATGTCACCACTATAGAGTATTATTGGACATATTGCAAGAATGAGTTGGAGAGCCAAGATTGTGCTTTCGTCAGGCTCATGGTGGAACAAATAAAGACATATGGCATTGATCTCAATTTTGAAGGATTGGAGGATGATGGTTAGAATATGTATAACAATACATATTTGACCAAGTTAAGGGAGATTCCTATTAGTTTTGAGCCATATGTAGATGTGGAAGAGAATCTTGATATCATGGTGGCTACAATCATCAAAGGAAAGGGAAATGGGTTGAGTGGAAAACTAGGAAGAGTTGAAGCAAAGGTGGAGCCACTCAAGCTTCTCCAATAGTTGCAACACCTACTTCATCTCAATGTGCTATAGTGGGTGTGACTATAGCTTCCACCTAAGGGCCAGCTCAACCTTTAGGCAAAGGTGATCAAACTCTTGACAAGAATATTCCTATCACCCAGACCTATCATGATGGTTCTCTCCTATTTATAGGAACCCAGGCTATTGCCAAGGAGAAGAAAATAGAGGAACCAAAGGACAGTGTTTCCACTCCAGTCCCATCCCCTCATGCTACTCTAGTTCCATCTCCTCACACTGCCCCTATTCCTTCTCCACATACCACCCCAATTCCATCTCCTCATCTTAGCCCCATGCCATCAACAAGTGCTTCACTTTTGAAGTTAGGTGGTTTCCCTATATAGGTAGTAGACCTAGGGGATGGAAAGAGTAGTAGTAGAAAGTCTACTAAGTTAGATGAGGAGATGAAAAAGACTTTAGAAATGGAGAAGGGCTAGACTTCTTCTAGATTCATCTCTAAGGATTCAAAAAATCCTTTCTCTTCAATGGCTATAACAATGACTCCAGTGAAGAAGAAAATGTTCAGTATTGAATCACTCAGAACAACTTCCAAATTGATAGGAATAGATTCTTGGTTAGAAGATACTTTGGAAAGGAAAAGAAAGAGAAAAGATGAAAGTGCTTCTACAAAAGACACTATATCTCTTGCTATTTGTTCTGGGAATGTGTTGACAAAGTTCAAGAAGAAAAAGACTTTGTCAATACTTGGGCAAGATCTAGAAATAGGGCACTTGAAACTAGAAATAGCCAAGCCAAACAAAGGAGGGAGAATTGAGGATATGACATCAGATGATTTTACTCTGCATTCAATCAATCTTGGAGAAGCTAGACAGGATACAACAGATAGCTTGTTGAGATCAAGTAATGAAGTGATAGAAGGACAATTGGAAAGTCTCAAATTGTCAAAGATGAAGATGAAAGCTGAGATAGAAGAATTGAAAAAATTTATCAAGCAACTAGTCACTGTACTAGCAACTATTTTTGGTATGTCTGTGACCCAGAATCCTAGTGCAGATGAAGTGCAAGCCCCTATTTCCTAACTCTAGGAAGATAGGCATTATGGCCAAATTGGTAGAGAATGGATTGAGAGACTTAAATCAGAAAGAGTTTCTCTCATTGATCAAATTGGAGATGTTATCCTTAGACTGGAGACAAAAAAGGACAACATCTTGTCTAATAATAATACTCTAGCTAGAGAAATGATTAGAAGTGATGACTGCATCTCCCTTTTAAAGATGATCATCTAGATGAAAGAAAAGGAAGCAATTGAAGAAAAGATTTTGAAGAAAGGAAATGAACCTCTATTTGAGTGGCTCCAAAGTATGCAGTTCAAGCTAGAAATGATTTAGGTAGCTGAGAAGGGACTCAACGAAATGGAAAGTAAAGTAAAGAAGACCCAAGATAGAGGATTCAAACTTATGAGAGGGCTACACACTAATTCACAAACTAGTGATCAAGGAAAGGCTCTCATTGGAGTGGATGTGATGAAAAGTAACTTCTCTACAATTTTGGATAATTTGTCTAGAGTGGCTTCCGGTAGTCAAAATAGAATCGCAGAACTTCAGAAGCTCAGTGGTTGTATACATGTGGTTGCGAAGGAGTTGCCAGATCAGTTGAATGTTGTAAAAGAGCTAGTGAGGGAACATTCAGAATGGATTTTGAGATTCACTAATATACATGTGCCCAACCACAAAGAGCTAATCCCAATAATGGTTGCTGCTAAGGCATGTAGCGCAAAAACTGAAAAGGGGAAGAAGTCTAAATAATTCATATTATGCCTACTTTTTGTTTTATTTTGTAATTTTGTAATACAACAAATTAGCACCTTGCCATTTGTCATTCTTAGAAGATGAACCAATTAAGCTTCCATTGTAACAGTCATCTCAAAATCTCTATATGTATGTAATTAAAAGATTAATGAAAGGTCAGTAAATTTTTAGTGTGAAGTAATTTTTTGTTGCAAATACATTTGAATGGTATTTTATATCAATCATTTTCTATTCTAGTGAATGTTATAGTTAGTTTATGCTTTCTCTTTTGTTTGAATTGAGATGAGGGAGAAACAGAGTTTTACCTCCCGTATTTTGAGGCAACAAATGAACATAATAGGTGTTTTCATTGTTTATTCTAAGAGAAATCCTTTCAATGTTTTCAAATTATTAATCAAAGTTTAGATTCAATTTCAGTCAGTTCAGTATTTGTTATTGTTTAGATAAGTTTTATGATTTCATAAGATGTGTGAGTGCATAAAACCATTTGGGTATTGAGAAAATTCTATTTTCTTGAGTTAGATTCTAGTTGGGTCTGGCTTGGTTATACCTCTTCTATTCTTGGGTTAAGAAAATACCCCCAAAGTAATTTAGGAAGAAAATAAGATTCATTGCAAATCCATTTTAGGGAGCTATACTTACTAATTTAGAGGAAAGCCAAAACATCCATAAGTAGCTTTCCAACCATTTATGATTAGATATTGTTCCCAATCGAGCATTTAATAACAATAATTTGAAAGAATAAATCTATTTACCAATAGGAAGGTAAGAGGAGGCTTGCTGAATGCAACTTCACTACCTTTCTTCCTAGATCTTTTGGTAAAAATTTTAGTGGATGGCTTTGATAGCTTGGTGATGATCACCTTGCCTTTCTTCTTCACTAGATCTTCTTTCTTCTTTGACTCATCTTCATCCTCTACTTCATCATCATCATCTTCTCCTTTTTCCTCGGTCAACAAAAGAGGTGTGCTAGTTTTGAGTTTTTCTATTCTCTTCTTGCGTTTGTTAATTTCCTATGGAAGCTTGATTTCAAGCTCTATTCTTGCCTTGGCTTCATTATATGTTCCACAGTGTGGTGTCTTTGGATAACATGTTTTTTTAATAAGGCTTCAATTATGTCTTTTTCTTCATCAATGTTCACCTCATAGGGAAGAGGTTTTACCCATACAACTCTTGGAATCACTGCCTAGATGTAGACTTTGTCACTATCTGCCATGAAACAAACATCATCTTTGCAATCTTCAACCAATTTCTTGGGAATCCTGAATCTGTTATTCATTTTCTCCTTGAAAACATCAAAGTAATTATCTATTATGTTGTCAAAATTTTCACCCATTTCTATAATGTACTTGTTAATTTGATACAAAATTGGCACATCCTTTCTCCATATGATTGTACCTTTAGAAGGGAAAAAATTTTGAACATAGAAAAATAGACATGTCAACAATGAACCAAATTTACATGCATTTTTCTTAGATGTCCTTATACTTTCCATGTTTTTGTTGAACCATTTCAACAATAAGTCTACAAGATCATATGACAAATTGTTTTTCACATCTTTGAATGCAAAGTCTACTACTTCACATGACACACTATTTAGATGACTTGAATTGTAAATCTTGTGTGCTATCACATGGATGCCAAATTTTAGTTCTACATTAGTTACACTACTAATCTTCATGCCTTTACCATCCCACTCGACCTAGGGTTTTAGTAGCTTTGGCTTTGGATAGCATGGGAAGGTCGGTGATATGATGAATCATCTTTTTAGTAATAAAAAATGGTTGCTCAATCCATAACTGATTGCTGCGAAGTCAACTTAGGATGTATCTGATCCATTTAATTTGGAAACTTTAGGGTAGGTGGGGAATGTGGGTTAAACCCTTATCTTCCAAGTGCTTATGCTCAGGTTTAAGAACACCATTCACACATAATTCACATAGGGCATCATCCATCTCTAGGGTTCCAATTTCTTGAATTGTACATTTAAAATGAGTTCAAATATCATTAATGAGAAGTACCTTAGAAGGGATTTGTGATTGCGCTCCATTTGGATTGAGGGTTTCCACAATTGGTGGTACACATTTGAAATCTAGTGGTTTCTATTTGACTCCTCAAACCAACATTTCTGACCCTTTCTTTTCCTTGTTGCTACTACTTGATGTTTCCATGGCTACTCGACAGGTTATAGAAAACTTCAAAAAAATTTACTGCAAATTCTGCTCAAAATTGCTTGATCACTCTACAATTCACTTGATCACACAAACACTTTCTAATCTCAATGAAAAATGAATTCAATTTCCTACACTTTTGATAACATTTTTTCCATTAATTCTTGGTACAAAAGTAGTTGTGATGACATCATTATGTGTGATAGGTTATCATCCACTATCTATTCGAACAACTTATTGAATACTTCATAACTCGGTAACTAAACATGTGTGACTAGTCACTCCTGTCCTTGCTCAGTAGAGTACATGACCCAACCTTACTTAGTGATAATTGATATTGATCTTTTGTGATCCCCTTGTATCTCAAATACTAATTGGATCTTTGCTTCCTTTCAATTTTGGAACTGTTTAGATGAGACCAAGATAACGCAGTTCCATTTCTTACATAAGAACTTAGTTGGAAATGGTGGAGTCACCCACTTCTTGAGTGACATGACCATTATTACTTGGACTAGATACCTCGATGGATTTAGGAATCCATTGTTGCCTCATTTTCATTTTGATATTATCTGCTTTTGCTTTCTTTTCATCTTCAATTCTACCTGTATTCATGCAATTCTTGGCTAGATGACCAAGTTTTGTGCAAGTGAAACATATTATGGTGGTATCTCTCTTCCTTGTGTGATGTTTACCACACTTCATGCCAATGTGTCCATAGTAATAACATATACACCAAGTGTTATAGTCCCAACCAAATAATGCTTTCACAATTTTCTCTACTGGATTGAATGAATTGGTTCTATAGTTTGATGCCTTGTGACCTTACTTCTTGCATTTGTGAAATTTGCCTTCAAATTTTGGTTTCTCTTTGCATTCATTAGCCTTGAGACCATGCTAATTGCAATTGTAACATTTACCATTGAATTTTTATTTTTCATTAATCCAACATTGGTTTGATGTATGACCTATCTTACCATAGTGATTGCAAGTAGGTCTTTGATTCCTTGGATTACCTTGTTTGGATGACTCACCTTCTTCTTTGTATCCAATTCTTGCTTTACCCTTTTATCTATAGAGATTCTGCTCATTTAGTTTATTCAATTGATTCATGTCTGCTTTGGATTTTATCATTCTCTCATTAACTTTCTTTTCAATGTTCAAGTCATTTTTCAATCTTTCACTGATTTTCTTTTTAGATCCCAACTCACTTCTTATTCTTTCATTTTTAGATCTCAGACTCATGATTTCTTCATTTGCATTGGATATTTGATCTATACGATCTTCATGCTAAAGGGAATGATTTTGGATCTCATTGTTTCTTTTATCCATTTCTTCTTTCATCCTATTCCTTTGCTCCAAGATTTCACATAGCCTTACTGACTGAATTTCTTGTTCTCTTTTGAGCTTTCTCACTTCTGCTTGTAGGGAACCATTCTTCTCTAAGAGTTCTTTGATTGCATTAATTACTTCATCTGAACTACTTGAAGGGAAAAGATCTTCAATCTTTTCTTGAATGTACTAGTGATCATTCATCTAATTTGCAAGTTCCTTCTTCCATTTCAGGGATTCAGAAAGTTGCTCCTTAGCTTTCTTGAGTTGAGCAATGGCCATTTCTAGATCTAGCTTTTCATTGTCAATTTCTTTGTCAAGTTTGAAAATCTCCATTGTCCTTGATCTTTTCTCAAGCTATCAAGCTTGATCTTGAGAACCACAATGCTTTGATACCAATTTTTGTAAATATTCAAGACTATGCTAGGTTATTGAGAGGGGAGGGGTGAATCGGTAACCTTAAAAACTTTATCAAATTTAGACCTTAATTGCAATAACCCAATAATCATTTAATTCATTAACTTAGATCTAACTGCATGCATGAGAAACTAAAAACATAACATTCATGGCACTTGAACACAATAGTTTGGTGACCCAAAAACCTTCCAAATAGAAAGTAAAACTGGGGTGGGAACGATACCCACACAACTTCAATACTGCAATATAAAGTTGGCCTATTAAGGCTTACATTGATCACTTCTAATGATCTGCCCTATTAGGAGCAATTAGGACTACTAGGTCCACCTTGTTAGAGGATTTACAAACATACAATTAAGTATGCACTCGGTAAAGAGATTTGACAAAAGACTGTTAAGTCTACCATGTTAGAGGATTTTGAAGTTGAGTCACCTGTTAGAATGAAATAGTAGATCTCTAACTTACAACTAAATTTTTGATAGAGATTCTTTGAAGTACTAATCACCTTTATGTGGTAGATATGACTTTGTTGCTCCTTGCTGATATGGCCTTACAATAAAGTTTGATACTAATTGACATTCACATGCTTCTCAAATATTCTTTACTCTCTCTTTTCATTCATGCATACATATATTTTTGCATCTCTTTTTCTATATGGATATGATACAATACATTACATATATATATCAATCCAATTTACAAAATTACAAAGTTGACCAATATACAAGTTGAGACCAATATTACAAAGTTAGCTCAAATGAAGACACTCAGGTTCTGAAGACTAACTTGGTGAATTTTTTAAACACGGTGCCCACTATCATTACTCAACATCATCATGCATTTAGTAGAAGTGAAAGCTCGGTCCATACTAATCATCTCAGAGTAGTCTCAAACTCAGTCTACATTGGCAACTCAGTAGATACTATGTAACTTGGTAGAAATTGAATTCCACATTTACATACCTGGACTCGATAAACACTAATCATTTCATCACTCAGTTAACACTAACTTCACTTCACATGAACTGATGACTTGGTAGACACTGTGAAGCTTGGCAACCAATAAACTACTTGGTAAGAACCATAGGACTTCACACTATGTGAATTTACTTGGTAACCACTAGAATGCTCGGTAGGAACTATGAAGCTTGCTAGCTACTGAATTACATGGCAAACACTGTAGATTGTTTAATGAGCTCTGTAGGCATACATAATCTAAATAAGTGTTATCACTAATAACAAACATGAGTTAATGTCAAAAGGTGCCCCACTTCCAAAAGAGTTCTATAGTATCATCCTTGATCATTTGATGTGTAAGATATCAAAGGCTATCATTATGTCACTAAGTGAAACTGCTCGACCTTTATCCATAGCCACATAGTGAGGGCTTAAAACATGTTTGGTTACATGAATGAAGAGTATGCAAGTTGTCAGTGAGGTGGAAAAAGGTACATATGCCAAATTTCAATTGGATTGACCTCCAAGTAATAAGGTGGAAGGCGAGTTGGACTACATTTTATTTCTAGATCATCAAATTTATGTAAATTGACAGCCTATTTTTAAACTCAAAGGGGAATGCCACTCTTGTTGGAAATATAAGAGGAGCAACTAAGAGGGGATGGTTGAATTAGTTACTACTAAAATAAATTTGATATCCCTTAGATACTAGTACAAAATACAAACTGAATACTGAATGGTGCTAATGCTCAGTAAACATACATAAAGTACTATAACTCGGTAATTATAGAATGTGCTCAGTAAATGCTTAACATACAAACTTTAGATGTTATTTGTGATAACCATTACTTTAACTTAGTTGAAAACACATAAAATAAAATATCATGAACACATTTGACACCAATATTTAGTGTGGAAACCCAATTTGGAAAAAACCACCAATTGCAGCTAGTTCCTATTTTCACTCTTCTCAAGTGAGCCCTGTTAGGAGCCAACCCTGTTAAAGGTTACAAAACACACTATTAGGTGTGACCCTATTAGAGGCTTGTTAGAGGTCTTGAGAAAATTCAATAGAACTACCACCTTGTTAGAGGATTTACAAATAGTTATTAAGTCAACTCTATTAGGAGATTTAGATCACTGCTACAATGGTTAGATAGTAATAATGAGATGACTTGATTTGAATGCAACTAAATTGTTGATTACAGATCTTTGTTTTGGTTTTTACTTGATCCTTCTTGATCAAATATAGCTTTTCTACTCCACAAGGATATTCTTTTTATCCTTCAAATTTTCTTCCTCTCTTCATCTTCAATACATTCATAACATCTTCATACTTGCATATTTTCAAATTCTCAGCTTGATCTTGTACTTATATCTTTCATATTGTCAAGTCAGCTTAAATACAACTTAAAATAATTAATATTCATCACCTTAGTCAAATAGAACCAATAGATAAATTAATTAACATTAATATGCCAAAATAAGAAAATCCTTTGTTAGCCAACCCAACTCAGTGGAAACTAACTTAGAAGCAATTTCTTATGTTAACCAATAGAAGCTTGGTTAACACACAAACTTGCAAAGATACTTTGTCAACCAACTTTCCATCCAACTTTGCAAAGATAGTTCGGTTAGTTTTGGTTCCATCCAACTTTCCTTCATCAACTGAGTGAGCTTGGTTAGCACTCATTTTCTACATACTTTCCTCTGACGTCTGAGTGAACTTAGTAGACACTGCCTTCTAAACTAGGCAACCATAAGAATGCTCAATAGACACTGCCCTAGTGTGCTCGACATATACTAATTGGAAATGATATGACATTTGTGTAACATCAAGGACAATACACAATTAATCAGTTGTATCCAACAATCTCCCTAAAATTTATTCTCGAGAACTACCTTTTCCATTATGTGCTCTTCCTTTCACTGGATTCTTCCTCTGTCTGCAATAGCTTCTACCAAGTTGATTCATAGAACTTTCTCCCTCTTACAGAAAACTTCTCTGTCTTTGGAATGACAAAAATTCCTTAGAGATATAACATTAAACTTCTCCCTCTTTGACAACACATGCCAAAGATAATAAATCTATTAATATCAATGTACCTTAAGTATTGATTCATTTACAATATGCCCTTGTCAATTCTACACCAACTAACTGATCTTCAACTTAGCTCTTGTTGATGCTTCACTAAGCTTTATTTAGTGAACTTCAGATAGGGGAATGAGCCCTAGCTTACCTCTTAGATACAAAAATGTATGCTTAGGTAATAGCTTGGTGAATATGTCTACAATCTATTCTTTTGTATTCACATATTCCAATCTGACTTCTTTATCTTGAACCAATGCTCTTAAGAAGTGATATTTTATAGCAATGTGCTTTATTTTGGTATGCATCATTGGATTCTTTGATATGTTGATTACACTAGTATTATCACAGTATATGACTATTGGATCCTTGATCTCTATCTTCATTCCTTCCAACAATTGTTTGAACCAAAAAATGTTAGAACAATTAACTATTGTTGCCACATATTCTACCTCTGTTGTGAATTTAGAGATGCAATTTTGTTTCATGCTTGTCCAAGACAATAGTCTTTTACCAAGAAATAATGCTCAATCACTAGTGCTTTTTATATTATCAAGACTTCCTACCCAATCAACATCAATGAATACTTTCAAGTCCAGATTGCCTCCAAGTTTATACCATAATTCATAGTCTTCAGTACCTTTTAGATATCTCATGATTCTCTTGATTTCCATCATGTGATTTTCTTTAGGATTTTCTGAGAATCTTGTCACCATTCAAACTTCTAGAGCAATATCATGCCTTGTATGTACTACAGATTGCAATTTTCCAATCATTGATTTCTATGTGGTCTAATCTACTTCTTTGGAATTATCATTTTTGAAGAGCTTATGTCCAATAGACATAGGGATTCCAATTGGTCTTGAATCTTCCATTCCAAACTTCTTTAGTATCTCCTTGATATACCTAGATTGAGTGACATAGATACTATTTTTGTTCTATTGTATCTACAATCCAACAAAGAATTTTATCTCACCAAACATGGCATCTCAAATTCTTTACTCATTTCTTCTAAAAATGCTTTGTACAAGTCATCATTTCCTATAAATAGAGTATCATCAAAAAATATTTATGCCAACACAATCTTCTTGTTTGGTCTTTGAAAGCCAATCTGTACCAAGTAATTATGAAGTCTTTCATACCAAGCTCTAGGAGCTTGCTTGAGACCATATAATGCTTTTTGTAACTTGCAAACCATGTCTCTTTTGCTAGGATCTACAAAACCTTTTATTTGTTCAATGTAGACTTCCTCATCAAAAATTCCATTCAAGAATGCAGATTTAACATCCATTTGATATACTTTAAATCTGCTATATGTTGCATATGCTACTAAAATTCTAACATCATCTAGTCTTGCTATAGGAGGAAAAGTCTCACCATAATCAATATCTACTTCTTGAGAATACCCTTTGCACACCAATCTTGCTTTGTTTCTTGAAACTTTTCCATCTTCATTTAGCTTATTTCTAAATACCCACTTTGTACCAATTACATTTTTATCTTTGAGTTTAGGAATAAGGGTCCAAGTTTTGTTCTTGTCTATCTATTCTATCTCTTCATTCATTTCTTCAATTCAATTTTCATTTACAAGACCATCTTTAACATTTCTAGGTTCAAATTCAGCAAGTAAACATGTACCTTTTAATTTGATTCTTGTCATTGTTCCATTAGATTTGTCTCTAATGATTTGATTAGGTGCATGATGCCTTCTGACATATCTTGATAACATATGCTCTTTGGGATTTCAATGAGTTCCACTATCTTCATAATGAACTTCAGTTTTAGGCTCGGGTCCTTCTGTCTATGACTCGAGTCCATCAGACTCAGTTTGAACTAGCTCGGTAGCCTTTGATTATGACTTGAGTCTTCTAGACTATGACTCAGGTTACACTTCTGCAACTCAATAACTATTAGAAATCTTGGGGACTTGGGAGGTGAAGCCTCCTTTCTTTCAAATAGGTTTGGTAGGGTATCAAGTTCATAGTAAACAAATCTTTTGTAATCCTCTAGCTCCTTGTTTCTTTCTTCTTCACTCTTTTCTGCAAACTCATCAATTCTAACATGTGCACTTTCTATAATTTTATGAGTAGACAGATTCAAACATTTGTATACTTTACTTCTGTAGGAGTATCCTAGAAATATGCCTTCAGCACCTTTTACATCAAATTTTCCTTTTCTAGACTCTTTCAAGATATAACATTTACTGCCAAATACTTTCAAGTAACTTACATTAAATTTGTAACCATACCATAGTTGATAAGGAGTTTTGCTTGAATATTTCTTCAACTATAATCTATTCAAGGTATGGACTATAATGCTGATAGCTTCCTTCCAGTATTTGAGAGCAACATTATTTTCAATCATTAGGGTTTTTGCACAATCCATGATAGATCTATTTCTTCTTTTAGCTATACCATTTTGTTGTGGTGTACTAGGGGCTAATACTTGTCTTTTAATTCCTCTTTCAATGCAATTTTTTTTTAATTCATTGGAGATGAATTCACCACCTCTGTCTAATCTTAAACATTTCAACCTCTTTCCAGTTTCTTTTTCTATTCTTGCCAGATACCACTTGAATTTTTGAAAGGCTTCTAATTTTTCTTTTAGATACATTACAGTAATCATTCTAGAATAGTCATCAACAAAAAGAATGGATTTTTTTTTTCTATTATAACTCTCTATTCCAATAAGTCCACATAAGTTTGTATGAACAATTTCTAAGACTTCTTCCGACTGATAGTTTTTTCTTTTGAAACTAGTCTTTCCCATCTTACCAATTTGGCAATTCTTGCATAAATCCATATCAGATTTCTTCAAACTAGGAATACCTCTTACTCTTCTATGTTTGGTTATCTTAACCAGATTATCAAAGTTTACATGACATAGCCTTTTGTGCCATAACCAACTTTCTTCTACTTGAGCAATAAAACATGAACAATCACTGAGATCAAGATAAAATAGATTACCTTTTGTTTTCTTGCTAAATCCTACCAGATTTCCCTTTCCATCTAGTAGTTTGGCCTGTTCATTCATGAATTCTATCTTGAATCCAATGTTATTAAACTATTCCATACTCAGTGGATTATGCTTTAGTCCTTCAACCCAATAAGCATTATCAAATACAAGTTCATTAGTCAATGAAATACATCCTTTTCCTTTTATGTTACAAGGTTCACTATTTCTAAATCTCACACTACCTCCATCATAATATTCCATGTGCTCAAATTTTGTTTTGTCTCCAAACATATGATGTGAATAGCCACTATCAATACTACATATATCATTTTTTCTAACTTGAGAGATAAGTGCCATCTTATTTCCTTCATCATTAGATTCATCTTTTACAACAATGTATACCATTTCATCTTCACTGTTATTAGAATCATTAGCTATAAAAAAGGATTTCTTACCTTTGTTCTTCTAGTTCTTGTAGTTTTTGGAATCCTTGTTGCCTTTGTGCTTATTGCTTTTCTTTTCATCTTTGATTTCTTTATTTGGACACCTTACAACAATGTGACCAACTTTTTCATAGGAAAAGTAGATCAAAGGAACTTTACCTTTGTACTTTCCTCTCTCTTTAGAGTACTTCCTTGCAAGTAGGGCTTCAACAGCTTCAAGATCATTGTTTGAACTTTCTTCTGATTCTTCTTCTTCACTTCCTGATTTACTAGAATTTTATTTCTTACCTTTTTCTTTGAGTGAGAGTTTAGCTTTAAAAGAAGATTTAATAACCTTTGAACTAGGAACATAGTTATCAAAATTATCTAACACAAAACTTGTCAATCTTCCAACTAGAGAATCCAAAGATATTTTATTATTTGGATCATATCTCATTTTCTGAATAATAGACACTCTAGTTGCATAAATAGGAAGAAGAGTTCTAAGTACCTTTCTTACAACTATTTTCTCTTCAATATCTCCTCCAGGTGCTTTAATTGCACTTACACTTGCTTTATCCTTTCCACATATTTTGCAATGTTCTCATCTTCGCTCATTTCCATCTAATCAAAATGACCTCTTAGACTTTCAACTTTAGCTCTTCTTACATTTTCATCTCCTCCATATATGTCTTTTAGTTTGATCCACATCTCATGAGTTGTTTTGGAGTCTTTGACTTCATCAAATTCAACATAATTAAGAGCAGATGCAATATCAATCATCATGATATTATGATTCTTCTTTTTATAAATATCTTCAATAGATAATGTTTTTGTGCGAGTATTGTACTCAGTATCAAGATATTTGCATCCTAAATCATTGATGGTAGCTAGATGTAACCTCATAAGTCCTTGCTATGCTAAAAAATTGTCTTTGTTTAGCTTGGGGATCTCTCTTTTGTAAGACATCTTGATATTTAGCTTAAGTCCTTGAAACCTTCTTTGCAACTATCAAAAGCTCTGATACCAAATTTTGAAAATATAAGAGGAGTAACTGAGAGGGGAGGGGTGAATCAGTTACTACTAAAATAAATCCCAGATCCTTTAGATGTTAGTACAAAGTACAAATTGAAACTGAATACTGTTGATGCTTGGTAAACATACATAAAGTACTATAACTTGGTAATTACAAAATGTGCTCGGTAAACTTTTAACATACAAAATTTAGATGTTATCTATGATTACCATTACTTTAACTTAGTTGCAAACACATAAAATAAAATAGCATGAACACATTTGACACCAGGATTTAATGTGGAAACCCAATTTGGGAAAAACCACCAATTGCAACTAGTTACTATTTTCACTCTTTTGAAGTGAGCCTTGTTAGGAGCCAACCTTGTTAAAGGTTACAAAACACACTATTAGGTGTGACCTTGTTAAAGGATTTAATCACCCTGTTAGGAGTGGCCTTGTTAGAGGTCTTGAGACAATTCAATAGAACTGCCACCACCTTGTTAGAGGATTTACAAATAGCTATTAAGACAACTCTATTAGGAGATTTAGATCACTTCTATAATGGTTAGAGAGTAACAATGAGATGACCTAATTTGAATGCAACTAAATTGTGGATTACAGATCTCTGTCTTGGCTTGTACTTGATCCTTCCTGATCGAATATAGCTTTTCTACTCCACAAGGATATTCTTCTTATCCTTCAAATTTGTTTCCTCTCTTCACCTTCAATACATTCATAACATCTTCATACTTGCACACTTTCAAATTCTCAACTTGATCTTATACTTATATCTTTCATATTATCAAGTCACCTCAAATACAACTTAGAATAATTAATATTCATCACCTTAGTCAGCTAGAACCAATAGATAAATCAATTAAGCTTGATATGCCAAAATAAGAAAATCCTTCATTAGCCGATCCATCTTGGTGGAAACTAACTTAGAAGCAATTTCTTGTGTTAACCAATAGAAGCTTGATTAACATTGCAAACTTGCAAAGATCCTTTGGCAATCGAGTGAGCTTGATTAGCATTGGTTCCATCCAACTTTCCTTCATCAACCGAGTCAGCTTAGGTAACACTCATTTTCTACATACTTTCCTTCAACGCCCTAGTGAACTTGATAGACACTACCTTCTAAACTAGGAAACCATTGGAATGCTCAGTAGACATAGAAAACTATCTTCACTTCCTGAGTGAGCTTAGCATATACTAACTAGTAATGATATGATATTTGTGTAACATCAAAGACAATACACAATTAATAAATTGTATCCAATAGCTCTATTTTTCTCTGCAACCCATTTATGGGAATTGAAAGCTTGTTGTGCAAGCTAATAAAAGGAATGTAGTGAAGAAGTTTGAGAATTTTATCCTACAAATAGATTTTCTAAGTTCTTGAAGCTTGGACCTATTGAAAATCCTAGTATTTCACCTTGTTGAGTTGTGAAGTTTTCTATAACAATGATCCTTTGAAGCATTTAGAGAGGAAGCAAAAAGGCCATGTAAGTATCTTCATCTACATATAATTAAAGAATTTTAGTATTTTTCACATTGTCATTTCAATATGCCTCCAAAGAAGGGCTTTTCTAGGAAGGTAGAGTATGCTAGTAGGAATATTCATAATGATTTCTTAGAGAAATTGAATGAATCTACCAATTAGTCTACCCAGATAAAGAAATTAGTTCCCATAAACCCTAGGATGCGAGTTGTAGATGGTTTGTTTGACAAAGGGAATTGGATTCATGATGCCATGACTTTGAAAATGATGTTATAATTATTCAAAAAAATTGTTTTTAGAGAGGAAATTATTTTTCCCCCATGGAAATATCTAGAATTTTGACCTAGGCAAGTTAGTAGTTCTCAGAGTCTTCATGGATTGAGACCTCCTCGCTGTTGTATCCTGAAACTATAATCTAGTAGCTAGGATGGTGAGGGAAATAAATGGAGAATTCTTGGTGAAAATTACTATGAAAGAAATATAAGAATTCTTTGGAATGGATCCTACGATAGGTTATCATGAGGTCATTGATTTTCAAGGATTGGAAAAGGAATACTTGTCCCACAAGGATCAAATTAGGCAAGGAGCACTAAGAGGACACTTGGCTATAATTAGAAACTTAACCTTTGTCACATCATCAACCAAAGAGCCTTTTAATCTAAATAGTTCTTCAACTCTAGGGCTATAGACATATATGACTTTGTGCAAGGTTTTTGGTGAAGATGAGCAAGAATTTGTGTTAATAAAGTTCATGTATATGATGGTGCATATTTATTCCTTTGGAGTGGATATTATTTTTGATTTTGCATCTTTTCTAGCAAAAAAAAATTAATGTAGGTCTAATTGGAATTTTAAAAGGGAAAATTGATAAAACCTTTGGTCTTTACTCTTTGTTAATGCATATGTTTTTGTATAAAGGGATCACATTTTTTGAGAAAGAGATGGTGTTAACAAGAGAACATGATGGAGAATCTCTACCAGTCCAACTAGGGAGTGTAAATATGACTTGGGATGTAGAGGATGCAAGTTTTATAAGGTTTGATAGATATTTTGCATCTAGACTAAGGAGCCTATTATTAAAAGATAATTCTAGGATACCTAAGGCATTGTTATATTTCATCAAGCCTATGGATAACCCTAGCAATTTGAAAATTTCCCATAATTGGGAAGACAATATACTATATCTAGTGTCAATAGTTTTCAAAGTATATGGATTCCAAGGAACCCCAATGTGCTTCCCTACCAAGTACCTCTTAAGGTAGGAATTGCTGAGATGTTATGGCAGCTGGGTGGTTTGGAAGAAATAAAACTAACTGGTAGGTCAAGAGGCTCATCAATTTATAATAACAAAGGATGGTTGGTTGTTTTTGTATAAGATTTTAGACCTATACAAAATGGTAGTCTTCCATTCTAGATTTAATGATAACAAGGGATTTTTTAAGATATTCAAATAGAGGGCTAGGACTAGAGCTCGCAAGTATCAATTCTATTTTCCTAAGGATGTAATAACAAATGAATTTTCTCTCCAAGAACAAGAAATCAAGAAAGAAAAGTGGAGAGTCTATTCTAGGGTTTGAGGATTCATTAATTGTTTTGAGAAAGATTATATTCCATTAAAATATGCAAAGACATCAATAGACAGAGTAAGAAAATTGATGATCACCTTTTCAGAGATCATGGAGGCAATGAATGAAAAGAAGACTCTACTCATCATACTTTTCCTGACAAAGTAATGGAGGTAATGAAGGAGTTTTCTTTTACTCCTATAGTAGGATTTGGACAATTGGTCATCTAAAGGTGGTCTAGCTATAACATAATTAGCAATAGAGAGCATGTAGCTGATAAAAGAAAACAAATAATTTGATCAACTAGTGTTGCTTTGGAAGAAAGGCATGAAGAGCCAAGGCCCAAGAGGCAAAAGATAGAAGAGAACCAGATGTCACAAATAGAAGATTACACACCTTCTCAATCTCCCTTGCATATAGCATAGGAACAACTCACTAGAGAGAAGATTGAATAATTAGTATCCCAAGGGGGAGTATTTATTACTACTAGAAAATTAGAAGAAGTAAATCCCCAGGAACCTCTCATGCCTAGCCTTGAATTAACTATTCCTGATTATAGAGGGAAAGAATTAGACCCTATAGTAGAACAAGTCAGTCATGAATTTCTTTCAGATCAAGGGTGTTGTACCAATTTTCTTGGAGAACTAAAATTGAAATTTTTGAAGAAAGATGTAATAATAGGAAGGCCAAGCATCCATAAATGGAGGATTCATCTATACAAGATGAAACAAAGGATGAAATGATGCAAGAATTTAGAAGTTTGACTCCTGAAGAGGGAAGAAGAATGATCAAATCATCTAGATTTTTTCTTTTGCCAAATTGGGATATTGTAGATGCCATGGCTTTTAATATTGTCACCAAGAAACTAAGTGTTCAGAAAAAGGTGAGAAAGGGACTTAGAGCTACTAAAGTCAGTGAAGATCATGCTACTTTAATAATTTGGTCTCTAAGAAGAGGATCAAGAACCCATTTTTCTAAACTAGATGATACTAGATTGGTTGGTAATTTGATTGTAAAGAGGGTAGAAGATACTCCAAATGATGAGGCCACATAATTCAATGTTGAAATAACTAACCTCACATTAGCCACTGCCAAGAATGAGAAAAGACAAAAAATGGAATGACAAGAAAAATATGAACAAGTTCTAGATGCTTACAACAAGGAAGTATAGAAGAGGATTGAGCTTGAAAATAATATGGTGGGGTATAAAGGACAATCTAGAAAACCTAGGATTACTTATCCTCCTCATCCTCCAATTGCACCCTCCAACATAGTTCCTCTAATAGAAATACTATGTACCCCATGTGGACTCCAAGCATGTGCAGCTAAAGATCTTGAAGACAAAAGGAATAAAATATGGTCATTACATGTGGAGTTGGGTGTCAAGTATGAAAATAAATTAAGAGATTCTATTATATATCTACTGAGAAGGTAGAATTGCTTGTATTTTATGATAAATTGTCAAAACTAATGGATACATGGAATGAATTAAAAGGTAATGAAGACACCTTGAAGCCAATTATCAAAAAGTGGAATAGTAGGGGTAGTGATGTCACAATTTTATGTTTATTTATTGGTCTTTCTTGTGAGCAAATAGAGAAGACTTTTGACATGACTAATGACCTCTTTGATTTTGATAACAAGAGAATTGCATTGCAGAGGAGAATTGTTAATTATTTTTCAAAATAAATTAGTGAGAGTTTTGAAATTTTCCCTCATGCACTCAAGGCCATGGATAAATTGAAAGATAAAGAAGAGTGGGCCAAAGAGTTGGATGAATTAATATGTATCATATTGAATAAAGTCATTAATGCAAAAAGCCACATATGGTTTGCCAAAACAATTGAAGAAGTTATTATAATTTATATATTCTTTGATTATTTTAGAAAGGAGTTTAATGAAATTAATAAACTTAGAGAAGATGTTCTGAAGAAGCAACAGGAAATATTGAATTTTAATTGGCCAGATGGCTCACTATTCAACAAATGGATGGCAGATCTTGCCCAGTCAAATCAATTGATAGCTAATGAATCCAATGAAAGTGGTGTAGACCTAGATGAATTAAAAATAATAGATGCACCAAAGGAAAGGAAATATGATAAATTGGTTGCAGAAACTAAGGCAACTAGACAAACTGATGATGTGGGAGTAGAAAAACCAATTGTAATTATTGGCTTGTTAGTTCAGTATGATTTGGAGGGAGATCAATGAGTTGTATTAAATATCCAGCTATTAGAACCTGAAACCTCACATGCAGATCAAGCTATCCCACAATTGGAAAAGCAATGACAACAAGAAGTTGCAATAGAATTGGCCCCACAAAAAGAAGAATTATGATGTAGAAATTTTGTTGCACAAATTTTTGTCTTATTATGAAACTAACCTATTGTATGTAATATCTTTCTGTCTTAAGGAAAACTACCATTCTTCTCTTATCTTGAAGCTTGTTTCATCTCATGCTATATAAATGAGATCCCAAGCTAGACAAAGGGTCCAAATTTTTATGTAACTTTTAGTATTATGCTAAACTTGCATTCAGTCTAGTTTTCTTGATGTTAATTTTGTGATGTATTTTTCTCTACAAATCTGAGAGTACATTAACATTGAAGGATCATGTTGTCTTGTTTGTAATTGTTTTAAGTTTTACATCAATGTTGTGCAATTTTCAATGAGAATTAATACAAAGGAGAGTTACAACCATATCTATTTTCTATGAATCTTGTCTCCATTTTTATTAGCTAGTTATTTTGAGATTGTATGAGCAAGGCTTATTCAATTGAATGCAACTAAGATAGGTTATATATTAGTTTTCTATTGTTTTTAATTCAAGGAACTAAGTAAATGCTTCAATAAGGTGATAGGATTTCTAGTCAATAAGAAGGATATACATAAGAATAGCTGATAAAATTGATTGTAATGCAATCAATTAGGTCAAAATTGCTGGGCAGACTCTAAATCCCAACGAATAAGGAACTAATCATTTATTCAATTTGTATATGAAGAAATCATAGAATTGCATGAAGTAGAATTTCAAAATTCACATCAAATTTACTTTCATGTATGAAGAATTTAATAGTTGGTCAGCACTTGTTTGCATTTAATTTCTGCACGCTGTGGTTAGCTATTGTAACCTAGACTTACTTGTAAATTTGAGAAGAATTGTGGTCAAATATCTTCTATAGGGGATAAGTATTATGAAAGAAAATCAATAAGTGAGTGAAGTGTAAAGATAACATCTAGTATTGAACCTTTTTATCCCTTAGGTGCACCCACCTTGGTTTTGCAGAACCTAAAGAGTAGAAAATCCTTTTGATTTTGTTGAAGTTGGGTCAAGATCTGAGGACTTGTTAGTTGAACATAGGAAATAACTAAGCCTTAGACTAAGTTTTTCTTCGTTATCTTGGTATCAAGGTTTTTTTCTTGGTAGTTTTGAAACACCAACAAAATGGCAACTCCGCTAGGGAGTTATCCAACACATGTTGTGTGAAACATGTTGCAATCTCTAGTGTTGTTTGTATACATCTTTTTTAGTTTCTTTAAAAAATTGTTCATGGTTATATTTAACTTTTCTAGTGACAAACCTTGATAATTTATATACCATAGGGGCATACTGACGTATACCATCCTTGCAAAGTGTCTTTTCTATCAAGAAAGAGTTGTAGTTCCAAAAGTCTTTTTGATTACCCTCTTCATGTGTTAGATTTGTTCTATTTTCATGACATTTTTCTTAGTTTCCAAAACCATTTCATGTTATATTTTCCCTAGAATAGGGTGGTGACTTGGTCAAGGTTTTGAAGCTAGTGCTTATTTATAAGTAAATTTCACAAATTGCTGACAAGAGAAAAAATACATGATCCTATACAAGAGCCAATGTAGAAGTACCATTGTCTACTAACTTACCTCAAGGTGGTAGGAAGAACCAAAACAAAAAGAAAGTAGATCCAAATCCTTCCTGGAAACCCATATGTAGTATATCAGTGAACTCTTAATACCACCCTATGGTAGGGAGATAATCTTCTTCATTAAGCTCTGAATCAGAAACCACAAGACTCTTAGGAGGGATGTTTAGTACCCCACTGTGGGAAGAAGGAGCATATCATGATAAGAATGTGTCTACAATGGGGGATGTGCTATGTAGACCAGATGTGATAAAAGAAATGAGTCATAGGCTAGCATGCATGAACACTATGGAAAACTCTTTAATCCTAGGAAGGTTCCTTATGTAGAAACAAACCTTATAGATCTTGATGATCTAGTAGATTTAGAAGCAACTTCTAAAAACCCAAAAGAGGTGTACTCAAAGATTGAAGTCCTTAAGAAATGGGTTGTAGAAGAGGATGCCAAATGCATTCATTTGGAGAAGGAGAGACAACAAGCCACCATGATTGCTCTCATTGAGAGAGATAATTTTCTTAGAAGAATGACTACCTTGAAGGAGCAGAACAAGAAACTAGAAGAAAGGACTTCAATTTTGCATGCTGATGTTTTTGGAGATATAAACAATTTAAGGTGTAAGGTTTAGGAACAAGAAAAACTCCTTGGTTAGAGACAAGAACCTATTATATCTCAAGTTGAACCCTATAAACTTGTTTAGCTAGACCTTGTAGATTTGATTGTAAAACCTACTAATAAAGAAAAACAAAAGGTTGTGGGGATTCAGATAAATGGACCTTAAGCTATCTCAAATAGATCTAAAAACCCTTCTTTGTCTAAGTTAGATTTGGATCTAGAAAAGGCCATAAAACTGAGGGAGGATTTAGCAAAAGATCTTGAGAAAGTTGAAAATGAAGCATAGGCATTAGTGACTAGAAGGAAGATCCCATTAATTAAATCTAATTCTTCCTTAGCTTTATGGCCTAATTTTTCCACTCAAGCCATAACTTCTATCCCCACTCATGGACCAATAATCCTTAGCCAAAATGTTTCTTAGTCAGCTCTTGCATCATCATCCACCACCAGTACTCAGATCCCTATTTTTCAAATAATTTAATCTCAAAGCATTGTCTAAAACCAAACAAATGTAGTAAGCACATCGAATGCTGTTGATTTTTAGAAGAAACTTATATACATGGAGAAGTATATAAAAATGTCATTCTTAGGTATCCCTAGTTTCCCACATCTAATATCATTTGACCTTAGAGAGAAGGTTGTGTAAGGAAACTTGCAACAAATAATATAATTGTTTCCACATAACCCATAATAGATCTAAAATAAATATGTAATTAAAATCCACATGCAAGAGAATAGACAACATACACATAAAATTGTGACACAAGATATACCCTGCAAAACCATCATTGAGGGAAAAAACCTAGCCTCCAAAAGCATTTATTGTAGAACAAGATTTAGTGTGTAAAGAACATTAACTATAAGGGAAACATTCACAAACTAAAACTATATTCCCATATAAGATTAGACAAAAGAAGGTGTAAGAGAGTGCAAACTAAGAGCAAGATCACTCCAAAAGCCTCCTTGATTTTGTAGATGCATCCTTTGATGTAGATGTATGCTCAATAATATTGCTAAAGCTTCAATGAAAAATATGGATCAAAGTGGATTTTTGGATGGATTTTTCCATTATGATGGTATTTTGATAGTCCTTAAGCTCTCAAAATAGCATCATAACATTAGCATGGAAGTGGATGATTGAAATGGGTATGAGTTTGGCTTCTCAAAATGGCATGGTAACTTTACTTGATGGATTGTGATGATTTGGCTTGGGAGGGGATTCCTTAAATAGGCAAAGGGCTTGAGGGGTCGATGGCTAGGATGGAAGGAAAGGAGAAAGCTTATGGAGGGCTTAGATTGAATGAGAGGAGAGCACATGGATTGTGTTTCCTTATAGCAAATCAGGGAGTGACACATGTCACAGGGTCATTGGTTAGAGCAAGAGGGGTTGAGGGGTCAAAAAAGGAGGCTCAAAGCTCATAAAGACCCTCATAATGGCTTGTAAGAGCAATAAATGGGTTTGTAAGAGTCATTTATGGCTTGGTGGTTGGGATATTTTGAGGGGACAAACTTTAGCTTGGGTTAGGAAAGTTTTAATCTTATTTAAGATTGTGCAAATGATTAGGGGATGGGTTAGGCTTTTGTTAGGATTAGATTAGGGATTTTAGAGATGTGCAAGTGGATGGTTTTGATGAGGGTGGGTGAGTTAGTGGCTAAGCTTGGTTAGTATGGGTGGATGGGGTAGATTAGGCTAAATGGAGGATTAAGGATAGGTTAGGGGCTATTAGATTTGAGGGCTTTATTTATCAAATAGACTTATTTAATAAATGATGGTTTTGGAATTAGATAGAAGAATAGGATTTAATTGATAAATAATAGGTTTTTTGATTTATCAATTAGGACTATAGATGATTTAATAAGATTAATTAGCTAGGGGATGGCAAAGGATTAATTAAATAGGAATTTAATTAATGATGCCTTTAGAGATAGCTAAATAGGATTACCAAAGCGGTGTAATCAATTTTAGGTGTCTACATTTATCACCATGTATTATTCAACAAAACATTCCATTGCAATACAACCATGGAAGCCTTCAAAGTCATAGCCACAACTGACCAATCCATGTGAACAAGCATGAATCTACACATTCCATGCCATGCTTCCACAAAACCACCAAGTGTTATTACATAAATCATGTGATAAAACCATGTTCTACCTAACCCATTGACCCCACATTTAATATTGGAAATTTAATTTATTTTCCCCAATTTTAAATAATTACATGAAATATTATCACAATGTTACAATATAACTCATCAAGTATATCCCATGGGAATCTTTACATGTTCCACATCCATCTAGGTACAAAATTACGTAATAAAATAAAATAATACAATATAACAATATTATGCAATGTGTGGAACACACATAATCTCAATAGGTTGTGAAGTTTTTAGGAAACAATGTTGTTACTGGTGAGGAACATTTAAGAATATTTGTAAACATGCTTAATGATTTTAAGGTAGACCATGAACATGTGGTTATGAAGCTAATTTTGCACTCATTGACTAAAGATGCAAGGGACTAGTTTAGGAGATTACCAGATGATGACATTAGTTCATGGAATGACTTGGAAAAGTTATTTAAATAATAGTATGGAGATAACACTAATGTTGGTATTATGTTGAATGATTTCAACAACATAAAAAAGAGCCCTAATGAGTCCACTTTTGACTTCAATATAAGATTTCAAAAGGGAATGTATAAACTCTTCCAAGTGATGAGACTCAATGAAGGTGTATGTCTTACTACATAATTCAATGCCTTTGATAGTAAGATGGCTTATAATTTAAGAGACAAAGATCCCAAAACCTTAAGGGATGCTTACAAGATGGCAGTTAATATTAAAAATAATAGAAAGGCCTCTAGTAAGCTAGGAAGAAGAGATGACCTAAAATTATTCAACACAAGGAACAATAAAAAAGAAAGTGATAAGCCTCTTGTAGGTTATAAGTCTAAGGAAGACACAATGGATCAAGTGTTGAATCTTTAAAAAAATATAAATCTACCAACATTCAATACAAATAAGTCTAATGCTTGTGAGAAAATTCTAGTAAACAATAATAATCATTTCAATAGGTAGCCCTGAATGCAAAATTATGCATATACTACTTAGTGGAAAGATGGAAAGCCTATCCCCAACTAGGCTCAAAATACAAAAGATAAAGGTACTCCTAACCCTCTGTAAAGAAACTCTATCAATATGATAGATGATGTACCATGGTGCATCATATGCTAGTCACCTCATTCCTTAGATTATTGTGTAGTAGTCCAATCATTTACTGCAAATCAGAATGTGCAAAATGAGGGAGAAGAAGAAAAGGACCACCATGATGTAAGTTACAATATGGTGAATTTATGTTATGACTATGATGATTTTGACTTAGAAAAAAATTGAAAATTATGTTGTTGATTAGAGAACTATCTACCAATTACATCATCAAAAAAATTTCTCAAAGAATGAAGATTGTGATGAAGATACTTGGTATGTACTACATCCTCAGATATTGGTCATATAAATTTGAGAAATCCTTCTAAAGAATAGATTGATAGAATCACAATAGAGATGGTGTCTCAAGTTCATAGTAACTATAATTTGAGAAATATGACTATCAATAATGATACTAGTAAGGCATCTGGCATCTTTATAAAAGATATTACTCACAAGATGAAGGATGACAGTAAGAAGGATAGTATAATGATAGTAAAGGTTAAGGATAGCAAGACTAAGAAATGGAAGCCTAGGAAAAAAGTGCAATTTCATATAGTTGAAACAATTAAGGAAAATGTATAGGAAATGAAATTAGAATCTGATGTCACTAAGCAAGTAATAGTGCCTACTATTTAGAAGATCTCAACTCTAGGTATTCTTGTGAAACCTATTGTATGTGATCCAATTGATATGATATCTATGTTATCTCAAATAACTGTAAAATTTCCTTTATCTAAATTGTTTAGAATAGAGGAGCATAAGAGTAAAGCTTTATCATGGTTGGGTGGGATAGGTTAATAGCAATATTGTTGAACAAAAGGCCATACAAAAAACCCCTGTTGTAATAGAAGATATTGGTATCATGTCTCAAATTCCTCAAATATTTTTAGATAATTCATATGTAGCCTATTTGAAGGATATTGATCCTTTTTTCCTCAGTCTAGTTATAAAAGGTAGAACTCTAAAGAATTGCATGATAGATTCAAGAGCCTCCAATATCGTAATGCCTTTTAAAATCATGAAAGCCCTAGGCTTAGAGGTAGACACCAAAAAAGGTAGGTTTAGGGCCATAGATGCAAGAGAAGTGTCTGTTATAGGTACCATTAATGCCTTACCTTTCAAACAAGTTGTTTATCTTGATGTAGAGTTAACTATGTTAGTTCTTGTAGTTGATATTCCTCCTCACTATGGAATGCTACTCTCTAGAAAGTGGAGTGCCACAATGAGAGGTAGCCTACAATGTGACTTGTCCTATGCCACTTTTCATATAGGTGACAAGGCTATTAGGGTAGATAGGGAGCTAAGGGTTAACCATATTTTTGGGGATAATATTGATAAGGATTCTACTTGTTTCTTAGACACTAATGTAAATGCATTTAGAGCAGAATTGATTACTCAAGAAGTTGAGAAACTTCCACCTATAATTGCACATGAAGTAGAGTTTTGCATGGATTCACAGATTTTGTGGACTATGTATTTTGATGGGGCAAGTTCTAAGGAAGGTTCAGGAGTAGGGGTAGTTTTTGCATATCCAAAGAAGAATACTTTTGGATATTCATTTACCCTAAATTTTTCATATACCAATACCATAATTGAATATGAAACACTCTTACTAGGATTAAGAGTTGTAACTAATCACAGAATAAAAAAGTTGCATGTATTGGTGATTCTAAGTTAGTAGTCTCCCAAGTAAGAGAGACGTATGCATCCAAGAATAAAAGGTTGAAGCAGTAAAAGAATGTTGTATAGGAACAAATTGAATTGCTTGATGCCTTTGGCAACTCTTGGATGGAAAGAAGTAATAACAATATGGCCGATTTGTTAGAAAATGTAGCCATTAAACCTAAAAGATATATCATTTGCTAGTATTTCATAGATTGAAGTACAAAATAGGTCATCAATTCCTAATAATATAGAAGACTAGTAAGTTTTTGAAGATGATAAGGATATTATGAATTTCTTGTCAAATGAAGACAAATATTATGGTCAAGAACTTGACTGCAGTGCTTTAATTGAGACAATAGATGGGAAAGAGACAAATCTTTGGCCAAGAAATTTTGTAGCTAAAAACCAACAAAGTACCCAAGGGATTGGTAGTCTTAGAAAGTATGTTTGATAACCAAGATAGAGTAAATTTAAAGGTCAGGGATCATAGACCACAAGAACTTGAAGAAATAAATCTTGGTACCTCTAAAGCTCCAAAAAAGGTTTATATTGGTCAAAATTTATCTATTGAAATTAGGAGCCTTTAATTGATCTATTAAGAAAATATAGACATGTCTTTGCATGGTCATATGATGACCTCAAATCCTATAGAGAAGATCTATTTCAGCATGTCATACCACTTAAGGAGAATGTCAAACCCTTCAGACAAAAGCAAAGGCTAGTGAACCCCATCTTAGATTCCAAAATGCAAATAGAATTAATGAAGCTAAGGGATGGAGTAATAATTAAGCAAATCAGACACTTTACTTGGGTATAAAATTTAGTGTTTGTTAGGAAGAAAAATGGAGATATAGGGCTTTGTGTGGATTTCAAAAACTTAAACATTGCTTCTTTAAAAGATAACTATGGTTTGCCTAATATAGAGGCCATGCTACAACAAGTGATTGGTTCAGAATTAATGTCCATGATGGGTGGATTTTTAGGTTATAACTAGGTTCTTGTGAATGAAAAGGAGTAGTTTAAAACAACCTTTACTACTCCATGGGGCACATATGTTTATGTGAGAATGCCTTTCAGTTTAATCAATGCCAGAGAAACTTTTCAAAGGGCCATGGATGTAGCTTTCCAAGATTACATTGATACATTTATGGTAGTGTACCAAGATGATCTTACATCATATTGAAAATGGGTTGAGGACCATTGTAGACACTTGGAGAATTTTTTTTTTAAAGACTTAGAATATGGAGTCTCCTTGAACCCAAAGAAATACACATTTGGAGTGAAAAAAGGAAGATTGTTGGGTCACATAGTGTCAAAGGATGGGGTAAAGATTGACCCTGAAAGAGTGGTTGCCATTGATAAAGTTCCCAAGCCAAAAAATGTAAAAGGAATATAGTCATTTTTTGGGCAAGTAAATTTTCTAAGAAGATTTTTGTAACTAATTTTGTTGAGATTAGTAGGTTAATATCTAAAATGCTCAAGAAAGGAGCTATTATTGGTTGGGATTGTGAACCTTCAAAAACTTTTCAAAAAATTAAGACTGCCATTAAAAGTGCACCAGTCCTTAGGACTCCATATTATACAAAGCCAATGCATATATTTTCCTTCACATCTTTTGATACTGTGGCAGCAATCCTATTGCAAAAAAATGAGGAAGGATATGAACAACCAATTACATTCTTCAATAAGTCTCTTTAGCCTACATAATTAAGTTGTTCTTCATTATCCTAGTATCAAGTCTTTTGTTGCTTGGTAGTTTTGAAACATCAACACTCATCTTGGCCTATCTTCTTTGACATAAACAAATATTTTTCTTTCTCAAAGTCTATCTAATCAAATATACATTGTAACTTCCTTTTCATAACTTCAACCTTTCCTCTAGGTTCTATAGTTATGAGTAATTCTTAAATCCTCTTCATCAATCAACTAGGCAAGATATTTAGATTAGGTAGCAATATGTCTCATCCATAGATTTGACATCAATGACAAAATAATTGTTCCAGTTGTAAGTTTCCAACAATCTCCATATTTAGCATTGATAGCAACATCTAAAATATCCAATAATCCCAGTTGCCATACAATCCAAAATATTTCACTTCCATGAGTGACCACTATCCTTAATTTGATTTTAATTCTCATCCATTCAAACTGTCAAACTCTCTCTATCATTTTTATATCTTTAATGATTCAATATCTCCCTTTGTCATCTTTGATTCCCAATAATTTCTCCCTCCTTTATTGAGATCCAATTGAAAAGATCATTACTGAGAGAGATTATTGAAAGAAGGAGATTTTTGAAGAAGACTATGTGTTTCAATAATTGTTTTGTCACTGATGTCAAACTTGCTATTTGCTAGTAAGATAATTGCTTATAAGATTCAAGTACCATCACCTAGTTGATTAATGAAGAGGATTTGATCAATAAGATATAACAAAAGCACCTAGAGGAAAGGTTGAGTTATGATTATGTAATGAAGTACAAGGATCAGTTAAGACAGTGATGACATGATGTATTGATAATCTACTTAAGGTTACAAATGTTGAGTACACTAAGAAATTTTAGAAGAACAAGTTACACAAAGTTTTTCTGCCAAGCTTGACCGAGTGGATAGTAGGTGTCAAGAAAAGTCAATGCAAGCTGAGTAAAAAGTCAGTTGGTGCTGAATAAAAGAAAATTCTAGTGGATGCTGAGTAAGATAGTTGATGTCGAGTAAAGTTTAGTTGATGTTGAGCATCAATAAACTTCAGTTGATGTTGAGTGATTTTATAGTTGATGTCCAACAACATAGTATGTGTCGAACATTAGAAGGTTGATAATGTCAAGCTGCTACATCATGTTAAAGATCAAAGATTCACCAAATCTAAGCTAACAAGTTTGTTTTCTTGAAACTTGTGAACCAAGAGGAAGAAAAGTTTGATGAGTTGGGGGTACAGAACTTGATGTAAACCATTTTAGGTGAATTCAAATGGATCCTAGGAGAAGTTTCTAGAAGAGATACAAGATAAAGGGTAGATAAATCAAGTATCCTACATAATCCATCCAAAACCCTAAATTGGACAATGGAAAATGAGAAAGAAAAATATTCTAATTTTTGATTTATAGGAATGTCTAGTCATGAAGCAAAGATGTCATGTGTGAGAACCTAAGGAAGAGGAGTTAAGCATTTTGCTTCATCAAGTGACCTAAGAGGAGAGTCTATAATGGTATGTTAAGAAAGAAGGCTTAAGGAGATGAATGCTTGAAGGGTGAAAAAGATGCCGGAATTGCAAAGTATGAAGGCCAAGTAGAATTGAGGACTAAATAGAGATCTAAAATTTGCAAGAGAAGTTGTAAGTTATATCATATCAAAGCTCTACTATTACTCTCTAATAATTGTACCATTCTAAGGTAAATCCTTTGGATTAAGGTTGACCTAACAGTCATTTGTAAATCCTTTAACTAGGTGGCATTCTAAGAGAATGGCCTAAAGTTCTCTTACAAGGCTCACTTCTAACAAGGTGATTGAAATCACTTAACCAGGTCACATTTAACAATGTGTATTGTAACATTTAACATGGTTGGCCTTTCATAGGGCATCAATTTAGAAGAGTGGAAAGGAGTAACATTTTATTGGTGGTTTTTTCTAAATTGGGTTTCCATGTAAATCATTGTGTCAAGTGTGTTGATGAATTTGTTATGTTTCATGCTTTACATTTCTGCAAGGTGATTTGATAGTAACATACAAGTTTTAGTGGTTGCATAATCTTATGGATGCATGCATGGGTACAAATGTGTTATGGGATCACTAAGTTGTGAAAAGTTTTGTTTATACATCTGGAACTTGGATAACTAATTTATCCCAAAGTTATTCTAAAGAATTCCAACAATTCGTATCAGAGCACTCTACTTAAGAGGACTAGTTTCAAGGTCCTAGAAGCACAAAGATCAAGATGTCTAACAGAGAAGCACCCAAGCTCAATAGAGATAATTTTTTTGCACAATTTTTTTTGATGAAGCTATACCTTGTAGGACTTGGAGATCATGCACAATCTACCATTTGTGTGGAACATTTTGATATAGTTGGAGCCCTAATTGCTGAAGATATTAAGAAGAAGAAAGAACAAAATCAAGAAATGTTGGAGATTACCTCTTCTCTAAGTTATTTCAAATTTGATGATATCAAAGGCTATCACACTGCAAAGAAAATGTGGGATGCCCTACACACTATCTATGGAGGAGACAAAAAAATTCAAAGAGCCAAATCTAAGAGTCTCAGAGGTAAGTTTGATGATATGAGAATGGAAGAAGGTGGAAAATATTGCTCAATATGTTGCTATGATAAAAGTTGTTAGTGAAATAAAATGAGCTACGATAAAAAAAGTTGTTAGTGCAATAAAATGCAATAAAAGAAGTGATATAGATGAGGAAGATGTTGAACAACTGGAAGCACTACTCGAAAGAAGATTTCATAGAGGTAAAGGAAAGTTCAAAGGTAAGTTACCTATCATTTTCTTCAATTGCAATGAGGTTGGTCATATTGCTACAAGATGTACAGAGAAGAAGGACTACAGAGATGGAAACAAGTACAAAAGCAGGAGAGAAGATGATAGCAAAGATTATAAAGATAAAGGCAAGAAGTCATGCTATATTTCTAAAGAGGAAACAAGAGATGATTTTGATGAACATGATGATGAAGTGGTGTATGTTGCAATGAAGGAAAAATCTAATGAAGATGAGGCAACTACACTTGTCACTTGTGTGAAAAAAAATGATAGATGGATCATTGATAGTAGATGCTCACATCACATGACTAGAGATAAAAGTAAGTTCATTATCTTAAACTATTATGATGAAAGTAATGTAAGATTTGGTAATGATGCACCATGTTTGATAAAAGGAAAAAGGTTCTATCAAACTCACAGACAAGATTTCATGTGATAATGCTTACTATGTTGAAGGACTAAACTATAACTTGTTGAGTGTGTCAGAATTGAATAATTTGGGATAAAAGGTTGAATTTGAAAACAAGATTTCCAAGATATATGACACAAAGGGGGAACTAATTGGAAAAGATGATCAAACTAGAAGTAATCTATTCTATCTTGATATAGAGGATGCTACTTGTCTTGTTGTAAAATTTGATGATGTATGGATTTGGCACAAGAGGTTATGTCATGTAAATTTTGATAACTTGGTTAGTATCAGTAACATGAAGAAAGTTAGAGGTTTTCCTAAGTTGAAGAAACCTGACAATGCAATGTGCAAACAATATCAGTTAGGAAAAATGACAAAGTCAAAATTTAAGAGTAAACCTTATACCTCTAAAAAAATACTAGAGATTGTTCATACTGACTTGTGTGGACCAATTAAAGTACAAAGCTACAAGGGAGATAAGTACATAATGCTATTTGTTGATGATTATTCTAGGATGATGAGAGTTATGTTTCTGAAACAAAAATATGATGCTTTTCAAATGTTTAAATGGTACTTGGCAAGAGTTGAGAAAGAAACATGTAAGAGTCTGAAATGTTTGAGATATGACAAAGGAGGAGAATTTACATCAAATGGATTTGATATGTTTTGTAATGACAGAGGAATCAAAAGACAAACATCTACACCCCTCCACAAAATGGAATAGCTGAAAGGAGAAATAGGTCTATAATGAACTATGCTAGAACACTCATGATGGAGAAGAATGTTGCTTTGAAATATTGGAGAGAAGCTGTAAGTATAGTTGTCTATTCTTTGAATCATGTGCAAATCAAGAAAGGTACTCATTGAACACTTTTTAAACTATGGTATGGATATCCACCCAATGTGAAATACTTTAAGGTATTTGGAAGTAAATGTTACATTCTTAAAGATGTTAGGAATGGAAAGTTGGATGCAAAAAGTAAAGAATGTAAATTCCTTGGCTACTCCACAAGAAGTAAAGCTTATAAGTATTTGAATACTAACACTAACAAAATTGTGGAAAGTGCAAATGTGAATTTTGATGATTATATAGAAGTACATGAGGCTGAACCTATGAAAAAACCAAAAGAATACAAATCATTTGTATATTTTTATGAAGGAATGTCTGTTGAAGAAGATGTTGTAAATCAAGTTGCAAATCAACAACAAGTTTTAGTGATTGTCAAAGCACATCCTATGAATGTCGAGTTGAATTCAAGAATTGAGTTACATTTAGATGCTGAGTTATAGAATGAAGTGGGTGCACATTCTGATTCTAAAATTAGTACACATGAAGGAGATGTTGATATAGTTGATAGAAACATACATAGTGATTCTAAAGCTGCAAGGAAAAATGAAGAAACAAGAGTTGAGCCAAGATTGTCCAAATATGTTAAAAGACATCATCCTACTACTCAAATCATCTTAGATAAAGATGCTAAGCCAATGACAAGAAAAAAATTGAGAAGTGAATCATGTTTGCTGAGCATGAAAGAATCCAAAATAGTGAAAAATGGACTAGAAGATGTTGATTGGAATAAAGCCATGGAAGAAGAAATTGAACAAATAAAGAAGAACAAAACATGGAGTCTAGTTCTTAGACCAAAAGACAAGAATGTGATTGCCACCAAGTGGGTATTTAGAAACAAGCTAGATAAAAATGGTGAAGTCACAAGAAATAAAGAAAGATTAGTTTGCAAGGGATATGCACAAGAAGAAGGAATTGACTATGGGGAGACATTTGCCCCTGTTGCTAGAATGGAAGGAGTGAGAACTCTACTTGCTTATGCTACATACAAAGGTTTCAAAGTTTATCAGATTGATGTTAAATCTACATTTCTGAATGACATATTAGAGGAAGAAGTTTATGTAGAACAACTAGAAGGTTTTTTTGATTTTAAGAATAAGAACATGGTATGTAGACTGCACAAAGCTCTATATGGCTTGAAACAAGCACCAAGAGCATGGTATGAGAGACTTTATACTTATCTTGTGAAGATTGGATTTGAAATGACTGATGATAACAACAATCTATACATAAAGACAAAGAAAGGAAAAGATATTTTGTTATCTAAAATATTTTTTTATGATATCATATTTGGAGGTCAAGATGCTTTATGTAAGGATTTTCCAAATTAGATGAAGCAAAAATTTGAAATGTCTATGTTTGGAGAGATTAATTTTTTTATGGGTTTGCAAGTATATTAGATGAAATATGGTATATACATCACTTAGTCAAAGTATGCCAATGAAATATTGAATACTTTTAGATTAAAAGATTCCAAACTAGTAAGTACACCTATGGTGATAGGACACAAGTTGTCAAAAAATGATGATTTTGTTGAGGTGAATCAAACATTATATAGGTCTATGATTGACAAATTGCAATATGTAGTACATAGTAGAGCTGATATTGCATTATCTGTAGGGATAGTTACAAGATTCTCTACTAATCCTAGGGAGAATCACTTAATGGCTATGAAGAGAATAATGAGATATCTAAAAGGAACAAAAGAGTTTGGTCTATACTATAAGAAGAATGAAAAGTTTGAATTGAGAACCTAAACTAATGTTGATTGGGCTAGAAACATTGATGATAGAAAGAGCATCAATAGAGGAGAATTTGTCTTAGGCAATAGATTAGTTAGATGTACTAGAAAGAAACAAAGTTGTACTTCACAATCTACTACTAAAGCTGAATATGTTACTACTGCTATAAATTGCACAAACATTGTATGGATCAAACAACTACTCAAAGGAGTAAGGGAAGAAATCACAAAACCAATGATACTTTATTGTGATAATACAAGTGCTATGAATATATCAAAGAATCCAGTGATGCACACAAAAACTAAGCACATTGCAATCAAGTATTATCACTTGAGAGAATTAGTTCAAGATAAAGAGGTGAAGAGGGAATATGTCAAAAAAAAGGAAAATATTGTTGATATCTTCACAAAACCATTACCCAAGGATGCTCATGAATATCTAAGAGGCAAATTAGGGGTGATACCCCTATCAAAGGCTATCTAAGTAACAATAGGAGTGTCCTACATCAAACAAGCTGATGTTCATATGTTACAAATTGATGCAGAGGATCTTACCTTAGGAGTTGCCTAAAGTAATCATAGAGCTGAAACTTCAAATTAGTCACAAGAACGGTGACAAAGGTAGAAACTAAAGAAACTACAAAAGTCTATATATGCATATTTTAAGATGACAAGTTTTTGGTATACATCTTTGGCATTATTGTCAAAGAGGAGGAAAGTACATTAAACTAATCATTATTAGAGGGAGAAAGTATATCAGAAAAAGATACCAAGAGTCGAGTCCAAACAAATAGGGAGATATTGATCAGAGATCCAAAATGTAGAATCATAGAGGGAGATATTCTATTGATCAATCCAACATAAAAGAAAGAGAGAAATCCTAATCTACCTAGTAAGAGGGAGATACAAGAAGAAACTTAGAGGGAGAAAGAGTTTTTTAACCTAATCAAAAGATGGAAGTTGCTGATAGAGGGAGATATTTTGATACACATTTTATTTTTGGTATTGTCTTATTGTTTTAACCTAGTCAATTTGGTTGAACAAGAAGTTCATCATTTGATTGACTTAGTTGACTAGTTTGGTTTGCCATCAATGCTAAAGAGGGAGATTGTTGAGATCTGATTGAAAAGATCATTGCTGAGAGAGATTATTGAAAGAAGGAGATTTTTGAAGAAGACTATGTGTTTCAATCATTATTTTGTCACTGACATCAAACCTTCTATTTTCTGGTAAGATAATTACTTATAAGATTCAAGTACTATCAATTAGTTAATTGATGAAGAGGATTTGATCAATAAGATTTAACAAAAGCACCTAGAGAAAAGGTTAAGTTAAGATTATGTAATGAAGTACAAGGACCAGTTAAGATAGTGATGACATGATATATTGATAATCTACTTTAGGTTACAAATCTTGGCTACACTAAGAAAGTTTAGAAGAACAAGTCACACAAAGATTGTCTCCCAAGCTTGACCAAGTGGACAATAGGTGTCGAGCAAAGTTAGTGTAAGCCAAGCAGAAAGTCACTTGGAGCCAAGTAAAAGAACATTCTAGTAGATGTCAAGCAAGACAATTGATGTCAAGTAAATTTTAGCTGATGTTGAGCATTAGTAAACTTTAGTTGATGCTAAGCAATGCAGTATGTGCCAAGCATTAGAAGGTTGGTAATGTTGAGCTGCTGCATCATGTTAAAGATTGAAGATTCACCAAATCTAAGCTGACAAGTTTATTTTCTTGAAATTTGTGAACTAGGAGGAAGATAAGGTTGGTCAGATGGTGGCACAGAACTTGATGTGAACCAGTTTAGGCGAATTCAAATGGATTATGAGAGAGGTTTCTAGAAGAGATACAAGATGAAGGGTACATACATTGTATCCTACCTAATCCATCCAAGACCCTAAATTGGACAATGGAAAATGAGTGAGAAAAAAATCCTAATTTCTTATTTATAGGAATTTTTGGTCATGAAGCAAAGATGTGATGTGCTAGAACCCAAGGAAGAGAAGGAGTTAAGGATTTTGCTTCATCAAGTGACATAAGAGGAGAGTTTGCAATGGCATGCTAAGAAAGAAGGCTTAAGGAGATGAATTCTTGAAGGGTGAACAAGCTGTTAGAACTACAAAGTATGAAGGCCAAGCATAATTAAGGAATGAATAGAGATCTAAAATTTGCAAGAGAAGTTGTACGTTATAATAGATCAAAGCTCTACTATTACTCTCTAACAATTGTATTAGTCTAGGGTAAATCCTTTGGATTAAGGTTGACCTAATAGTCATTTGTAAATCCTTTAACTAGGTGGCATTCTAAGAGCATGGCCTAAAGTCCTCTTACAAGGCTTACTTCTAACAAGGTGATTGAAATCTCTTAATTGGGTCACATTTAATAGTGTGTATTGCAACCTTTAACGGGGTTGGTCTTTTATAGGGCATCACTTTAGAAGAGTGAAAAGGAGTAGCATGTTACTGGTGGTTTTTCCCAAATTGGGTTTCCATGTAAATCATTGTGTCAACTGCGTAGATGAATCTATTATGTTTCATGGTTTACATTTTTGCAAGGTGATTTGACAGTAATATACAATTTTTAGTGGTTACATAATCTTATGGATGCATGCATGGGTATGAATGTGTTCTGGGTTCACTAAGTTGTGAAAAGTTTTATTTATACATCTAGACCTTAGATAACTAATTCAACACCCCCCCTTAGTTATTCTAAAGAATTCCAACATCTTTGACAACAATGCCAAAGACATGTAGCTATCTTAGCTTCAAAACCTTCATACCTATAAATTATGTATATTTTGCATGGTTGGTTGATACTTGTCATTTGGCTATGACTGATCTTTGTATGTTGTACTAAAGTATTCTACCTTAGACATGTCCCAAAGTAGAGTTGTATTGCACCACTATGTAAAATATTTTGTGTAGCACATGTGATGCAATGCACCTTTGCTTCTTAAGTAGCTTTAGTTAGGGGAATGACCCCTAAATTACCTCTAAGATATGCATATGCATATTTGGGTAATAGCTTTGTGATTATGTCAGCAATTTGTTCCTTTGTATTGACATATTCTTGCTTCAAATGTTTATCTTGAACTAGTTCTCTCAAGTAGCGATACTTGATAGAAATATTCTTTGTCTTAGTGTGCATCACTAGATTCTTTGAAATGTTAATAGAACTTGTATTATAATAAGAGATAACTAGTGGATCTGTAATCTCTTCTTTCATGCATTTCAAAAATTGCTTAATCCACATTATATTTGAGTAGTTTATTACATCTACCACATACTCAACTTCATCTGTTGATTGGGAAATGTAATTTTGTTTCTTTCTTGTCCATGACACCAATCTCTTTCCTAGAAAGAATACACCTCCACTAGTGATTTTCCTATCATGAATATTTCCTGCCCAATCCGAGTTAGTGAATACCTTCAGTTCAAATATCACTTCTTTTGAAGTATAATCCATAATCTTTTGTACCTTTCAGATATCTCATTATCCTTTTTACATCCATCAAGTGATTCTCTTTAGGATATGCTAAAAATCTAGAAACAATCCCAAACGCTAATGCAATAGCTTGTCTTCTATGAATAACATATTGTGATTTTCCTATCATGGATCTATATAGGGTCTAGTTCACATCAATAGAATCATCAATCTTAGATAGCTTATGTCCTATAGACATAGGTGTACTAATTGGTCTTGAATATTCCATGCCAAAAGTCTTCAATATTTCCTTGATGTATTTGGTTTGTGAAATGAAAATACCAAACTTCATTTGGCACACTTGTAAACCAACAAATAATTTGATCTCACCAAACATAGACATTTCAAATTCCTTTTCCATTTAATAAGAAAATGATTTACATAACACTTCTCTTCCCCAAAATATGATATCATCAACAAATATCTCCGATAACAATACTTCGTTATTCTTTCAATTCTTCAAGTATATACTTTTGTTATCATTTTTTTCTCTCAAAACCAATCCTCACTAAATAGTTATGTAACATGTCATACCATGCTCTTGGTGCTTACTTTAATCCATAAAGATATTTGTTTAGTTTACATACCATGTTCCTCTTGTCTAGATCTACAAATCTTTTAGGTTGTTCAATGTATACTTTTTCCTCTAGTATACCATTTAAAAATATATATTTGACATCCATCAAATATGCCTTGAAGTTCTTGTAAGTTGAGTATGAAAGAAAAGTTCTCACTCCTTAAAGTCTGGCCACAAGAGAAAATGTTTCTCCATAGTCAACTCCTTCTTCTTGTGCATAACCCTTGCATACCAATCTTGCTTTATTTCTTGTTACTTCCATTTTCATTGAGCTCATTCTTAAAAACCCACTTTGTCCCAATGAAATTTTTGTCTTTAGTATCTTGGCACTAAGGTCCAAGTATTTTTCTTCTCAATTTGGTCAATTTCTTCATTCATAGAATGTATCCAATCTTCATTATCTAAAGCATCTTTTACTGATTTAGGCTCAAACTCACATAATAAGCATGTGTCACCTTTGAGTTTTCTCCTTGTCATAACACTTGATTTAATATCTCCAATTATTCGATCAATTTTATGATGTCTTCTCACATATTTTGCTAATATAGGTAGCTTTCTTCTTGGCTCTTCTTTAGGTTCATCTAGAAAAATAATCTTAGGCTAATTTCCTCTTCTTTGTTTTGATTTTGGTTCAAGTTATGAATGCTCAACATTCACTACCTGATGGTCAACATTGCCTATCTGTGACTCAACATCTACAATCTATTTCTCAACACCCATTCTCTACTGCTTGACAATTTGCATTTCTACTCCATTATTTTTTGACTGATGGGAGCTTGTAGCTTGATTTATCTGTTCATTTTGATTTCTATGAGCATCATCGAACACATATATGAATATACTATAGCCTTCATTTTCTTCATTACATGAAGCATCACATTTTTTTGCAAACTCATCAATTCTCACATTTTCACTTTCCACAACTTTGTTAGTGTTAGAAATTAAACACTTATAAGCTTTGCTTTTTGTGGAATAACCTAGGAATATGCCTTCATCACTTTTCATCAAATTTTCAATCTTTTTTATCTTTCAATATATAAAATCTACTTCCAAAGATTTTAAAATATTGAACATTGGAAGCATAACCATATCATAGCTCATAAGGTGTATCTTTTGTACCTTTCTTGACTTGAGCTCTATTTAGGGTATAAACAATAGTATTAATCGCTTCTCTTCAGTATTTTTGTGATATGCCTTTCTCCATCATTAGTGTTCTAGCACATTCCATAATTGATCTTTTTCTTCTTTCAACTATCCCATTCTAAGGAGGGGTCCTTGGTGATGACATCTATCTTTTGATTCCTCTGTCATTTCACAATGTGTTGAACTTATGTGAAATGAATTCACCACCTCTGTCAAATCTCAAAAACTTCAAAATCTTCCATGTTTCCTTTTTAACTCTGGCTAAATACCACTTGAATAACTGAAATGCATCAAATTTAACTTTAATAAACATTACAATCATCATTCTAGAGTAGTCATCCACAAATAGAATGAAATATTTATCTCCGTAATACCTTTTAACACCAATGGGTCCACATAGGTTGATATGAACCAATTCCAAAATATCACTAGTAGTATATGTTAATAGACTTGGTCATCTTTCCTAATTGACACTATTTACACATAGTATTGTCAAGCTTCTTTAGTTTAGGAAATCCTCTTACTTTCTTCATCTTATTGATATTCACCAAGTTGACAAAATTCACATGACATAATCTTTTGTGCCATAACCAAACACCTTCTTGTTGTATAAACACACATGTCTCTTTTGATAGGTCTAGATAGAATAAGTTACATCGTGTCTTCTCACTAGTCCCAATTAGGTTAGCATCATCACTAGTCCTATTATGAAATTCAACTTTGTGACCTAATTTGTTCGGCAGTGAAACACTCAAAAAATTGTAGTTAAGTCCTTCAACCTAGTAAACATTTTCACATGTTATCTTGTTAGTCACTTGAATAGTGCATATACCTTTTATAACACATGGGATATCATTATCAAATTTAACACATCATCCATTCTATGGACCAATATCTTCAATTTTTTGTTTATCACTAGTCATATGATTGAAACATTCACTATCAATTATCCATCTATCACTTTTGTTGACATAAGAAACTAATGTAGTTTTCTCATATTCATTAGATTCTTCTTTCATAGCAACATAGACAACTTCATCATCATTACTCTTAGATTCATTATTAGTCTTTTCTTCAACAATATAACAAGATTTCTTAAAATTTTCATCCTTGTTTCTTCTATAGTCTTTGTCATCTCTTCTTCCTTTGTACTTTCTTTCCTTCTTTTCATCCTTATCTTCTCTGTTAGGATATCTAGTAGCAATATGCCCAACTTTATTGCATGAAAAATAAATGATAGGTAATTTATGTTTGTATTGATCTCTTCCACTTCCAAACCTTTTTGCAATGAGGGATTCAATTTCATCAATGTCATCATTAGAACTATCACTTTCACTCTTCACGCGTTTTCCTTTCCTCTTAGTAAGAGTTAGTTGTAACTTGAAAGAAGATTCAATGGTAGAAAGTGTGTAGTTATCACAATTAGATAGGTCAAGTTGTTACCTGGTGTGTATCTCAATTCTTGCAGAGACTCTAATGACATAGATAGGAATTAGAGTCCTCAATACCTTTCTTATCACTATTTCATCTCCAATTATTCCTTTTCTTTCTTGAATAACATTAACAAACTCTTTAACTATTGTGTAGTATTGTACTATGTTCTCACCTTCCATCATTCTCATATCATCAAATTTACCTCTCAGGCTTTCTTCTTTGGCTCTTAGTACATTGTCATCAGCTCCATATATTTTCCTTAGTATGTCCCACATCTTCTTTGCATTATCACAATCTTTTAGGTCATCAAACTCAACATAGCTTAGGATTGAGGCAATATCCAACATTGTTTGGTTGTGATCTAACTTATGTCTCAATTCCTTAGCAGTCAAAGGAATAGTTGTTACATCTACATATTCATTTCTCAAAAAATTTATAGTAGCATTACTGATACTAGATATGTGTAGCTTCATTAGTGTTTGCCATGTAGGAAATCTCTCCTTATTCAACTTGGGTACATCTCTCTTGTTCATTATGATCTTTAGCTTTAAATACCTTCAAAATTTTCTCTGTAAGAAGTTAGCTCTGATACCAATTTTTATAAATGTTTAGAATAATTAAGAATGGGGGTTGAATCAGTTACTCAAGGTCTATATGTACCACTTGAACTATTAAAAATTAAACATGTTAATGTTTTGTTGATCCTACTTAACTTGTCTTGGTATGTATTGTTAAACTATCATAAAATTAACTTGTATTGCATAATGAAAAACATCATCACATGTAAAAAATTCATAAGACATTCATCATATTTTAACACAAGGATTTTAGATGGAAACCCAATGTGGGAAAACCCACTTGCAACATGTCACTTTTTTTCACTCTTTCGACGTGAATTCTGTTAGCAACCAACCCTGTTAAAGGTTTACAATACACACTGTTAAATTTTCCCTAGTTAGACGATTTAATCACCTTGTTAGGAGTGGCCTTGTAAGAGGACTTTGATCATTCCATGTAGAATGTCACCTAGTTAAAGGATTTACATAGACTGTTAAGTTTTTCAATGACTGTTAGGTCAACCTCTGTTAAAAGGATTTAAATACAAATTGTTTACAATGATAAGAAATAAAATAGTATATTTTGATCTTTTTTATTACAATTCACATTTTCTGGTTCAAATCTCTATTCAGTCCTTATGTTGGTACATTGATAAGCCTTTCATTGGTATCTCTAATCTTGATCTACTTGGACACCCTTCAAGTAGGGTTAGTGCAAGAAGTTGGGTCTCACTTTTGGCAAAAAAGAGGAAGTCATGTTTTTGAAATTTTTTCTCAATTGATGTCAAAATTTGAGGTATTTAGAGATTGAATATTAAAAAACTCTAGAAATAAAATTTTTAGTGTTCAGAATCTAGTTTTTGAATATGTAATTTATTTGTGCACCCATATGATAGATTATTTTTTTGGTATGGATCTTTAAAAACCACTTTTTCAAAATGCCTGTTTCAGGACCATACCTTGCTCATGTATAGACACTATAATTTGACACAAATAAATGAATTTTTGCAAATCCTTTTAAAGGGAGTTACCTAATACACCTAAGATTGATGACAATATTTTTTCTTAATTTTTTATTGAATAATTTTTTTATTATTAATTATTAATTGGCTATAAAGGTAAATTTTAAAACCTCTCGTGTACGGACCACATAATTTGATCAAAATCTCACTTTTTTCAAATTTTTTTTTTTAACATCAAAAGAATTGTATGTAGATTGATGACATATAAATTAATTTAAGAAAAATTATAAAATAAAAAAGTTATTAAAGTTTTAGTGAATGTCACTTTTTAATGTTTAGGAGATAGTTTTGATTAATAAATAATGGAAAAATAGAAAATAAATTAATAACACTGTAAAATTTACATTTTTGAAATCAGAATAGTAAGACCTATAATGAGTTTTTATCTCGTAAAAAAATTCAATATGAATGACTATAAAAAAATTATGACAATACCAAAAAAAATTATGACAATACCAAAATTGTCGATTAAATGCCTTAGAAAAAAAAAGGATCACAAAGGCATTGCTTGGTGGGACCAAGCCTATGCCATGCCTTTCCCCAAGGCAAAAACCCATGCAAAAGTAGGGAGTCATACCAAATTCCCACTCATGTCTCATGAATCGGGCACCCGATTTGTAATTCAAAAATTGGGTGCCCAATTGCTTTGAACTGTTGTACCCAACTTTTTGAAAATTGGGTACTTGATTCTTTTAAAAATTGGTTACCCGATTTATAAACGGGTACCCAATTTTTAACGAATCGGGTGCTCGATTTTTAAGAAATCGGGTACCCATTTCTAATGTACTCATTGGGTCCCAAAAGTTGCCCCACTGACCCAATTTCAATGATTGAACAACAGTTTCGACCTGCAACACTGAATTTCGTCATGCTTATTCTATTTTCTTGTCCTCTTATACAATTTGTAGGCTACTGATTCAAATTCAAAATTGGTGCAAACATGGGATCAAAACAACAAAGAAAGAAGAAAGCAAGAGTTCTGACAAATGAGGAGATTGCAACAAATAAAGAGAATAAAGCACAACGTCAACGAGAGAGAAGACAAAGAATTAGAGACTTGAACAATGTTTCAAAGGAGAAAGACATTGAGGATACCATGATGGATGAAGAGGTCAAAGAAGAGAACCCAATACAAGAAGATTCAGGTGCACATTCTAATCATGCATTCAATACAGGTGTGTCTCCAAACCCTCGAATTTTCTCTCGTGATGAAATTGGTGATTTTTTAGAAGCAAGTTACGATTTAAACGATTTAGATTTTCTTCATGAGAAGCAATTGTCAAATGATCATGCACAAAACACTCCGATTGAAATGCCTACCCCAAAAGAAATACCAAGAAAATTTGAAAATGATATTCAAATCCCAAATAATAGTGAAAATAGTAAAGTGTCTGAAAATAAAAATTACATGAATGTAGACATAGAAACACCAACTACTAAACAAACATGTCAGGATGATAGTAAAGTGTCTGAACATAATTTTCATATTCCTAATGATGTGTTAGATAATCTTGAGGGATTGGTTTCATGGAGACAAATTAGAACACATGCTAATAGATTGTATAAGCATTTTTTTTATAATAAGAAATTTGGGTTTCGATGTCAGCTAATGTTGCGACTAATCAAAATGTCTAAAATGCGAAAAGTAATGAAAAGGTTGGAAATGTATGCAAAACCAAAGAATAAAAAGGAGTCTTTAAAATAAGTTGTATCCACTATTGCTAGTGCCTTTGATATTATCGAAAAGAGAAGTTGGTCTAAAGATAAAAATGTAGCATGACGAGCAATAACAATAGCTTTAGTTAACAAATCAACATCTGACAAAAGATTGATTACCAACATAATTGGATATCTTAATGTGAATCGTAAGACTTTAGAAAGAGCTGTAAAGAGAAGGGTTAACTTTGAATGTGATCCAGCAAATATTTTATGGACTTCTAGTGGTAGACTCCCGAGATGTAATATGGAACTTACTAGTGAAATCAAAAGTTTGATTAAATTTTTTTGGCATGATAATACAAGAGTATCACCTAATTCAAGAGATGTTTTTAAATTGAGAATTGGGTCAAAAATGCGTGATCCACATCCTAAACACCTTTTGGACATGACTCAAACTAAATTGTTTAAAAATTTTGTAGATGGTAAGGTATTAAATATTACCATTAGTCAAAGATCTTTTGAAAAGTGTAAACCATGGTATGTAAGGATTAACAAGGAAAGAATCACATGATTTTGTAAAACTCATATTCAATTTCGTTACCATTATGATGTATTTCAATCTATATGTGGTACCATGCATAGTAAAGAAATGTTGCAAGAATGTGGTATAAAAATACCACCTCGAACTATAAAAGATTTCATATTAGGTTTGTTTTGTAAGCCACCTACTGATCAATACTTTCTTTTCAATGCATGTCTTTCTAGTATATGTGATATGTGTGGAAATCTTTCTTTGTTAGATGAATGTTTGAATGAAAATGCTTTGACTACTTTTGGACAACAATTAGTTGAGGTAAAAAGATTCAAAACTATTGAATATCCATTGAAGGATGGGAAGATTGGAAGAAGGTGTGATCTAGTTACAGATAAAGTTAGTTGTCATGCATTTATGGATGAGTTTGAGAGTGTGATCATACCAAAATATGTTAAACACTCTCAATATTCTAGATGGCTTGATGGACAATTTTGCATATGTAAGAATACATTTCCAATTGGTACTATACTTTTAGTTGTTGACTTTGCATAGAACTACATGCTTGCACCACAAGAAGAGGTACAACCACAATATTACAATTCAGTGCAAGTAACAATTTATGTTCATATAGTCTATAGGCATGCACCTGATAGTACAGAGGAGGATCAAAAAATATTGAGAGAGTACCATTTTTATTTAAGTGATAATAAACTCCATTCATCTGAGTTTGTCCAATAATGTTTCAAGGTCTTTTATGGTAATTTAAAAGAGAGACAAATTCAAATGACATAACATTGGATATGGTCAGATAATTGTACAGGACAATTCAAGAATGCTAAAATTTTTTATTGGTTGAGTAGGACACATAAGCAAAGTAACATCCAAAATGTGTGGAGTTTTTTTGAGGATGGACATGGTAAAGGAGAACATGATGGTGCTAGTGCATGTGTGAAGAGAGCCCTTAGTAGAGAGAAATTAAAATTTGAGGAAAAAGCTAAATTCAAAAATGCACATGAGATTGCCGAATGGTGTAACAAATATTTATACATGGGATCAAGTCAAAACTCTACAATCAAATGTTTCTTCTGCCTAGTTGAAGAAAATAATATCCCTTCAAGATATGATTCTGATACAATTAGTGGTTCAACTAAATGGCATTCATTTAGGAGTTCAAATTCTAACACTTGGACTATATGGATTAGGGAGCTTTTTTGTTTTTGTCAATTTTTTCTTGTAGGTGAATGGGAAGAATGTGAGAATAAAAAATGGGTTGAAGATTGGAAACAAAGATCATTAGTACCTACTGACGCACATTTTGAAGATATAGTAAATGAAGGCCAGAATGTCACTTTTGCATCAGAAGACTATGATCGTATTTCAGACCTCATAGAACCTAGTATGCACAATTTAATTAGATTTTTTTGCGATCTCATGCTTCAATTTATATAATTTTCATATGTACACTCATGTGATTAAAGTGTTTCTATACTTTATCTTATCTTGTAGGACATGTTTATGCTGTTATTGCACCTAGTGATAATGATGAATAGGCTGAGTATTGGCTAGCTAGATGTGTGGAACCTAAGAAAAAATTGACATGTCATCAAGTAGATGATGATGGTTTTTAGTATCCAATCGGGTCTATTGTTGTAGCTGGCACCTGGCTACGTAGATACCTAAGAAGAAGAAATGGTTTGCTAGCATTTGAAGAATACCAAACTGAAAAGAAGATTTTAAACTATTCTCATTTGGTTGTGGCAAAAAATATCAAACTAGAAATATACAAAGGGAGACACACCAATAAGGTATTATGGAAAATTTCAATGGACGAGCATGAGATAATCATAGATGCATTGCAAAAGAGAGAGGATGCAGATGGTACAGTGATATGACTACATTTAAATCAAACACATGTAAGTTTTTTCATTATTGTATTATATATATATATATATATATATATGTACTTATATAATTTAATTACATGTATGTTTGTGTTGTCAATACCAATTTAGAGAACTTATATACCTCTTATTAAGGTCTCAATTACAATTTATGCAAACTTAAATGTTAAAGTGGATTGAACATCAACATCTTGTGCAATTTCACATAGTAAGTACATACAAATTACACATATATATTTACATAGTTCAGATACCTTGAATATTAATTTATGTGTTTATTAACATGTGTGTTTTTGTTTTACATTTTTATTTTATAGGACCTCATTTGAAGAGATGTGTTCAACCAATTTTATGTTTCAAATGAGTTCATTGAACTATAAATATATCATTGACATTGTCTTACATATATTATGAAATATGTTGCACAAACTAATTCAAAAATAAGAGTTTACTTCTATTTGAAAGTTAAAGGTATGTGCACTTGATAAATTATAAATTAATTGTCAATTTAAGTAATGACCTCCTATTTTGTTCCATTACTTTTACATTCAAGCATGTTTAAATTAATGTTTTTTTGAAGTTTCAAATTAATATTGATTGTAATATTAAAAACAAGTCACTTGCACATGATAATTTAAAGATCATTACTCATTGTATTCATTGTATTGATTATATCTTACATTACCAAACAACACATTAAGATCACTTATGATGTACATTGTTAGGTACGTTATCCATACATGTGTGTCTTAAGGGGAAATGGGAGTCCTAATAGGTCATGTTATGTTTGTTATAGGCTATGATAGGTATTCATATGTTTACTACCACATAATAGGTTTTATTAGGTGATAATGAGTCTTACATTACGAAACAACACATTAAGATCACTTATGATGTACATTGTTAGGTACGTTATCCATACATGTGTGTCTTAAGGGGACATGAGAGTCCTAATAGGTCATGTTATGTCTATTATAGGCTATGATAGGTATTCATATATTTACTACCACATAATAGGTCTTATTAGGTGATAATGAGTCTTATATTACCAAACAACACATTAAGATCACTTATGATACATTGTTAGGTACGTTATCAATACATTTTTTACTCTAGTAGGTCAATTTTATTTGTATGAATCTCAATGCATAAATTTGATGTGATATTTATCCAATAATGCTCTATAGATAGTTAAAATTATTGTTCATCTTGCATATATACTTACAAAATGTGTCATATGTTCATGAATAAAATATATCAGAATAAAGAAAATGGTTTGAATATACTTAAAACATGGTGAAACATAGTAATATATGTACTACATACAAAAGCATGATAAGAAGTCATAAAAAAATAGTACATGGTCTAACATACATCATAACATGATCTATGAAGTGAAAAAATACATGGTCTAATATACAATTTTAACTATCCTAACACAAAGTGTATACATCATAAATAATATATACATCATAAAAAAAACAATCTATAGGTGCCAAAAAGACCTAATCTATCTGATTGAATGTCCTCTTTGCTCCATGTGAAGAGGACTCAGATGGATCATCATGTGTAATATGAGTCATCTCGTCATGTCGGACACCCTGTGAGGTAGATGCATCACCTTGTGTAACATGAGGCACGTCTCATCATGTACATGCTTAATTGAAATGGGTCTCAAAATCTAGCTTGCAAATAAATTAAATATTCACTACATAATAAAATAAATTATACCACATGAGATGGGTGTCCCTCAGTAACAGGAGGAGGTGCATTGTCAAAACTACTAAATGCAGCAGCGGTGAGGTCCAATAATTTACAATACATACATTTTTTAAATTTGATTTTAGAGCATAATGAACTGTACATTATGTACATAAATCACAATACTAATCTCAAATGACGATGTAGGTACCTCCATTTGGCTAAGTCCTGTGCTCTTAGCAACACTCATAGTGACGTAGTCCTAAAATTATGTATACATAAACCTTTAGTCAAAATTAAATATACATGAATAATTACAAAGTACATAATTTGTACACTAAATTTTTTATACACTATAAATTTAACATATATATATATATATATATATATATATATATATATATATATATATATATATATAATTTATATATCATACCTGAGTGGTAGCCAATGTCACAGATGTGTCTACAAGTATGCTAGCACGATAATCATAAGATGGAGTCGAAAATAGACTATACCGAGGCCTAGATGGATGAGTATGATATCCATGCTCCTATTCGTAAAATCAAAACACATAAAATATATATACATGTGAGTCAAAATTTTTTATATTATAAGTTAATAATAATGTACATACATAAAAATAATACAAATTATTTGTCTTCAGTCAAAAGTTCATACCACATGTATTTAAGGTTGTGCCTCAGTGGTAACTAGAGTAGGACTTGCACTAACATCAATATGTGTAGATGTAGACAATCCCTACAAAATCAAATAAAAAGAATATTTAAGCACATGTTATTAAATTCAAATTTGAATGTACATTTTTACAATGTAATTCAAAGTGCATACTGTATAAGGGACGCCAACGTCTGTAGGTCTAAAAAAAAGACTATACTGCCTCCTAGGAGGAACAATATCATCCATCCTCTATTATTTGAAAAGTACAAATTAATATAGTTAATACAATTACACATGTATGTAGAAAGTAAATAATTATGTGCACTTTATATTTGTATTCAAATTAAAATTTTACCTACTGCTCTTGACTCTCTCTAGGCTCTCCCTGCTGCATGAGGTCAACAAATGATGACATGTCTATCTCATCATTACCATCACCATGGGCAGCATATACATCATCATCAAAATCTGCACCCTCAGCATAATGGCCATTGTGTGCTACACTAGGATCTCTCTGGGGGCCTATGCATATGCCTCCACAGCTAGTACAAACATGTCCAAGTGGAGGAGCATGTACCACCTACGTCCACTACTGTACTAAATTGCCTGAAAGGGCACTCAAATGGGTAAAAGTAGATGAAACTGCATGATGATGGTGAGGAGTAGGCACAACAGGCACAGGAAGAGGTACAAGGGGCTCAGCTCGCTTGTGGTTTCTCTTTTTGTCACTCAGCTTTGCCCCAGGCCTATCCTGAGGCATCCCTCTACCAACCCCTTGAAATGCTTTCATATCAAAATAGTTGGGTTTCAAACCCAACTCAAACTCAGCCCATAAATTCCTAAGGAAGTACATGGGCACCTCATGGTTAGCGTGTGGTGGATGGTCAAATACCATCCACCACCGCTCCCAAAAATGTGCTGCTATGTGCGGATGTGTACACCACCTAATGGAAATGTGAGGCTTCTTATCACTAATTGGTTCACTCGTCTTAGGGTTTACAAAATAATATTGAAAATTCCCTTTACCTATATGTAGGTTATAAACCTCTCTGTATGATAAGCCATCAGAGTAGAAGGCATGCATGCTTTCCCTCTATGATCTAAATGAATCGATGTCTAAATCAAAATGATGGATGGAGTCAACCACACCTTGCATGCTATCTACAAGATGTAGTAGGTGAGGGGGGGTGCCTCTCATGTCGAATAGCCTCTATATCACTCATGAGGTCATTGAGGTTATGCCTCATGGTCTCACGGAGCTCATCTGCAGTGGGTGGTGGAAGTGTGGGTGGAGGTGGAGGTGGAGGTGGAGATGGATGGGGTGGAGGTGGGGGTATGGGAGGGGGAGGGGGTGGCGGTGGGTCCATCAAATATAATCTGCATATATATTTAAACAACATAAAACATGACAAAAATACATCACAACATAATACACGACAAAATTACTATTTAATAAAATTTAAATCTAAAATTTATCAACTAGATCTATATAAATGCGCATATCTTTATTAAAATCATATCAATTAAATAAATAAAGTTAAACACTTAAGTCAAATTAAACATTAAATACTAAATTTTTTTTCTAATCATAAAATAATAGTCCAAAAAAAAAATCTAGGTTAGTTCAAGGTTTCTTTTCTTAAAATAGGAGCCACCAAGCTAATTTTTCTTTCGTGTACACTTATTTTGTGACACTGGGGGATTGTATGAACTCATTATGGATTATACATGTTCATGTCTCAGGATGAAACAAAGTTAAGATTATGACAAGGTTATGGTTTACAATTTTGTTATATTAATAGTTTTCATGATGGCTAAGCTTAAGATTATTATAATGATTACGATCCTTTAATGTTAGGGAACTTACCTAGGATTATGGTTTTAGTTAAAATTATATTTACCTATTTCAGATATTTATTATGGTCCTATTGTTTATAGGATATATAATAGATGGCATTAAGACGAGAGTTAAGGTTACAATTATCTAATGAAAGATTAGAGATAGAATTATGATTTGATTAAAAAATATTTATGATTGTAGTTGAATCCTAACTATTATCCACTTTTTAATGCAACCTATAAGTGTAGATCATGTCAAGTAATGAACTAATACATGTGAACCCTATCCCTAACCATATAATAATCCTAATTCTAATCATAATCCATAATTCATTGCCTTATGAAGCTTTGGCTATCCACAAAATGTTCCTAATAGATTTATATAGAAGACCAAATTGATTTAAATAAAATGAGTAGGAAGAAGAGAAACTTACACCCAATATTCAAGGAGAGAATCTTTTAACATACTTGAATTCTACTAACCAAAGTGAGATAATTAGAGTTCTAGTTGTTGAGTTTTCCAAAGATTTTCTTGTTGATATAAAGACACATTTCATTTATATGTTAGGGTTTACTACAAATGGAATCCCTAGGTACCTAAACACTTAATTATGAAATCTCCATCCAATACCATATTTACTACACAAGGTAGGGGACTCAATATTTAGCCCCAATAAGATAGATGTAGAGAAATAAATCTTACTACTTGATACAAAGAAAAGAGGTCCAATTTGATCGTTAAATGACTCGTGTTGCACTCTTCTAGCTTAAAAAGAATACAAATATATTATCAACAAACTATGTACATTAGATACTTATTAATTATTTGGAGAGTAGATCCTCTAACTTTTAGAGACAACTGGTTATCTCTAAGGAGATAATGTAATGAGTCAATGTTCAACAATAAAAAGTAAAGAGGATGCAAGAGGACACCCTTTCATAATTGATCTAGAGAGTCCTAAAAATTATGATCTAACCCCATTAATTTCTTTACTAAAACCCTGACACCAATCATAAGAGAGGACACCATTTGACATTTAATATTGAATGGAGGGCTTGCAACATCATCATAGTGAAACTCCATTCACCCTTTTGTAGACATTTTCATAATCAATTACTTGAGCATGCCTACACTCTATCCTAGAAATTTTTCTCAATCCAAAGTCTTCCAATAGGTTATCAAGTTCTCCAATATGCATAAATATCCTTAACAAAACACTTTTGTGTAGGGTTAATGATCTTGGGTAGGATATCTTCTAGTCTAGAGGCTAAGACCTTGGCAATAATTTTTTTGTATGATACGTATTTAGGAGTGTCCTATCTCTAATTTTTAATGAGATTCTTATCTCCCCTTGGGGATCAATTGATTACTTGACCTAGGGATTTTATGAGCCCTCCATTGATCACTTGATCAATTTTATAAGCCCTCCATTGATTACTTGACGTAGGGATTTCTCATTACTAATTTTTTGGATGGAGGAGTTGATTTATGATAGAAATGGGTTTATCACTTGGAATAATGCATCTTCATTCTAGGAATGATGGTTCTCATTTTATCCCTATCTTCTAAATCATTTTGAACTATCATCATCTTCTAACCAAAAAAAATTGATAGTAAAATTAGGAAAAAGATCTTACTATATATAGCACTAGGGGGTGGGTATTTATTTTTATAGAATAAGGCAATATTTTGTTATGTGGCCTTCCATTATACAAAGGTAATAAAAATTTAGGCTACCCATACGGGAAAATAGGAAACAAATAGGGGAATCTCCAGTCTCCAAAAAAAACTTTTAGGCACTTCCAACCCAAGATAAATAGAAATTAGTCCACCCTAACATAATTATCTAGTTAGGGATTGGGGTGTTAAGAGTGCTTCAATACCCTCCTAATTAGATATTACATGATGAATACTCACTTAGAATATAAAGGTTTAGGCATCCAATGGAAAGACAAGTTATTCACTTCTTTAGATATATTCTTAGGCATCTAAGGGTCTAGTCCGGGCTCCTACTCACACTGATGTGGACACCTCCACCTCTTGATGGTCAAAAAGGGTTACTTAATTAGATGCCTAATTCGTTCAAGTCTCTTCTAATTTTTTTATGATGTATCATTTTGAGACCTTGATATCAATGTTTAATTAGTTTTAGGATTAGGGTTCAATTTGGTTTGTACTATTTGATTAGGTTTACATGCTTAGGTTTCAATTAGGACAAGAGTTAATAAATTGAATTAAGTTTTAAAGTGCTAAATTTGGTTTTAGATATAGAATTATAGTTAGAGCTTTTAGATTAAAAACCAACATTAATTCAAAAAAGTTAGGTTTGAATTTTGTTTTAAAGTGTTCAATATATTATTGAGTTCTAGTTTAGGGTGAATTGGTTTAGTCTTAAGGTCAACGTTTAACTTGGTTCAATCTTCTAGGGTAGTGGTTCAATTTGGTTAATGGTTGGGGAAAGGATTTTTAAGGTTAAATTCAAGGTTTCTACTCTTAAGTTGGGATATATAATTAGGTTTATGATCATGGTTTAATTCAATTTGGTTTATAAGTATAATATTAATTAGTTAAGGGTCAGGGTTACCTTTCAATCTTAGGGTTTGATATTTATAAAATTAGTACTCAAGGTAAGATAGGAAAGTTATTTAATTATTTATATATTACCTGGTCTAGGTTTTAGCAAATTAAGATTAAGGTTAAGATGATAGTAAGGGTTATGATTAGAGTTAAATTCAATACAAATTGACATTATAGTTAATCCTAAATGACGCCCAACCAAGGGATCCAAAGAACTAATCAAAAGTTTTACTAAGCAAGCAATAACATACATACAATAATTTACATTTATAATAACCATAAGAGATTGCATTCCTTAATGAGCACATTTACATTTCATTTTTAAATAATTATAAACTACTAAAAGTAAAATAAATAACACATCCACATGAAAGAATATTAACTACTTCAGTTCAATCCATTTAAATAATTTATATACATTTGTTCCGAATACCACTTGGAAAATTAATTCTAAATGCCCAATCATCAACTGTACATGTCACAAGGTATGAAAGGCTGAAAGAACATACATTTATAAAATAGTTTACATCATCCATTTTTGATCCATGAAACAAAGCACAATACAATTTAAGTAAAATCATTTTAAATACTATAAGTTTTTTGTTTGGATCCCTTGGCGGGTTGTTATATGATTAAGTACTTTATATATGTTTAGGGTTTTATTTATATGGTTAGGTCGAGATTATAGTTTAAACAATGAATTTAGGTCGAGGTTATAGTTAAAACAAGGTCGAGGTTATATGGTTTTAGGTCGAGGTTATATTTATTTGTAAAATTACATGTTTAGACAATGAATTTACATCTAATCTAATCATTAATATTGTAATAAATACATAAATTAAATACATTTCAAAACATCTAAAATAATAATTTTTTAAATAAACATTTACGAAACTATATTTTAATTAAAATACAAAAATTTAAACATCTAAGTTCATTAACAATGTAAATTTACAATTTTACGTACATATTAAAAGTGAAAAAACAATAAATTAACATACATATTAAATTGAAAATTGAAAAAAAAAAAGTAAAATAGTATAAAACATATTAAAATACCTGGTGTATCGAAAACTAGCATCAAGGGGGTAGTTGGTAGGGCTGAAAATTGGGCTCCCGTATGCATCTCTAATCAGGCTCCCATTTTTGAGGTCATGAAAATGACCTCAAAAATGCCAAAAAAGTGGTTATATAAAATTTTACAAATCGGGTACCCAATTTTTTAAAACTCGGGTACTTGATTTGTAAAAAGGCAGGCGCCCAATATTTGAGCAGCTCGGGCACTCGATCCAATTTTCAATATCGGGTACCCAATTTTTTTAATTTGGCTTGAGTGCCCAAAGATTAATTTTAGAAACGGGTACCCAATTTTTAAAAAATTGGGTACCCATTTTTGAGAAGTACAATTCCGCAGATCTGACTTTCGTGGATTTGTGACCCAACTTCTTGCGGTCACCCAGCAATCAACCTACACTTCTCATCAACACTTAAGCCTTTTACTCAAAATCACTTATCAATAATAGCATCACATGTACAAGCTTTCTTCTTTAGCTTTGCATTCACATTCTTGTGTGCTTCTAATCAACCTTTATCTATAGATGAACTCACTCATATACATTGGTTGGGCTTGGCTAGGCTTGATTAGACACATCATCAAAATTTTGGTTCAGTATCCCTTTAAATAGAAATTTGTGCTTTACTATTTTCTACATTCACCATAAATCTTAGGGTTTATGATCAGCTTCAACTTGATTCTACGTATCTGTACAACTTCTTGATCATTGTCTAGAAACTTCTCTAGAATCCTTTTGTTAGATTTTTACCTAATCACCACCTTGAATTTAATGATCCAACCCATCAATGTAATCTTCAACACATTTTACATCTCCCAAGAAATCAATTGAGTCAGCTCGATCTTATGATTCCTTTCAATCTAATCTTTTACTATCACTTAACAATCACTAAAATTTTGATACTCGATCAACACTGAAATATGTGATCATTGTTTTAGCTTTTTGGCTTGGCATCAACTAACTTTCTTAGTAGATTCAAATTCTTGGTCAAAACTAGATTTTTTCAGTACTAACTGCGGCTTGGTTGACACTAGCATTACTTGACACTACTTAGTAATTTACTCTTTTACTTGGCTTGGCTTAGCTTCCTAGACTTAAACAATTACTTTGCTTTATAAAACTCTATCTAATCAAATATACATTGTAACTTCCTTTTCATAACTTCAACCTTTTCCTCTAGGTGCTATAGTTATGAGTAACTCTCAAATCCTCTTCATCAATCAACTAGATATGTTATTTAGATTAGGTAGCAATATGTCTCATCCATAGATTAGGCATCAATAAAAAAATAACAACTATTCCAATTGTAGGTTTCCAACATATATATGAATATGTTATTACATCCTAGATTGACTCTATACCATTGCTATCTTAGCCATATACCCCCTTGCACTCTTAATTATTAGAGAGGGTTGGGATGATTGGAGATGCAACTTCTCTTGAAGACACCATGGTGTAGATTGATGATTCTCTTACTCCTCTAACCAAGCTATATCTTTCATTTTATGTTTTAACAATAGTAGATACTCAAGTACATTCATGTACTAATGTTTTTAAATGTATAATATTTTTGTAGGCATGGGTATCAGATCACTACCTCAAGTATGGGCTCAAACCATAGTGCAATGACATATTTTATGTATAAGACACCTACTACTATTGGGAGGATAAATTTATTGAATACAACACCTACTAGTGCTCGAGTGATCTTTAAATATATTTCTTAATGTGTGTACATGTACAAGTGTGTTGAAATTTGCATAATTTAAATAAGGTGCATATATTAAATATATTATATATATTTATGCATAAAAAATTATATTACTCAATTTGGAGAGGTCAATTCATGCTAAACAACCATAGGATACTTGTGAGTCTTGATTTGAGGGTCACTCTATTCATAAGCAATTAGATGAATCTCATGTTTAGGATATGATAATTTTAGTTTATAATCATTAATCTTCTTGAGACATATGTTTATGATTTAACATTTATGTTTCTACTTGACATTTTGTATTCCTATCTCATATTTGTATGTGTGTATTATATTTATGATTTGACTATATATATATAATACACACACACACACACACACACACACACATACACACACACACGCACATGTATGTATGTATGTATGTGTGTGTGTGTGTGTGTGTGTGTGTGTGTGTGTGTGTGTGTGTGTGTGTGTGTATATATGTATGCATGTATATGTGTGTGTGTATATATATATATATATATACATGTATGTATGTATGTATATGTATATATATACATATATATGTATACATATATACATATATATACATAACAGAAATAGAACTACAGACAACAAAAAGGCCAAATTGAAAGACAAGAAAAAAGCCAAACTAAAAAACCTATAGAAACCAAAAAAAAAATAAAAGACAAAAATTGATAATCCTTTACTTAATCCTCGGCCTTCCTTTCAAGGTCCTACATAGTTTTTGTCGCTTCATAGGCTTTTTGAAACTCCTCGGCCATTTGCTCCTGTTCTTCAAGCAAGTTCGATCCAACTGGCTTTGGGTTATGTCCGTTATGGTTTCATCATCCATCCTATCTTTAGATTTGTCCTTTTCCTCATTGTCCTCTAGAAAACCCTTGGCTTTTAGCTTTTCAGCAAGAGTTACAATGTTTTCATTGAGAGAGTTTAGAATAGAGATCATTTGGTTAGCCATGTTATGGTTGTAAGTCTCCAAATTTTTTATCCTTTTTTTGACCGACCTAATACCACGCCCTTGACCTATTGGATTCCCTTCCCTTTCTTAAACTTCTTCTCCTAGCTTTCCAACTATGTCATTCTTTCTTTTACCTCCTCTAATTCATGAAACAACCATTTAATTGATCTAAAATTGTCTATCATGCTATTTCTTGCATTGTTTAGCAGGTTCATTCTCATTTCCCTCACATTGTCAATGATGGCCACTAGCATCGGATCAATAAGTTCTTCCATCTAGATACTTCCCTCTTTTTGTTCAAGGATTTGGGGATTCATGACTTTTCTCACAACCCCCATCCATACATTATTGTCTACATTAGTATTGGACTAATCTCCAGCTTTGGCCTCTATTGATAAGTAGGAGATGTTTTCCACAGCTAGTCAAATTGTGATGTGAATATCAGGATTTAACTGTGTGATTTTTGAGTCAAACTCGATGACCCATGTTTCATGAGTAGTGATTCAACATGAATCCATCTCTCATGAGAATAAATGGAACACTTAGCACTCATTGGATCTAGGTGATGCTCACAGGGGTGAAGCACCGGGACTTCCCGGGAGGTCACCCATCCCAGTACTACTCCAGCCTGAGCGCGCTTAACTACGGAGTTTCCTCCACAATTAAACCCAAAGCTTGCAACCCCATTTGCAAAACCTTCACCAAGTGTTGTGCCTTATGAACCATTCATTAGAAAGCCCCTTAAGCTCATCAATTGATAAGTAGGAGATGTTTTCCACAGCTAGTCAAATTGTGATGTGAATATCAGGATTTAACTGTGTGATTTTTGAGTCAAACTCGATGACCCATGTTTCATGAGTATTGTCTACATTAGTATTGGACTAATCTCCAGCTTTGGCCTCTATTGATAAGTAGGAGATGTTTTCCACAGCTAGTCAAATTGTGATGTGAATATCAGGATTTAACTGTGTGATTTTTGAGTCAAACTCGATGACCCATGTTTCATGAGTAGTGATTCAACATGAATCCATCTCTCATGAGAATAAATGGAACACTTAGCACTCATTGGATCTAGGTGATGCTCACAGGGGTGAAGCATCGGGACTTCCCGGGAGGTCACCCATCCCAGTACTACTCCAGCCTGAGCGCGCTTAACTACGGAGTTTCCTCCACAATTAAACCCAAAGCTTGTAACCCCATTTGCAAAACCTTCACCAAGTGTTGTGCCTTATGAACCATTCATTAGAAAGCCCCTTAAGCTCATCAATTGATAAGTAGGAGATGTTTTCCACAGCTAGTCAAATTGTGATGTGAATATCAGGATTTAACTGTGTGATTTTTGAGTCAAACTCGATGACCCATGTTTCATGAGTAGTGATTCAACATGAATCCATCTCTCATGAGAATAAATGGAACACTTAGCACTCATTGGATCTAGGTGATGCTCACAGGGGTGAAGCACCGGGACTTCCCGGGAGGTCACCCATCCCAGTACTACTCCAGCCTGAGCGCGCTTAACTACGGAGTTTCCTCCACAATTAAACCCAAAGCTTGCAACCCCATTTGCAAAACCTTCACCAAGTGTTGTGCCTTATGAACCATTCATTAGAAAGCCCCTTAAGCTCATCAATTGATAAGTAGGAGATGTTTTCCACAGCTAGTCAAATTGTGATGTGAATATCAGGATTTAACTGTGTGATTTTTGAGTCAAACTCGATGACCCATGTTTCATGAGTAGTGATTCAACATGAATCCATCTCTCATGAGAATAAATGGGTCATCGAGTTTGACTCAAAAATCACAAAGTTAAATCCTGATATTCACATCACAATTTGACTAGCTGTGGAAAACATCTCCTACTTATCAATTGATGAGCTTAAGGGGCTTTCTAATGAATGGTTCATAAGGCACAACACTTGGTGAAGGTTTTGCAAATGGGGTTGCAAGCTTTGGGTTTAATTGTGGAGGAAACTCCGTAGTTAAGCGCGCTCAGGCTGGAGTAGTACTGGGATGGGTGACCTCCCGGGAAGTCCCGGTGCTTCACCCCTGTGAGCATCACCTAGATCCAATGAGTGCTAAGTGTTCCATTTATTCTCATGAGAGATGGATTCATGTTGAATCACTACTCATGAAACATGGGTCATCGAGTTTGACTCAAAAATCACACAGTTAAATCCTGATATTCACATCACAATTTGACTAGCTGTGGAAAACATCTCCTACTTATCAATTGATGAGCTTAAGGGGCTTTCTAATGAATGGTTCATAAGGCACAACACTTGGTGAAGGTTTTGCAAATGGGGTTGCAAGCTTTGGGTTTAATTGTGGAGGAAACTCCGTAGTTAAGCGTGCTCAGGCTGGAGTAGTACTGGGATGGGTGACCTCCCGGGAAGTCCCGGTGCTTCACCCCTGTGAGCATCACCTAGATCCAATGAGTGCTAAGTGTTCCATTTATTCTCATGAGAGATGGATTCATGTTGAATCACTACTCATGAAACATGGGTCATCGAGTTTGACTCAAAAATCACACAGTTAAATCCTGATATTCACATCACAATTTGGCCTCTATGTCAATGATAGATTAGATCTTCTTTGACCATGTTTAATGGAGGTATTAGCCACTTGATAATGTTATTCTAGTTCCTATAGAGAATGAATACCAGATAAACATTATTTACAAACTAAGAACAAATTGAGGGACATTAGAATCACCTTTATAGGTTGGGGGAATTAATAGAGGGGAAGAGGGATTATGAGTCTAACTAAGATCTTTCACAAGGATATTTTCTAGGATCCACTCTAGCTCACTAAAGTAGTAGGAAGAGGAATTGTTATAGACAAAAAATAAATCTCTAACTCTTTTCCCTTTCCTAATGCTTTCTATCTCACATAATATATAGTTGTATCATCTTCAATGAGATCCATCTCCACATACTTTTGGTATGATGGTAAAATCTATACTATTTCTATTTGCTATGATGGTAAAATAAATACCATTTCTATTAAATATTTAACATTTAGGTTTTCATTTATTTAATTTTAATTCTTTATTTTTTAATAGCATTCATTCTTTGCTCTTAAATATTATCTAGCTACATTGTAACCAAATTGATATTGTTTTAATATCTCATGAAGATCATTAAGATAACTGATATTAATTAAAAGGGAATGTTTAATTTTACAAAAGTTCTCCCTTCTAAATTATTTCTATCACTTGATTCATTTTTATGAAATTTAATTAATCTATCAATTCTTCTAAGATATATTATTCCTTTTATTTTTATGGAGCTTGACCATTGTTTACCAAATTTCTAATCTATTCTAGTTAAAATCACATTCTTCGTCAATAGAGGAAAACAAATATTTTAGGGGAACTAAGGTGGTAATGAATACAAGAATAACAAGTGTCATGTATTTTCTATAAGTTGTAATATTTAAAGTTTAAAATGAGTTGCCATGAGTTGATTAAAATTTTAATAGGGAATAGTGAATTGTAATGATGTTATTTGATATAATTTAATCAATAGTTGATTAAGAATAAAAAATTATCATAAATATATGAAGAAATTTAATTTTTAATATAAAATATATGTACTTAAATATATTAATTTATATATAAATGTAATATTATTATTCACTTTATTTTGTTTAAATTAGCATTCAAATTACATACATCTTTAACTATATATATATATATATATATAATTAAAAATATTTTTTAATTTATCATATGTAACTATTATAGCTAAACAAATATTCAATATATGTTATGAATCTCATCATTTTATAGATATTTCAATCTGTGGATAGTGGTTGGATAAGTTTAGCAATTTTCTTGATTTGAGAAATTAAAATTTGACATATAAACATTAGAAAATATCAAAGTGATTGCAATAGTAAATTGCGTGTAACAAATACAATAACACTATAATAAATGCTTAAGTACTTCTCCAATGACAGAAATTAATAATAACATAATTTTTTTGTTCATTTGGTAGCGAGAATATGAGTGGAATAGGCATATGTAAATTCTTAAAATTTCAAATTCTCCGTTCAAGTGCAGCAAATCAGAATTGGGAATAAGAATATAATACAAATATGTATTCCAATTTTGGCCCAACAATGAGCATTTGCAATTCCACCTAAATAGGTGGAATTGGAATACGTGTTCCTATTCCAGTTTTATTTATTTTTAAAAACATAAATTTTTGGGTCTCTAAGGCTGGGGTCCCATGGGCACTTGCTTGCTTAAAAATAGAGCGCGTGTTGCTAAGCTTTTTTAGGAACATTTAAAGGGGAGCGGTCTCATGGGCATGACATTTAAATTTGCTTTAAAAAATAACTCCTAAATTGAAGGAAATATTAAAAATATAAATTGTTGATTTTAGAATTTTTGGTAGGATGATTTCAATTTGGAGGGAAAATGAAGGGTAGGTTCTTGCCAAGTGGTAGAATTCTTCCCTAAACAGTAGGGGCTATTTCCAGCCCCCCCCGCCTTTGCATCCGCTCAACTAAAAAGTAGGGGCTCCTAGTTAATAGGAAAAGATTCGAAATTAAGCTTTAGCCCTCCAAAATATTATCATGGGACCTCCAGCTCTTTAAATATAGAGCCCAAGCCCCCTCCGCCATCAGACCCCAGGGTAATTCCCCATCAAATTCTAGCTGAAAAGAAAATAGAAATATGTATCGTTATTTTTTATTTCCAAATAACTATTCCAAAATAACAATTCTTAATCACATATCTGTATTCACACAACCAAACGGACCCGATAGAAATAATCTGTTCGTAGCCCTCTTCCATTAGTTATCCATTTGTTTCACAACACAAAGCTAGGCTGTTCCTTGCACAGCAATTATTTTGACAGCATTCCTCGTAGCTTGGAGCAAAGAGATGGCGGTGGTGGCCATGGCGGTCGAAGAGCTGCCAACCGTGTAGAGTGCCAAGAAAAATACTTCTCTGCACAGTTGATGAAATCCAGATTTAGTTATAAAACGATAGCCAAATATAAAGTCTACCAAGATTTGGAATAATTACCTACAGGCAGAGTTTGTTTTACAGATCCAGTGCGTGTGGAAGCTGCATGTAATGTTAAACCTTAATTTTAAAAAAAAAAAAAAAAACTAAAATTAAATGATGTTTAAAACTTTGAATTCGGATAAAAATATCATATGCTAGTTAGATTTTATTGCACACAAAGTATGATTACAGAGATCACAAATACTTCTGCTTACCTGAACTTTCATAAGTAGGAGGAATAATCAGATCTTCGACCTTCACCACCATTAAAGAATAAAATAAACGTAAACAAGAATGTAGGAAAATTAAATTTGAGAGCCATGCTGTAATAAGAATTGAAACAAGATTATGAGACGACAACCTTTTATTAATGGCGAATCTATTGGTTGATAAGTAGGAGATAATTTCTACATTAAGTCAAATTGTGATATTGCTATTAAGATTTAACTGTGTGATTTAATTTGAATGATAAAAGTTAAGAATTGGTCTTTGCGCTAAAGTTAATAAAAGGTATTTTACTAAATACTTTATTTAAGACGATGTGAAGTGTGAAGTTTATTGTTCAAATTACTTATATCATGAACCATTGTGAAAATTGAATATAGGCAAAAACTGAGCTCAAGTGAAGAATCAAATTGACAATTTCCAATGCTTGTGAGGAGTCGGTCGTGATTGTATTATTGACAAAATCTAGGGTTTAACACGATGAAAGAAAATTTCGTCATTTCAGAAATCTCATGCAGTATCCTTCAGAAATGTTAGGAGTAAAATCATTTTCCAATGATATCATAAGAAAGAATTTGTAATCAAGCAAATATATACAATTGAATGTCCTATAAAGACTTGTGGAAAATTGAAATTTCAGTCGGTAGTAGCGCCTATTCAATATTCAGAAAAAGAGATATTTTATCTTTAAAACTAAGATTAGAAAATATATCAAGAAAAAAATCAATAGATAAAGGAGGCAAAACTCCAAAGATTAGTTTATGCGATGAATTGGGTTATTCTTAAATATCACATATTAAGGAGAAAATTAAGTTTGAAAAAAAAAGTCAACTTTGACTATTTAATACTTTTAGTTATGAATGAAGCTTAGTATGTGATGTTTAAGCCATCCGGATGAATTGAAGGAATCCATTATTTTTTCATATGTCAATGCCTTCCCATGCAATATGATATCACCTTAGAAAAAATAAAATAACACACTATAGCATAGGTTGACTTATACTTATGGTTGGTCTCCAACATTTCTATGAGGAATGAATGAGTTTATTTTATGAGATGGTATTTTCATTTTTCAAGATTTAATGGTTCCTTGTTAACCAAAATAAATCAATCAAAATAGGAGGATAAAGTATGACTCTATAAGAATTATTAAGTGTCTCAAAAAGAAACATTCAACAAAGACATGTAGAGACTATAAAAAGATTTAGTAAAATCATCTATAGAGCACCTAGACGAGTGGTCCACAGTGGTTATAGAGGATCTTTGTCATTTCTATGACCTCATATATATCGTGGAGTTGATAGTAACATCTAAATTTAACAACCCCTCCTTAACAATATCATTTCTTCTTTCCCATATTCCTTGCAAATGTTATGGGAGCATCATTCGATTGGTTACAATCTCGCATCACCCAAAAATATTTTTCTTTTTAGTTAGTTTGTATTAGTTTTTGAGTTTCCAATAGTATTCTTTTTATTTGGCTCAATTTTTATTGCAAGCCTTAGGGTTCGTTACATACATCATGTTTTATCTATATCTAGGTTCACATGTCAATTTAATACTTTACGATCAAGATATCTTGGTTTCTTGTTTAGGCTTGTGGCTTTCATATTCTAATAGTTGGTTGGAGTTTTCCTATTTTGCCAAGTAGTTTCTTGGTAAAAAATATTTGTGGTTCAAATCATAATGTTCCTTGATCATAGGCCAGTGTCTCTCTTTGATTGTGCTTCATTCCAACTTGGCATCAAGATCCTTGAGATTTGGGTCCTAACCTATATTTATGAAAAATATGACCAATCTACTCTAGCATATTCCTTTTGAAGGCTCTATATATTGGGGAATTTGTTCACTGTATAAGATAACTCCTTAGTAGCATACACTTGAGGTTTGAAGGACTTAGAAGTTTGGATTCATGTTTTTTATTAGCTATGTGACCATAGAAGGTGAGCTTTATGTTGTAGTCTAATTTGATGTAAATTCATGAATATAAGCTAATTAAAGGATTTTAGATTGCACATTTCCAATTCACCATTGAGTTATTCTTGATCTTGTATTGTTTCAATTCCACTATATTGAATCAAGTTGCACGATTTTGATAGATCTATTTAAATTCCCTCTAGTCGTGATTGTCTCACTAGAGGTATTCCCAAAGATAGTAGTAAAATCCATTTGAGCTTTCTTGACTAACTAGTATCACTATTGATCTTCTATCCAATGGTGCCACCACCATTAAAGGTACTTGTGCCTCATTTATTCCATCCAAAAGTATAGCCATGATGTGATAGAAAGTACATTTCATGTACTAAAAGTATTTCACGAAACCATACACATAGAAATGGTCATCACAATATGGAATGTGCAAGAAATGTGTAAAGGACCTACACATATATTACTTTCCATAGGGTAAAAATCACCCATTGGAAGTCAAAGGATCTAATGATACAAAGTCAAACCTATGAGGTTTATTTATCAAATGCTATAAAAGATTGCATAAGTGGGCCACATCAAGTGCAAATTTAAGAGGCTTCATGGTTTACTTTAGTGGTGAATACCAACCAATTGGTAAATTGCACATTGGCCTATATTGATTTGGTAGCTTATTTCAAGCATATGAGCCAGGGTGTGCCACCCAAACTATACAAAAAATTGGTCGCACCCCCAGGCCCATCACCCAATGATTTATGCCATCGACACTCATTTTCATGTGATATATCCAATCAAATTTACATTTTTCATATGAAAAATATAAAACATTCACCTACAATTTTTCAAGGGAAATTTTTTATCAACCTTAATTTGCCCATTGTTTTATAAGGTTTCATTTAGTGGAGGGATAATATTTGTCCCACATTTTGTGGGTATGTGTTCCACACTAGTGCTAGTTTTTTCAACTATATTATTCATGGCCATTTATTGGATTAACCATAATTGTCATGAAAATGACATAAGATGTGTTTTTACTATGCGAGCTTTGCAAAGAAAATGTCTATTCTATAAGCTTCCTGATAAATTCACCAAAAAGGATTTGTATAAATACATTGATAGATTAGTGTTAATTTACACAACTAAGGTTTTCTAAGGTTCTAATTGATAGTGAAGTCTAAATTTCTCAAACTTCCAAGAGCATTGGCCAGTTACAAGTACATTTGACAAAGAGTTAAGTAACTTATAGTCCTATTTGTCTATAATTTTTGGTTCATTCTTATTTAGTAGATAAAATAAGAAATCTATATTTTACATTGTACTTTTGGTTTGTGATCACTTGGGAGACTTTAGACATCTATATTTCACATTGTAGGTCATACAACCAATGAATTATTCTTAGATAAATACATATAATAGTTGATTGTCTCTTCTTCAACAATTTGATTTTTTTAGCAACTTATATTTCTTTCGAGATGTCAAAAATGAAAAGGGTAAGAGTCCTATATGTGGGGAAAGATAAGAAATGCAAGAAAAATTAAAAAACCTTATCATCATATTTTACGCATGGAAAATTTTGTGGCCAAAATTAGGAAGGTACATCATCACAAGTATATTTACAAGATCCCCAACCACAAGATTCCTAAACCACAACCAATGCCACCATAATATATTGAATAAGTTGATGAGCCTAATATCTCTTATCATAATTAACTTAAAGAATATTTTTAGCTAAATACCCAAAGTAGCTAGAATAATATAATTGACTTGGACGAAAATTCCAAATATAACGATGGTGCATGACTGTGAAAAGGAAAAAGGAAATACAACACAAAAAATGATATGAAATCCCAAAAAGGTTACAAGTGGGATCTATCAATTAAGAATTTTCAAATAGAAATTTCCTCAATGAAACCATTCATTAAACATATGTAGAGTTCAATCAAAGGTGCTCCTCTAATAGAATGCATATGCAATATATGCAAAAGGATAAAGAAAAAGGAAAATAGGTTGTAGCTAAAAATTAATACCATAGAGAAGCATATGGGTAACATTTATGACAATAAAATAATAGATTGAGTGGAACAATTAGTGATAAGATGGAAAACCAAGGAGGAATACCAACATGTTAAGAATCCAAAAAAAAGTCTACTAAGTTAAAAGGATCAATGGAATCTTTTCTTGGAAAAGCAATGGGAGTAGAACAAATGGGGAGATATCTTCAATTAAATGTTGTCTTTTATATTTTGAGAAAAGGGAATACCATAAAAGACTATCATTATTGAGAGCTGTATTACACTTTCTAATAGATCATAAGGGTAAAAGCACATATTTGTTTCACCTTTTAGGACCTCAAAACATGTTTTGGTTGAATCTCATTTCTCTATCAAAACTCAACTTTTTTCAAAAACTAAAAATACCCTTTTAAAGAACTTGGAGTCAATATATCACTATATAAATTTCACAATGTTTTAAATAGTTATAATATATTATAATTTAAAAATATTATAAACAAATATTTTAACATTTGAGAAGATGCTCCTTAAAAAAAACATAATAAATCATATAAAAAATAAAATAAAATTTATATTTATCCCTAGAGGAAAGAGTCATCTTCAAGAAAATGTAATTTAATTTGAAAAAGGTGTAGATTTGATAGGGTAGTTTTGATAGGAGGAAAAAATTGTTTGTTTCTAATAAGGTCAACCTCAAGTACTCATAACAAAGAAAATATACATTAAAAACTAATATTTCTTTTTTTCTCCCTAGCTATGCATGCCATCTATAACATTTATTTTCAAATCAAAGAAAAAAAAGATGATTTGCATATACTTTTTTGACAGCAACTATAACCTATGTTTTTTGTAGCTGAAAAAATGACTTGATAATTAAAAAAGATGGACAAAATTTTACTCAAAAAATTTTAAAAAATTATAGGCATAAAATTTGTCCAATTTCACACATTCCATCATTTTACATCATCTTCAAATTCTTAAAAAAATACTATTTTTATGTCATTAAAGTTTAATAGTTCACATACTGGTATCCTTTTTATTTATAAAATAATTTGTGTTCTAGGATTGTTTTTTTGAAGGATCACTAGACACTAAACCATGGATGAAAATGGGCAAGTTGTCTTGTTGAGGTTCTAAAGGAAAATGTAAAGGAAAATAAATTAAAGAGTCAAACTTAATTTCTCTATCTTTAGATGAGGTGATGACAACACAAAATACTTCCCAACTATGCATGCATGTTTATATTGTACACAATTTTTTCTGCTAACCCGATCTAGTAATTGTTGTTAAAATAAAGGATTGTGTGACAATGAAAAATATATTTGGACTAGTAAATCTAGATATCTAATTGAAAATGGAGGTATAGATGAGATGACCATTACCAAAAATTTGATGTGTACATTGGATAATATGGAGCTTCAGTGATGCCACACCATAAGAATTTCATGTTGTAAAGATAGAAAAATTTCTTGCACCTTATGTTATTGGTGTCCACTACTTGGCCCATAGGATGAATCTAGCTTCTGGAATTATTAGCAATTATTCAAAAGTACACAAAGTTAATGTTTTGATCAAAGAGATCTACTGACGCTTCTCTCAAAGTACTAAATGATTCAAGAAATTTCAATGGTTTTATGAAGGACTAACTATTGGGAACAAGCTTCTCAAGGATAGTAATACTAGATGGATCTCTTTCTATGGACTAGCCCATTGAGTTTTTTCTAAATATCCATTGTTTATTAGTAGAATGGAGTTTCATCTCATGATAAGGATGGCATACAAAAATATCATGAGCTACTTTGAAAGTTATGCAATATAACTTCTACACACTCTTAATGTAAGCATTTGTTCTCCCCATTCTAGAGGAAATGAGGAATATAGTGAAGAAGATCCAACAAATATCTATGTATATTGAAAAATATAATACACTATGTTAAATGACTTGTGTGGCCCTCAAATATCTCTTTAAAAATCCAACATCATTTTATGAGGATAATTATTTTTACTAAATTTGAATCATAGATTTTGATAATCTTGATAATTTTTTTAAGACCAATGCAAACAGAGAATTATGTTCTAATATATGTGGTGTAAAGATACCAATTAATTACTATGGAAGACTTAAGTCCATGAGAAGAGGAAAGAAACCTGCGAAGCAAAAATTAATTGTTACAAAGGAAGTCTTTCCCATGATTTTTGAGTTTGTAACCAATTATGTGAAGGGAATTGTCTATGGTCTTTCCACACATATTATAATAATATTACCTCCACATAGTCTACTTGAAGCCATGGCTATTTTGTTTCCCAATTATTGGAGACTTAGAATTATGATTTTTTTTAGATATAAGTTACTAGTTTTGTTAGATAATTTGCAAAACCAAAGTAATAAATGGGGTAATTATAAATGGAATTTTAGATGAATCTTGTTTGAGAGACAAATATAATCATTTGCAGAACTCTAAAGAAGAAGAATTGATAACAAAACTTTGAAGAAACCTAGCTCAAAGTGAAGTGTTGAGAGATTCAATGTACTTGGATTTTTCAATCTTCTTGATTTATGTTTGAATTTGATATTGGGATTTGTGGAGGATGAGAGAGCTTTTAGTGCTTCAAGGTTTTTAAAGTCAAAGATAAGAGATAAACTATCCAAGAATTTGGAAAATTGCTTGATCCTATAGACATCTTGGTGCAAAGTCCATAATTTTCCCTACGAAAGGGCACTAAATATGTCAAGAAAGAAATGTCAAATAAGAGGGCTGGGAAAATTTTCAAACTAGATAGGGAGTTTAGGAAATAATGATATCAATATCTATAAATCAAGCAATGGCACTGAACCTACTAGTAGCATTGATGTTAAAGTATGTGTAGGATCATGGTCAACCAAACTATGCCCTTAAGTGGTAATGAAAAAATAGAAAATCAGGATTATGTCAACTTGATGTACAATTTTCAACTTGTAATGAACTTTCTATGAAAAAGTTGAGAGAAAATAATCTCTAGGAAATTAAATGTAGTTTCTTAAATAATAGGCTTTATCTAAAAAAATAAAAATTGATTTGTCAAAATTTTTAAATTTAATATAATAGTACAAAAATTCTAGGACAAAAATAAGAAGTAGACATATGTCTAACCACCCTTTACAAACTCAAATGATAATAATTTTTAATAAGATTATAGATATAATAAGTAGACTCATGCTCGAATGTGATGCATATTTTTGGGTATTTTAATTCTAAATAATAAATTAATGACAAATTTTCAACTATATTATTTTGGGAATTAAAAAACTCTTGTGTCTAACCACCCTAACTGTTTCAAAACTCTACAGAATTTTTTTAAAACTCCTTATTGTAGAAAAAACATATAATGTGATGTATCTTTTGGATTTCAAAAATATTGTACCATTTGAAAGTTATAGTTATTTTTCTTTCAGTGTGTCAATCAATAGTTTGTATGTAATTACATTAGAAAATAAGTAATAATTACTTATTGAATTTGTAATTTGACAAACATGAAATTTATAAAAATCTAAGAGAATTCTTAAGAAACCTATTTTGTCTCATCAAATTTGAGTGAGAAAAAAGTTGTTAGATACATGTTTCGAGTAAAAAACATACAAGAACAAGCCAAAAACACATTTTTGGGACTTTTTAAAGTTGACCATGTAGGGTTGGTATCCAAAGATATACTAGGCCTTATAAAGGTATCAATTTTCTAGTTTGGTATCATGATGGGTGGGAAAAAAATTGGAATAGATTTGGAAATGCTTTGAGGCATTTCAAAACTACCTATTTTTCAGATCACCACTTTTTGGCACACCATGGTTGTGCACATACCCATTAAAGTTAAGGATCTTAAGATGTAGGTAAGTGGATATATGTAGATTGGAGAAAAGTTAGGGAATTAAGAAGGACTCATTGAGCTTGATGGTGATGAATTGAAACATTTAAATGATGAAATGGTGTGGTAACTCTGACAGTTGTAGAAGCAATAGGTACTAAGCTCTAGGTATTTTATTGAACTTATTAGTAATTACTAGAGTCTACTTTCCCAATTGTAGAATAATAATTTATAACATAGTCTAATGTCAAACAAAAATCTATGCTAGATGATATTGTCAATCATTCAACTCTTACCATTAATATTGATTTCTACTTGTGTTATTAAGCTCATATGATACATTTTTATAGTATAATTCTTGTATTTTCATTTATTTATTTTTAAAATATAGCAATTCATATGATATGATTCATATTGATTCTCATTAATTTATACACACATGGTAATTGGTAAAATTCAATGAATTTATTTTGGAAAAGTTAAATTTTGTTACATAATTTCAAAATAATAACCCTTAGAGTTAGAAAATGATCATGAATTCCATTTTTATAGAAATTAGGGAGAAAAAATACCTTCATGTCAATGTACCTCATGGGAAGAGTGGCAAAAAATTCAGTATCACAAACATATTTGCATTTAAAAAGCAAGTCAACAAATTAGCATATGGATTTTGTAACATTTATAATGTTAAAGAAACAAAGTACAAACTTTAAACTCATATCAAATGATTAGAAAGAGAAATAAAATATAGACTATAATATGGGGTAAGTGCACAAAGTTGTGGTGCCAAAAGGGGGGTATAAGTGGACACCTTTTTCCTGAAATCAGCAAATTCTGGACTTCAACAAGAATTTGAAGATAGTTACGCTCAAAATTTTAAGATATGACAAAAACAAAAGTTGTAGTCCTTTGAATCTAGTTTCTAAACTACTAATTTTTTTTCAAAATTGTTTAGTTTTAGGTCCTCAAAAAAGGGGGCCACAGAAAGTGGTACTGTTTATTCCAAAAAAACATAACATAGTACAAAGTGTGGCCCCCCTAAAATTTTAACTTTTTTTTTGAAATTATTTAATCGCTCTGGTCAAAAGTTACCTAACACTATGAATTTTATCCTAGATTTTTCAGGTAATTTTATAATGTGTATTTTTTTTTAATGAATTTTTAAATTAGATCCATCCCAAAAATGTGAAATATCTGTGTGCTCCCCCTAGAAATGATTGAAAACTAATCTAAAATCAAAACTTCTTTTTTTCAAAGTGTGTATAATGGAGTCTAGTTTCTAAAAAACTAAGTTGTTACAAAATTCGATGAATGAGCTAAAATCTACAGCCCAATTAGTACATGGTGGTTTTTGACAAAAAATGAACATACATTCAAAAGAAATTATAGATGAAAGACTTAAAATAGTTCAAATTAAAAATAAATTATATGGTTAGATAGCTAACACAGAGACCTATAATGTTATGTAACCTGATCTTATTGATACCCAACCACGAAAAATCTTGAAGGGGAGCACACAAGAAAAATCAATCATTTTTTGTATGTTTGCTGGGAAACACGTCTCAGACCTATTTATAAACTCCAAACCTTTGGGTTGGATCTCTAATGCAAAACCAAGCCTTAGGCTTGGTTTTAATGCAAAGCTTTGAATAGTGTGTGCGCCCTATAGCGCGTGCACCCTATAGCGCGCACGCCCTATTAAAACGCTATTAAATTCGAGGTAGTGCGCATGCGCTATAGTGCGCATGCACTATTGAGACCTAAATTGCAAACCAAAACCAAGAGAGAGCTGGGGGGGTGGGGCGAGGGAATGGCTATTTGTGTGTGTGAGACAGATAGAGAGAAAGTAGGGGATGGGAGAGGGGAGAGAGGAAGTGAGAAAGAGTAGGGGTGGCAGAGAGAGTATAGGATAGGAGATAGAGGAAATGTGAGAGAGTAGGGGTGGCAAAGAGAGTACAAGATGCAAGAGAGAGGAAGTGTGAGAGAGAGAGTAGAGGTGGCAAAGAGAGAGTATGGGATGGGGGAGAGAGATTGAAAGTAGGGGATGGGAGAGAGAGAAAGTGTGAGAAAGAGTACAAGTTGGGAGAGAGAGATTGAGAGTAGGGGATGGGGGAGAGAGAGAGTAGGTGGTGGGAGACAGAGTGGGAGAGGAAGAGCGAGAGAGAGGAGGATGGGAGTGCATGTGTGTGAAAGAGAGAGAGTAGGGAATGGGAGAGGGGGAAGATAGAGTAGCTTGAGAGAGAGTAGGGGATGGAAGAGAGAGTAGGCGATGGGAGAGGGAGTGGGAGAGGGAGAGAGAGAGGGGGATGGAAATGTGTGTAAGAGAGAAAGAGAGAGTGTGAAAATGTGAGAGAGGGTAGGGGGTAGCAGAGAGAGAGTACAGAGGGAGAGAGTGAGAGAGAGAGAGAGAGTCTGAGAGAGTGAGAGTAGGCAGTGGGAGAGGGAGAGCGAGTGAGAGAAAAAGTAGAGGATGGGAGAGGAGAGAGGGGGGATGGGTGTGTGTGAAAGAGAGAGAGTAGGGAATGAGAGAGGGGAGAGAGAGATAGAGAGAGTAGGGGATGGGATATAAAGAGAGTAGGCAATGGCAGAGGGAGTGGGAGAGGGAGAGAGAGGGTGGATGGAGGAGAAAGAGATTAGGCAATGGTAGAGGGAGTGGGAGAGGGAGAGAGAGGGGGGCTGGAAGTGTGTGTAAGAGAGAAAGTAGGGGATGGGAGAGAGTGAGAGAGAGAGTAGGGGTGGCAAAGAGAGAGAGTGAGAGTAGGGGATGGGAGAGAGAGAGGGAGAGGGAGAGAGAGATAGTAGGCGATGGGAGAGGGAGAGGGGGAATGGAAGTGTGTAAGAGAGATAGAGTTGGGGATGGGAGAGAGTAGGCAATGGGAGAGGGAGTGAGAGAGAGAGAGAGGGGGGGGAATGGGAATGTGTATAAGAGAGATAGAGTAGGGGATGGGAGAGAGTTTGAGAGTTTGAGAGAGAGTAGGGGGTGGTAGAGAGAGCTTGTACAGGATGGGTGAGAGAGAGAGAGAGAGAGTATGAGAGAGAGTAGGGGATGGAAGAGAGAGAGTGAGAGTAGGGGATGGGAGCGAGAAAGTAAAGAGGGAAAGAGAGTACTTGAGAGAGAGAGAGATAGTAGGTGGTGCAAGAGGGAGTGGGAGAGGGAGAGAGAGGGAAGATGGGAGTGTGTGTGACAAATCTAGAGAGTAGGGGATGGGAGAGGAGAGAGACAGGGGGGGATGGGAGTGCGTGTCTATGAAAGAGAGAGAGTAGGGGATGGGGGAGAGGGAGTGGGAGAGGGAGAGAGAGAGAGGGGGAATGGGAATGTGTGTAAGAGAGACAGAGTAGGGGATGGGAGAGAGTGTGAGAGTGTGAGAGAGAGCTCGTATGGGATGGGAGAGAGAGAGTGAGATTAGGGGATGGGAGTGTGAGAGAGAGTAGGGGATGGGAGAGAGAGAGTGAGAGTAAGGGATGGGATGGGAGAGAGAGAGAGAGAGTAGAGAGGGAGAGAGAGAACTTGAGAGAGAGAGATCTAGTAGGTGGTAGGAGAGGGAGAGGGAGAGAGATAGGGGGGATGGGAGTGTGCATGACAGATGTAGAGAGTAGGGGATGGGAGAGAAGAGAGTGGGGGGATAAGAGTGTGTGTGTCTGTGAAAGAGAGAGAGTAGGGGATGGGAGAGAGTGTGAGAGTGTGAGAATGAGTAGGGGGTGGCAGAGAGAGAGTACGAGATGGGAGAGACAGAGTGAAAGGATGGGAGAGATAGAGTGAAAGGATGGGAGAGAGTGAGAGAGAGAGTAGGGGGTGGCAGAGAGAGAGAGAGAGTATGGGATGGGAGAGACAGAGTGAAAGGATGGGAGAGAGTGTGAGAGAGAGTAGGGGATGGGAGAGGGTGTGAGAGAGAGTTTGGAATGGGAGAGAGAGAGTAAGAGTAGGGGATGGGAGAGAGAGAGTAGAGAGGGAGAGAGAGAACTTGAGAGAGAGAAATAGTAGGTGACCTGGGAGAGGGAGTGGGAGAGGAGGAGAGAGAGGGATGGGAGTGCGTGTGACAAATCTAGAGAGTAGGGGATGGGAGAGAAGAGAGAGGGGGGATGGGAGTGTGAGTGTGTGTGTGTGTGTGTGTCTATGAAAGAGAGAGTAGGGGATAGGAGAGAGTGTGAGAGTGTGAGAGAGAGTAGGGGGTGGAAAAGAGAGAGTACGAGATGGGAGAGACAGAGTGAAATGATGGGAGAGAGTGTGAGAGAGAGTAGGGGATGGGAGAGAGTGTGAGAGAGAGTTGGGAATGGGAGAGAGAGAGAGAGTAAGAGTAGGGGATGGGAGAGAGAGAGTAGAGAGGGAGAGAGAGAACTTGAGAGAGAGAAATAGTAGGTGACCTGGGAGAGGGAGTGGGAGAGGAGGAGAGAGAGGGATGGGAGTGCGTGTGACAAATCTAGAGAGTAGGGGATGGGAGAGAAGAGAGAGGGGGGATTGGAGTGTGAGTGTGTGTCTGTGTCTGTGAAAGAGAGAGAGTAGGGGATAGGAGAGAGTGTGAGAGTGTGAGAGAGAGTAGGGGTGGCAAAGAGAGTACAAGATGGGAGAGACAGAGTGAAAGGATGGGAGAGAGTTTGAGAGAGAGTAGGGGATGGGAGAGAGTGTGAGAGAGAGTTGGGAATGGGAGAGAGAGAGAGAGAGTAAGAGTAGGGGATGGGAGAGAGAGAGTAGAGAGGGAGAGAGAGAACTTGAGAGAGAGAAATAGTAGGTGACCTGGGAGAGGGAGTGGGAGAAGAGGAGAGAGAGGGATGGGAGTGCATGTGAGAAATCTAGAGAGTAGGTGATGGGAGAGAAGAGAGAGGGGGGATGGGAGTGTGAGTGTGTGTGTGTGTGTCTGTGAAAGAGAGAGAGTAGGGGATAGGAGAGAGTGTGAGAGTGTGAGAGAGAGTAGGGGGTGGCAAAGAGAGAGTACGAGATGGGAGAGACAAAGTGAAAGGATGGGAAAGAGTGTGAGAGAGAGTAGGAGGTGACAAAGAGAGAGAGAGAGAGTACGAGATGAGAGAGACAGAGTGAAAGGATGAGAGAGAGTGTCAGAGAGAGTAGGGGATGGGAGAGAGTGTGAGAGAGAGTTGGGGATTGGAGAGAGAGAGAGAGAGAGTAAGAGTAGGGGATGGGAGAGAGAGAGAGTAGAGAGGGAGAGAGAGAAATTGAGAGAGAGAGAGAGAGATAGTAGGTGGTGGGAGAGGGAGTGGGAGAGGAGGAGAGAGAGGGATGGGAGTGCGTGTGAGCGATCTAGAGAGTAAGGGATGGGAGAGGGGAGAGAGAGAGGGGGATGGGAGTGTGTATCTGCAAAAGAGAGAGTTTAGGGGATGGGAGAGGGGAGAGAGAGAGAGTAGCGGATGGGAGTGTGTGTAATAGAGAGTAGGGGATGGGAGAGAGTGTGAGAGAGAGTAGGAGGTGGCAGAGAGAGAGAGAGTAAGAAGTGGGAGAGGGAGAATGGGAGTGTGTGTGAGAGATCTAAAGAGTAAAGGATGGGAGAGGGGAGAGAGAGAGTGTGTAGGGGATGGGAGAGGGGAGAGAGAGTAGGAAGAGAGAGAGAGAGTAGGGAGAGAGAGAGAGAGAGAGTAGGGAGGGTGGAGAGTGATGTGTTCTAATATAGTTATGTGAAATCACCTAAAAATGGTCAAAAAGCAACTTTAGGGCCCGTTTCATTCATTCTCTACTTTTGTTCTATTCTACACTCTGTTATCTCGACAGAAATCATGGGTTTCAACACAACAAACATTCTTTCAAAGTGGAAAACACTATTTCAAGCTAACAAACACTATTTCAAGGTGGCAAACACTTTTGGAAGCTAACAAACACCAAATTCAATCATTGGATACACAATTTGAAGACTTTTTGAATATTCCTTGTATAGAAAAGGTTAGTGCAATCTATTTTAAATATTGTTTGTTGATATATAGATACAAATTTGATTATAATTTGACATGTTGTTTAATATATAGTGAATTCATTGAAATTTGTATGTTTCAATGAAATGTTATTTCAAAATGGTTACAAATTTGACAAGTCATTTTATATATATATTGTGTATTCATTCAAATAATTATAATTTTTATATGTATTTGAATAATTTGTAATTTACACATTTTAAGTAATTCAAATGTTTGAATAATTTGACATGTAAAAATCATCATCATGCCAAGGAAGAAACCAAAAAATCAAACAAACGAAGATAGGGAGAGAGATTTGGCAATTAAAAGAGATAAAATGAAATTACTACATGAGCAAAGAAAATTGCAAAGCAATAATGAAGAATTAACTTTCGAAGAGGATCAAGAACCACCGGTACCAAGAAACAAAGAGGAAGAATTGGAAAGACAAAGAGAACGAATGAGACGGTTACGCTCAAGAAGACAATTGAATTGTGAAGCTACACCATCTTCTAATGTTGGAGTCATATCGTCCGCTACACCATCTTCCAATGTTGAAGTCATATCATCCTCTCATGTTGAAGAGACACTAATTTGTAGATCCGACGATATACACACTCCATCATGTCATGTTGAAGGCACAACATCAACACATCAAGTAGGTGATATTCCATCTTTTTCATCTTATTGCCAAGGCACATCATCTTCGGTTCAAGGTACGCAATACACTCAACCTTATGTTGATGTTCAAAATGTTGAGAGAATTGAAGAGATTATAACACCTTCTAGAATTCATTTTAGAAGACCAAAATATTTGATTGATATTGATAGTAACATTTTGAAATCAATGCCTGACAAGATTAGCAAGCGTACTTGTCAAAGAAAAGTTAATCGTATGTGGAGATTATTTTTTGATGAATTAAATATTACAGGTCAATGCCAATTATTTGTTGAAATGATGAGGAATTTAAAATTTAGGCCTATCATGAAGATTCTTGGGCTAAGAACGATGGATGATTCAAATAAAAAAAATACTGTAAAGAATCTAATGAATGCTTATGAAAAAGTGGGTTCTAAATCACACACCAAAGATAGTAATATCGCAAGACAAGTACTTACATCGACAATAGTAAGTAGCCAAATGAACAAAGCTCGACTCATGAGAAAGACAAGAAAAATATTAAAAATTGGTAGAGGTACTCTAAGGAGAGCCATGCTAAGGCGTGAGAGATTGGAAGATCCAACAAAAAATGAGTTATGGACATTTAGCGGTAGACTACCGCGAAAGGATAAAGAAATTAGTGAAGCCTTGAAATCATTGATCGAAGATTTTTGGAAAAATAACACACGTGTTTCCCCTAATCAAAGAGATGTTGTAAGAAGGAGGATTGGTAGCCAAAATCGCGAGCCACATGCAAAACATTTTTTGGACACAACTTAGACACAATTTTTTGCAAAATTTATTGGTATGTATCCTCAAATTCGAATAAGTCAATGATTTTTTGAGATGGGTAAACCTTTTTATGTGAAGATAAATCACACACGCACAACTTTTTGTTGTAGGATACATATTGAATTTTCTAACCATTTTGATGTTTTTAGGCATATATGCATAATTTTGCATTCTCAGTTTGTTTTGCAGGATTGTGACATAAATGAGCCACCAAAATCTTCAAGGGAATTCATATCCAAAATTTTATGTGAAATAAGGGATGGCCAACAATTTTACAAGACATCATGCTTGGGTGGTACGTGCTTATTTTGTGGTTCTTTGCAACTTTTATCAACTTGTCAACATATGGATAGTACACATGCAATTGGAAATGAAATAGTAGATTATGGAAAATTTAAGACAGTGACATATGCTCTAAAAGATGGGAAACATGGTAAAAGATGTGATTTAGTCATTGAAAAGATTCCAGTGTTTGAGTTCATGAAGATTTTTGGTGAAAACATTATTTACGAGTATGCAAGGCATACCCATAGAGCTCGATGGCTGGATTTGCAATTCAAGTTGTGCAAGGATACGTTTCCATTGGATACCATTGTTTTGGTTGTAGATTTCATAGATAACTACACACTACAACCACAAAATGAGGTGCAAGAAAAGTATTATACTTCTCAACAAGTTTCCATATTTGTTCACATAACATTCATGCATTCACCTACAAGTACAGAGGATGACAGGAAGATTTTGAGGGAGTACCATTTTTACATCAGCAATAATCGATCACATTCTATGGAGTTCGTACATGGTTTTTTTCAACTATTTTATGGAGATTTGGCTAACAGGGGCATCACATATCGTCAGCACATTATTTGGTCAGACAATTGTGCATCTCAATTCAAGAATGCACGGATGTTCTATTGGTTGAGCAGGATGCACAAGTTGTGTAGAATTCAATACATGTGGAATTTCACAGAGGCTGGTCATGGAAAGGGAGAGCACGATGGTGCAGGCGCATGCATCAAAAGAGCCTTAGCTCGTGAAGAACTAAAGTACAAAGATGGAGCAATATTGATAGATGCAAAATCCATCGTCCAGTGGTGTAACGCTACAATGGGTCCAGGTAAGGAAGGTGAGTCTATGGTTCGTAGATTTTTTTGTTTGATAGATAATACTAACATTGCACCATATCAGGATTGTTGCACACTAACAGGATCCAGTGAGTTGCACTCTTTTAGAAGCTCTGATGCAGGTTCATGGAGTATCCACACACGAAAAATGGCATGCTATTGTCCATCATGTGCAGAGGAAAATTGGGATGACTGTGAGTCGACTGAATGGGTGGACAAATGGGATATACGAGTTTTGGACCCAATTGACAGCTATCATCCTCCACAAGCACTAGAAATGGTATAGATGGAATCGTCTATTGACTTTGATTGCTTGTCTGATCTAGTGCAACCTGGTAATATATATTTATATATCTTTGTAATTTCAATATGTAACTTTATAAATTTTACACAAGTATTTTCTGAATTAATGACCGCATTTTGTACATTTGTCACTGCAGGCCATGTTTTTGTTGTTATTGCACCTGAAGAAAATGAAGAAGGGACAGATTATTATTTGTGTCATTGTGTTCAAGCCAAACAAAAATTGGATCACTTGGTTATAGATGGTGAAGGTTTAGAGTACCATGTCGGTGCGGTGGTTGTAACCGGCACATGGCTTAGACAATATTCTATGAAGAACCCTAACTTGTAACCCTCGCTTTACAACTCATCAATATTTGCATCATCTATAGTAGTTGTTTCTTGCAACTCATCTCTTATACTTTCTCAATTTTGCCTCTTCTAGGCTTGTTCCAACTAGCCCTTGCCAGTCCTAAACTATTGGGTGATTAAAATACCCTTTTCCTCACTCTAAAATATACTCCAAAACCAACTACACTTGTTTTGTAAAATATCACTCAAAACTGGCTATTTCAGTCTGCCAACTAGGCCTAGTTTGAGGCCATTTACAAAGCAACTCACAATCCCTTGACTTTTTGAACTCCCATGACCCAAAAAAGTCTTAAGACACGACTCAAATGCAAGGATTCTTTTATTTTTTTGGTCTCATGATCAACTTTACAATGGTTTTTACAAAACCCTCCTTTCTAGCCCCTTTACCCTAGGGCTTTCTAGAACTCTTACTTTGCAACATCTCTAGAACCCCAAAATGGTTCAACCACCTTCACTTTGGTTATATTAGATGACTTCAAACATAAAATGCAACTCTTGTTTGGAGAAAACACTAAATCCACCTTGGGAGCAATCACATACCCCTTTTTATGCACTCAAATTTTAGGGAAAACTATGCAAATACTTCTTAAATGGTTTCAACACTCAAGTTTTCAGATGGAAATGGTTATTATAGACTCAAACCAATAAGAAAAATCCCAAACTTGAGGTTTCTCAACACTCAACAATCAAATTTCAAAACTATAACCAGCACTTACTACTAGGACAATTTCTAGTTTTAATGGTCAAACTCCCAAACCATACAAAGGACCCCCCACTATTTTTGCATTTTTAAACACTCTTTTTGGAGACCTACAATAACCTCTCTCACTTTTTGGAGATCACACTCCGTTTTCATTTTACGATGCCATCTTGGGTGATGCTGAAACTTGCAATGTCGGCTAGTACAAAGTTGCCAACTGCCAAATCTCTCTTACCTTTCCTCGTGGGATTGAATTGTCTACTCTGTTAGCTTCATGTGGTTTTTAAACCCTATCCCAAACCTCATCCTATCCCCTTCAGTGCTCGAACGTTCTCAGGCACGCCAATCTAGAATGTCCCCAAGGGTCACTAAATGCCATAGGGCTTCGATCTTTGATGGGGCATATCTCGGAGCTCGTGTCAGGTATGGATGCGATTCTAGTTCCTACAAGACTATGTTGTGAAGACCTACAATAACCTCTCTCACTTTTTGGAGATCACACTCCATTTTTGTTTTACAACGCCATCTCGGGTGATGCTGAAACTTGCAGTGTGGGCCAGTTCAAAGTTGCCAACTGCCAAATCTCTCTCACCTTTTGTCGTGGGATCGAACTGTCTACTCTGTTAGCTCCGGGTGGCCGAGAAAACCCTATCCCCAACCTTGTCCTATCCCCTTCAGTGCTCGAACGTTCTCAGGCACGCCAATCCAAAATGTCCCCAAGGGTCACTAAATGCCATAGGGCTGCGATCTTTGACGGGGCATATCTCGGAGCTCATGCGAGGTATGGATGGGATTCTAGTTCCTACAGGACCGTGTTGCGGAGACCTACAATAGACTCTCTCCCTTTTTGGAGATAACATTCTGTTTTCATTTTACAACGCCATCTCGGGTGATGCTGAAACTTGTAGTATTGGCCAGTACAAAGTTGCCAACTGCAAAATCTCTCTCATCTTTCATCGTGGGATCAAACTGTCTCCTCCATTAGCTCTGGGTGGCCGGGTAAACCTTATCCCCAACCTCTTCCTATCCCCTTCAGTGCTCGAACGTTCTCAGGCACGTTGAACCAGAATGTCCCTAAGGGTCACTAAATGCCACAGGGCTGCAATCTTTGATAGGGCATATCTCGAAGCTCGTGCGAGGTATGGATGCAATTCTAGTTCCTACAAGACTATGTTGCGGAGAGCTACAATAACCTCTCTCACTTTTTGGATAACACACTCCATTTTTGTTTTACAATGCCATCTCGGGTGATGCTGAAACTTGCAGTGTGGGCCAGTACAAAGTTGCCAACTGCCAAATCTCTCTCACCTTTCATCGTGGGATCGAACTTTCTGATCTGTTAGCTCTGAGTGGCTGGGTAAACACTATCCCCAACCTTGTCCTATCCCCTTTAGTGCTCGAACGTTCTCATGCATGCCAATCCGAAATGTCCCCAAGGGTCACTAAATGCCATAGGGCTACGATCTTTGACGAGACATATCTCGAAGATCGTGTAAGGTATGGATGCGATTCTAGTTCCTACAGGACCGTGTTGCAGAGACCTACAATAACCTCTCGCACTTTTTGGAGATCACATTCTGTTTTCATTTTACAACACCATCTCGGGTGATGCTGAAACTTGTAGTGTTGGCCAGTACAAAGTTGCCAACTGCCAAATCTCTCTCATCTTTCGTCATGGGATCAAACTGTCTGCTCCATTAGCTCCGGGTGGCTGGGTAAAACCTATCCCCAACCTTGTCTTTTCCCCTTCAATGCTTGAATGTTCTCAGGCACGCCAAATTTTAGAATGTCCCTAAGGGTCACTAAATGCCATAGGGCTGTGATCTTTGACGGGGCATATCTCGAAGCTCGTGCAAGATATGGATGAGATTCCAATTCCTAAAAGACTGTGTTGCAGAGACCTACAATAACCTCTCTCACTTTTTGGAGATCACATTCCATTTTCATTCTACAATGCCATCTCGGGTGATGCCGAAACTTGTAGTGTTGGCCAATACAAAGTTGCCAACTACCAAATCTCTCTCATCTTTCGTCATGGGATCAAACTGTCTGCTCCATTAGCTCCGGGTGACCGGGTAAAACCTATCCCCAACCTTGTCTTGTCCCCTTCAATGCTTGAATTTTCTCAGGCACGCCGAACCAGAATGTCCCTAAGGGTCACTAAATGCCACAGGGCTGCGATCTTTGATGGGGCATATCTCAGAGCTCGTGCAAGATATGGATGAGATTCCAATTCCTACAAGACTGTGTTGCAGAGACCTACAATAACCTCTCTCACTTTTTGGAGATCACATTTTGTTTTCATTCTACAAGACCATCTCGGGTGATGCTGAAACTTGTAGTGTTGGCCAGTACAAAGTTGCCAACTGCCAAATCTCTCTCATCTTTCGTCATGGGATCAAACTGTCTACTCCATTAGCTCCGAGTGGCTGAGTAAACCTTATCCCCAACCTCTTCCTATCCCCTTCAGTGCTCAAACGTTCTCAGGCACGCTGAACCAGAATGTCCCTAAGTGTCACTAAATGCCACAAGGCTACGATCTTTGACGAGGCATATCTCGGAGCTCGTGCAAGGTATGGATGTGATTCTAGTTCCTATAGGACCGTGTTGCGGAGACCTATAATAACCTCTCTCACTTTTTGGAGATCACACTTCATTTTTGTTTTACAATGCCATCTCGAGTGATGCTGAAACTTGCAGTGTGGGCCAGTACAAAGTTGCCAACTGCCAAATCTCTCTCACCTTTCATCATGGGATCGAACTGTCTACTCCATTAGCTCCAAGTGGCCAGGTAAACCCTATCCCCAACCTCATCCTATCCCCTTTAGTGCTCGAACGTTCTTAGGCATGCCAATCTGAAATATCTCCAAGGGTCACTAAAGGTTGTGATCTTTGATGGGGCATATCTCAGAGCTTGTGCAAGGTATGGATGCGATTCTAGTTCCTACAAGACCGTGTTGCGGAGACCTACAATAACCTCTCTCACTTTTTGGAGATCACATTCTATTTTCATTTTACAACACCATCTCGGGTGATGCTGAAACTTGTAGTGTTGGCCAGTACAATGTTGCCAACTGCCAAATCTCTCTCATCTTTCATTGTGGGATCAAACTGTCTGCTCCATTAGCTCCAGGTGGCTGGGTAAACCCTATCCCCAACCTTGTCTTGTCCCCTTCAATGCTTGAATGTTCTCAGGCATGCTGAACCAAAATGTCCCTAAGGGTCACTAAATGCCACAGGGCTGCAATCTTTGATGGGGCATATCTCGGAGCTCGTGCAAGATATGGATGAGATTCCAATTCCTACAAGACTGTGTTGCAGAGACCTACAATAACCTCTCTCACTTTTTGGAGATCACATTCCATTTTCATTCTACAATGCCATCTCGGGTGATGCTGAAACTTGTAGTGTTGGCCAGTACAAAGTTGCCAACTGCCAAATCTCTCTCATCTTTCGTCATGGGATCAAACTGTCTGCTCCATTAGCTTTGGGTGGCCGGGTAAACCCTATCCCCAACCTCTTCCTGTCCCCTTCAGTGCTTGAACGTTCTCAGGCACGCTGAACCAGAATGTCCCTAAGGGTCACTAAATGCCACAGGGTTGCGATCTTTGACGGGGCATATCTATGGGCTATCAATACTTTGACTATACTTTAAGTCAATGATTATCAATATGTGAAAAAATGGAACTCGTTGTATTTTGAAGTACTGAGAAGATGGCCTTGCCCTTCCCCAGGAGTTTCAGAAATGGGAGACAGTAGGTAAGAGAGTGAAAATGTTACTATCACTTCAATGCACATGATGCAATTGGAAATGCAAATTTTGATGGTAATCATTTTGTGATAAGGGAGAGACTAGGGATGATCATTGTTACTACCTCTTTAGTAGTGGAATTTTTTTTTCTCTTGAATTTGGTGGTGGGGGATCAGTGGTAAGACTCCTTGGATATTCCTTCTTATGATGTTAGTGACAAGTGTTGCTCTTTGAAAACACTTGTACAATCTTTTTTAAATTATTAGATAAAAAAAGAGAATTGTAAGTATTAAACATGATTAGCCTTTAGTTCCTAGAAGATCTTTATTTCCCCATCAATGCATTTAGAAAGTTAAGTTTGAAGAAGATCATAAATAGAAAAAATTAGAGAAGCGATTTAAACATTTATATTGATTGGAAACATGTGAGTCTTGAGTTTCCTCTACCTTTTAAAGAATGTTCCTTAGCTAGCAGACCTAATTCCACATTCCATAAGACTGTCATTGCACTAAAGATTTAGGAAACCAACTGCTCTAAGATAAAGCTTCCCGGTCAATAATAATCTAGCCTATTGAGGTACATAATACTTCTCAATTAAACTTGTGTTAATTCAGTATTAATTTTGTAATTAACTACAATTTCAGTATCTGTGTACAGGGGGTGACTAAGAAAACTATTTGAGGTCCAATTTGAAAATATATTTGTAAGGATCTCGACCAAGGTTCACAACTTCGATGATTAATACATTCATTCAGGCCAGAACCTCACTACAAAAAAATAATATATAAAAAAGGTAGTGAATAACGTCATGTCTAGACCCAAATCAACCAATGAAAGTCAAATTAGCATAATGTGGAACGACAATATATGCATTGAGTGGGTTGTCATAAAAAAGCTTCATAATAAAATTGATGTCTAGAATTAAAAGACCTTAAAGAACATTGATGCTTGTAACACAAATGGCCATTCAAAACTAAATATGATTACAATATGTGAAATAGCATTACAAGAACTTGTAATGCTCTTGTGAACATCGTGTTAATTCTTGTAAGAATCCCTAAGATGCTTGTTATACTCAAAATTTTGTTGAAATTGAATTAATTTTTATCCTGTCGGTTAATTGGCTTAGGGTGATATATGCTTCTTGGATGGAATAATGAGTTCATGATTAACTCTGTATTAAGATTCATAGCATCTTCTAGTTATTTGCAAAGGAAATTTATAAATTACCTTCTAATGTCATATGGCTTGCTTGAGAAAGATGTCTGTGTTCTTATTGATGGGTACTAATGACTATCCACATTTAGTTCTTTAATATCCTATTTGACAAGCTTTCCATAGACATTTCTTTGCCATACTAAGTATTTTTGAAAACATATTTGAGTAGGACTATAGTAGATACTACCAGAAACAACTTCTTTGCAATTTTTAAGAAATACTAATAAAGCAAAAAAGAACATCTACTAGTTGGTAGACATAATGGCAACTCTCTAGCAATTGAATTTAATTTCATACATGCACATATCTAATTTAATGTCATACACGAACATATCTAATTTAACGTCATACATTAACAAACATATAATATAAAATGATAACCAATAATGTCATATACATTAACAAACACATAATATATTATGATAACCAATAATGTCATATATGAACAAACATATCATATATTAACCAATAATGTCATACATCAAATATGTCATACATCAAATATAGAATGTCATATGTACATCAAATGTGTATCGAATATGTCTCTCAGATGCCTATATATATACATGGGGAAGGAAACAAGTCTCTATATATATGTATCAAATATCTCAACTACATCTTTTCCTTCCCACGAGGGGAAGGAAACAAGTCTCTCGATGTCCTCTGCCGTCGTGTGGAGGGAGACAGTGGAGATGACGGGGCCTTCCTGACACACTCACTTGACCTCTTGTTGAGGCTCTTCTCCAAGTCGAACTAATACAAAGAAAGTAGATATGAATCAATATTTATTATATGTTGAAATAAAATATATGTACTCACAAAATCAATTATTTTCTTACCGCCAACAAATAGTCACTCTGTAAGTCCACCTCAAATGCTCGTGGATGATCAGGCGTGGCAAGACCCTACAACAATTCAATAAATATAATCACTTATAAATAACATTAGAAATTTTGAGATTAACTATTATAAACAACAACTAAAATGAATAAAATTCTTTCATACCTCCGTCAGTGGCTATGAGCTAGCCACAGCTGCGGCCACTCCACTATCAACAGATTGTCGCAGATGAGGAGGTGTGTCCGACATCATGAGCTGCACGTCATACAATACACGTTATATCTAACATGAAACATGGAATAAATATAATTAAATGAATTAAATTAACATGAAACAACTGTACCTGTGTGAAGCTCATATGATGTCTCTACTCTGCGTCTGTGGTAAAGGTTGAGGGTCCTATGGAGAACTGATGCACATGCATATTTTTTTTGGTCAATCCTTAATATGATTACGTAATAAATATATGTATTAATTAAAATGATTAAATTGATACATACCTCAGGACTCGTTGAAGGGACAAAAAATGGGCCTGGAGGATCACTGCTATGCCCAGGAACACTTTGACCCTAAATTTTGAACAATGTCAATAAATCCTAATTAATTAATCATTCACTATACATATGAAATGTGATCAAATTATTAATTTACCTGTGTGTCAATGCCAAATGTCTCATTCAGGAACTGATCGGTGACAAGCCCATCATCTGCACCATCTCCGACATGAGTGCCAAATGTGCATAGGGATCCACATGAAGTGCACATGTGACCATGACGTATAGAAGGCTCCCCCTTAACTAATGGGCCCGTGGAATGGATGAGGGTTTGTGTCAAAGCATTAATGGTCCCTAGAGTGTTGGCCTCTACATGTTCCTTCACAACTGAAGGAATAATCACATGCTCACGTTGTGGATGGACCATGGGTGCCCTAACTACATTAGGGTCACGACGTGCTTCGGGCCTCTCAAATGATGACCCCCCACCTCTACCCTGGGAGTCTAACATATCAAAATAATTGGGGATCTCCCCAAGGACAAACTCACAATATAATTTCTTCAAAAAATACATGGGGACCTCGTGATTGTTGCAAGGAGGGGCATCAAAAACCATCCACCATCTATCCCAAAAATTATTTCTAATAGCATCATGTATGCACCAATGGATGGGGAATCATTTAGTACCCTCTCTAACAGTATTTTTCTCACCAGGTTTTCTAAATAATGCACATATAGTACCTTTTGGTATTTCCTTTTTTTTAACATCTTCATATGACAATTTATTTGCATAAAATCTTTTTTGTTCATCCCTCTTAGCTTGCCAAATATCTAACTGACCACTAACTGAGGCTATCTGAGTGTTAATGGATTCGAGGGATGATGCCAATTGAGCCCTCATTGGATTGGTTTGTCCGGATTCTTTCAACCGAGCAATGATTCCTTCTAATTCAGTTTTGCCTCTCTCTATTTCATTTCTTAGATTTTCTTGTGTGCCTGGTGGAGGTCTTGCAATTGGTTTGGGTTGTGGAATTTGTTCTTCTTCTTGAGGAGGGTTTTGGTTTTGGGGTTCTTGAGGGTTTTGATGTTCTTGTGGATTTTATGGTTGATTATGAACATTTCCTGATAAAAAATCAATTGAAATTCAAATAAATAAACAAATCTAAATGAAATTTGTAAAAACCCTACAAAAGAATATAAAAAACTTACAAAACAATATGAAAAATATATCAAACAATGCAAAGTTAGGTTTATATCACTTACGGCGTCGTCGTGGGTGCGCATGTGGTCTTGGATTTCGTCGACGAGGAGGCATTTTGGCAAATGGTGGTGCAAATGTTGAGTCTTCAAATCGCATACACGCTGCTCCCTGTAGGAGTAAAAGAAAATGGTAATGAAAATGATGGGCTATGGGTTTGTAGCCCATCATACATACTTTTTATTTTTTAGAAAGTGTGTACGCGCTATAACACATACGCACTATAGCGCGCACGTGCTATGGCTTGGGTTGCCCAAGCCATAGCATGTGCACGCTATAGTGTGTGCGCGCTATAGCGCGTACGCGCTGTTTAAAATAGGAAAAAAAAATTTCGTTGTCACCTTTTTGGCACCACAACTCGGTGCATATGTCCTATGATTAAAAGTATTTTCAAAGTTTCACATACTATGATCAATAAATTTTGACATGATTCTCTCATTTTTTTAAGGATGATCAATTTTCCTTTTCCTAGAAGTTGAATATTTGTTTTGTTATAGTAAATGACATGCAACTTCATTAGATATCTATATTTGGAATATTTACTTGAAATTAATGTTGTATCCAATAGTCCAATCATATTTTCCAATGGTTCAATGTGATTCAGAATCCCTTAGGAGTAGTTTCCTAAGGAAACTTAACTACTTCAGACTTCATTGTGTTATCTAACTCCTTTATCTAAGCTTCCCTTCCAATGAATTTCCTTGATGAGTTGCTAGGACAAGGATTTGGTAAACCAAGACTTGTTATTTTTCCTTGTTCATTTATCTTGATGAGCTTTCTCCCAAATAACTTCAAATATTAATCTCCTCTTATTTTGTGGCATTTTTGCAAGATATATGTTGTCTTTATTTTTGCACGAATGTAGTCAAGAATTCTATTTCTTGCCAAGTACCTATAACTATTTGTGTTGATTATGTGTAAAATTTTTCTTTTAATGTTCTTGAACTAAAAAGGTTTATGTTCTTCTCAACGTACTCTCTCATGCTCCCATAAATAAATCTAACACTTTCATGCAATTCACACCAATCACACAGCCTATCACTATTTTCTTAATTTCCCTAAAAATGTTATCTTCAATTTTCTTGACAATTTTTTTAACTTTATCATTTGAGTCATTCAAGTTGTTTTTGTAGGTTGTGATTGTTTTATTCGCATCATGTAGCTCTTACACAAATTTTGACAACTCATATTCACCAAGTTTCTTTATTTCACTACTTTATCTTCCCACTATATTTATTTTTAAACCTAAATCTCTAGTTCCTTATTTAAGTTTTCATTTTCCTTTTCCATAGACTCCACCTTTATACCACACTTAGTGAGGAGGCTTTTTCATCCTCAAATTTTATATTGTTTTCTTTAATTTTTTCCTTATCTTTTTGAGTTCCACTTCTTCCTCCATAATCATATTTACATCACTATGTTTTTAATTCCTTTCTTCCAATTATTCCTTCATCTTCTTCTTCCAAATTTAAATGACTTAGTTTGTTGTTTCTTCCTTTCAATTGTTCCCTCAAAAATATTATTTATGCCTCCTTATTTTATTGTTGTGCAATTTTTTCTTTGGTATGTGCATGATCATGGTGTTGTAGTGGCAGAGAAGAGAAACGCTATAGGAGGCAACATTGTTGAAAATGTAATAGGAAATTTAATGTTATGTTTTAAATGCTTTTAGTTTTTGAAGTTTGTAATAACATCCTACATGTGGTGGCATACCTAGAGTAGCAGTTCGATAAGCTCTCCAGATATAGCCACCTAGGACCAGGTGTGTGGATCTTAAATTAGAATAGTTTTTTTTTAGTTTGTAGGTGGAGTGTTTAATGAGTTTTAGAATCCAATAATAGGTAGTAGGCAGTTTTTGGAATATTCCTGACTTAGAAAATGACTATCTAATATTGGTAGAAAAATGTTTCAGATTCTTATCCTTTTTTTGGATAGAAGACATTCTTCTTTTCTAAAATAAGAAGAAAACGTTTCACATCCTTTAATAGGAAAAAGAAAGTCAATTTTAAGGGTGAGCCAGTCGGCTATGTAAGACAGGAATCGAATTTGGAGAGATATGGAATGTTTTTTTATTTCGTCTTTGTGCAAGTTTTCGATGGTCTGGGTTTTGAACGGATTTTTCTTATCTTCTCACTGGAAACAAGTTGATAGTTTGCAAAAGATTAAAAAGTTTTAGTTTTGGGTCAAATTCGGTATGTTTGCAGAAATTAGTCTCAGTGTGTGGGTAATATCTCCAAAATGCATTGTTTTATTTTCATGAGCTTTGGATATGTTATTATAGGCCTAATTACGCCCATCTTGACTAGAGCGATTGAATATTTTTGATCTAGTTCAAGAGTTATTCATGTCTGAGTGCAGGCTTATCTAGAGATAGCAAGAAGCAATGTTTTGCAGAAAAATATACTCTGATGCGGGGTCAATATCTCAAGTTTGAACTGTTGGATTTCTCTCAAATTTTTATATGTTGTTTAAAACCTAGTTACAAAAAATATCAATGGTTGGATTGAGTAAATCTTTTCTGGTTCAAAACTTATTCATGTCTGAGTGTGGGTCTATCCGAAGGCAGAAAAAAGATATTTTGGGGGATTTTATTTTCAAAGTTTTGTTTATTGAATCTGATTTTAGTGTGTGATCCTAAAGGTTGTAGATGCCCCTTGAAGCAACTCAGTTGAGTGACTGAATCCTCCTGAGTTTTCCAAGGTGTGGCTCTGCATCATTTTTGGTATCAGAGCTCAGCAAAAGTTTTGGGAAAAAGTAGTTGTGTATATGTTTGTGTGATTGTGAAAGATTGAGAGAAATAGTCTGAGAAGAAGTCCAGGAGACTAGATAAGAAGAAAATAACCTAGCTGAGGAATGATGGGACAAGAAGAAGCAGCTTTATTGTATCTTTTTAGAAGGTATTAGCAGAGAAAGGATTCTAAATGGAAGGAGATAGAGGAAAAGAAGAAAAGAGAGAAAGAAGAAAGGAGAAAAAAAAGAGAAGAGCTAAGCAAGATAGAAGAGGAGATAAACAATTTGAGAAGGAGACTTGAGGAGAATGACGCTAAGTTGAAAGAGAATAAAGCTAAGTTGAAAGAAGTGCAACAAGAACACAAAGTGCAACAACAAGAAGTGCAACAAGTATCTCTTTACGAGAGTAGTAACAAGACAAGCCCTATTGGATTTGAATGCAAACAATCTATGGTTGGAATAGTAACATGTCCTTTGAAAATAGAGAAGAGTACAATGCTGGAAGGTACTCCTATGGAAAATATTTTAGAGGCAACCCATGAAGCCTTAAATATGCATAATGAAGAAAAATGTCAAGAGGAATGGCATGAAGAGGAAGCTAAGGAATGTGTAACAGCAAGTTCTAAAGAAGAATCTGATTTATGGGAAAAATTTGCAGCCATTGTGGGAGAATGGAAAAGGCATGGAGGTAGTATGGAAACTCAGCTTCAAGAAGAAAGGAAAGAGTGCAATATCGTTATTGTTCAGGAGAAAAGTTGTAATAAGAAAGAGATATTTGAAAGTGAGATTACTACAGAAGATCAAGATGATGATAAATTTTTAATAAAGGAAGAAGAGATAAATATGATTCTTAAGATTCAAGATGTGAAACTGGTTGATAGTCAAGAAGCAGATAAGTTTATGGTTACTATTGATGAAGCTAGATATGATGCACATTTCATGGTGTATAAGGAAGCTCATATTCAACAAGAGAACTCAAATAATCTTAATGTTGATGATATGTTTTCTTCTAATAATGTTTATGCAGGGATGCAGATTTCATGTATAGTGAATCATGCTGGAGAATTTTTTGTGACATTTACAGCATTAAAGAATCAAAGCTACAAGGTGGAGAAGTTGGATATATATTTTTTTTTCTTGTAGATATGCTCATCCTAGTTCAAATAAATTGGAAAGTTCGAAAGAAGAATGAGATTCATTTCTACAACACATCATCTCAAGAGGACTTGAGATTCATTCTACAGGGGAGTATGCTACAGTGGCAGAGAAGAGAAATGCTATAGGAGGCAACATTGTTGAAAATGTAATAGGAAATTTAATGTTATGTTTTAAATGCTTTTAGTTTTTGAAGTTTGTAATAACGTCCTACATGTGGTGGCATACCTAGAGTAGAAATTCGATAAGCTCTCCAGATATAGCCACCTAGGACCAGGTGTGTGGATCTTAAATTAGAATAGTTTTTTTTAGTTCGTAGGTGGAGTGTTTAATGATTTTTAGAATCCAATAATAGGTAGTAGGCAGTTTTTGGAATATTCCTGACTTATAAAATGACTGTCTAATATTGGTAGAAAAATGTTTCAGATTCTTATCCTTTTTTTGGATAGAAGACATTCTTCTTTTCTAAAATAAGAAGAAAACATTTCACATCCTTTAATAGGAAAAAGAAATTCAGTTTTAAGGGTGAGCCAATCGGCTATGTAAGACAGGAATCAAATTTGGAGAGATATGGAATGTATTTTTATTTCGTCTTTGTGCAAGTTTTCAATGGTCTGGGTTTTGAACGAATTTTTCTTATCTTCTCACTGGAAACAAGTTGATAGTTTGCAAAATATTATAAAGTTTTAGTTTTGGGTCGAATTCGGTATGTTTGTAGAAATTAGTCTCAGTGCATGAGTAATATCTCCAAAATGCAATGTTGGATTTTCATGAGCTTTGGATATGTTATTATAGGCCTAATTACGCCCATCTTCACCAGAGAAATTGAAGATTTTTGATCTGGTTCAAGAGTTATTCATTTCTAAGTGCGGGTCTATCTGAAGGCAGCAAGAAGATATTTTGGGGGATTTTATTTTCAAAGTTTTGTTTATTGAATCTGATTTTAGTGTGTGATCCTGAAGGTTGTAGATGCCCCTTGAAGCAACTCAGTTGAGTGACTGAATCCTCCTGAGTTTTCCAAGGTGTGGCTCTGCATCACATGGTAGGCCAAAAAGTGGTGATGTGAAAAAACAAGTCTAAATACTTCCAAAAGTGCTTTGGAAATAGTGTTCACTTTTTCCCCACAATCCTATTTCCGAAGAAAAAAATCATTACCTCAGTAAATCATTTACCTGATCTATTAGGTACCCGATCCTTTGTTGCTCATACTAAAGAAATCTCATGAAAATTGGAGGGTTTGGATTCTAACTTAGTGAGAGGTTAAGATTATCTCCTCCTTGATCCATGTGATTAAAATCTAATTGGTCAGCTTTATGACTTTTTTATTGTTATAGAATGAGACAAATAAATAAATTTTTCTTTTAATGCTCTTTTTAATTATAGATTGTTGCATATATGTAATATTACTAGTTTATAGGATATTACGAGTTTGTAACATATATTGTATAGGATAGTACTATGTTAAATATTAAATATTATATAGGATATAGGATATTATATGTTTCTATATATAATATATATTTTAGCATATATAGTAATTATAGAGTGTAAATTTAATATACTATCTATATTTAATATATTATATACAGTTAGGAAAGAGCCTACAACACAATGGTAAATTGTGAACCTCTTAATTGGAGGTCTTGGGTTCAAATCTATTCAAGCTTAACTAATAATAAAAAATAATTAGTCACAACAAATAACAATAATTAACCTTGGCTTTGGTGTCTTATCGATAAAAAAGTTATATATATTAGAGTATATATATTATTTTATAGTATATATTAAATTATATAGTATATATTATAATAATTATATAATGACATATCTCATTTGTTCAAATGTGTAGAACCATATGACCCCTTTTGATCCATTTGAACACAAAATATGTCCCTAGGTGTCCTACAAACCCTAGGGACATTTCATTTGTTCAAATGGGTCAAAAGGGGTCATAGGGTATCCTATGACTTCTTTTGACCCATTCCATGACAACATATATCCTTAGGAGTCCTAGGACCCCTAGATACATATCTCATTTGTTTGAATGGGTAGAAAGGGGTCATAAGGTATCCTATGATCTCTTCTAACCCATTTCATGACAACATACATCCCTACAGATCGTAGAACCCATAAGGACATATATAACATGATTAAATAGGTTGAAAGGGGTCATCATGTATCTTATGATCCATTTTGACCCATTCCATGATGAGACATGTCCCTAGAGATCCTAGGAACTCTAAGGACATATCTCGTTGGTTTGAATTAATCAAAAGGGGCTATAGGGCATCCTATGACCCCTTTTAACCCATTTGATGACAACATATGTCCCTAGGGGTCCTAGGACCCCTACAGATGTATCTCACATGTTAGAAAAGGTTGAAAGGGGTCATAGGTTTCCACCCATTTGATGACAACATATGTCCCTAGGAAAACCTATGACCCCTTTCAGCCCATTCAATAACTACATATGTCCCTAGGGAGCCTAGAACCCCTAGGGACACATCTCATATGTTCAAATGGATTGAAAGGGGTCATAGGATACCTTAGGACATCTTTCAACCCATTTGATGACAACATATATCTCTCATGGTCCTAGGACCCCCTAGGAACATACTACATATGTTTGAATGTGTCCAAAGGAGTCATAGGAAAACCTATGATGCCTTTCAACCCAGTCAATGACAATATATATCCCTAGGACCCCTAGGGAGATATCTCATATGTTTGAATGGGTTGAAAGGGGTCATAGAGAAAGCTATGAGCCCTTTCGATCCATCTGATGACAATATATGTTCCCAAGTGTCCTAGGACCATTTAGGACATATTTCATATGTTTGAATGGGTTAAAATGGGTCATAGAGAAACTTATAAACCCTTTCAACTCACAACATATGTCCCTAAGTATCCTAGGACCACTAGAGACATATATCACATGTTTGAAAGGGTAACCTATGACCCCTTTCGACCGATTCAATATAAATATATGTCCCTAGTGGTCCTAGAACCCCTAAGAACAAATATTACATGTTAAAATGGGTTTAAAGGGGTCATAGGGAAACCTATGACCTCTTTTGATCCATCTGATGACAACATATGTTCTTATGGGTCCTAGAACCCATAGGGACATATCTCACATGATCAAAAGCATCAAAAGGGATCATATGATAACCTATGACCCCTTTTGGCTTATTCAATGATAACATATGTTCCTAGGAATCCTAGTACCCCTAGGGACATATCTTATATGTTTTAATGGATTGAAAGGGGTCATAGGGTACCCTATGACCCCATTCAACACAATTGATAATAGCATATCATATATGTTAGAATGGGTTAAAAAGGATCATAGAGAAACCTAGGACCCCTTCTGACCCATTCAATGATAACCTATGTCACTAGGGGTCTTAGGACATTTGGAGACATATCTCATATGTTTGAATGGGTCAAAAGGGGTCATAGGGAAACCTATGACCCCTTTCAACTCATTTTATCAAACCATATGTCGTTAGAGGTTTAGGACCTTTAGGGACATATCTCATATGTTCAAATAGGTCAAAAGATGTCAAATGGTAACCTATGACCCCTTTTGACCCATTTGATCAAATTATCTATGTATCTAGGGGTCCTCAGTACTCCTAAGGTACCTTATGATCTCTTTTGATCCATTCAATGATAACATATATCCCTAGGGGTTCTAGGACCCCTAGGGACATATCGCATATGTTAAAAAGGGTTGAAAGGGATCATAAGGAAACCTATGATCCCTTTGGATTCATTCAATAACAAAATATTTCCCTATTGGTCCTAGGACCCCTAGGGACATATCTCAGATGTTCAAAAGGGTTGAAAAGGGTCATATAGAAACCTATAACCTCTTTCAACCCATTTGATGATAACATATGCCCCTAGGGGTCCTAAGTCCCCTAGGGACATATCTAACATGCTCAAATGGGTCCAAAGGAGTCATAGGGAGAGCTATGATCCATTTCAACATGTTCGATGATAACATATGTCCCTAAGGGTCCTAGGACCCCTAAGGACATATCTCATATGTTTGAATGGGTTTAAAGGGGTCATAGAGTAACCTATGACCCCTGTTGACCTACACAATGAAAACATATATCCCTAGGGTTCCTAGAACACCTACGAACATATTTCATAAGTTTGAATAGGGGAAATTTATGTTCCTATGGGTCCTAATGCCCCTAGTTACATATGTCATATGTTTACATGGGTTAGAAGGGGTTATACGATAATTTATGATATCTTTCAACTCATTCTATGATAATATATGTCCTTAGGTGCTCTAAGAATCCTATAGACATATCTCATATGTTCCAATGGGTCGAAAGGGGTCATGGGTACCCCATAACTACTTTGTACCATTAAGTATATAGATAGTGTCTTCCAGTGGGTAAAAAGGGGTCATAGTGTACCAAATGACCCCTTTTGACCCATTCGATCACATTATGTGCACTTATGGGTTTTAGGACCCTAAAGAACATAAATTATCTACTCAAATGAATCATAAGGGGTTATAGGTACCCTATGACCCAATTTGACCTATTCGATCATATTATGTGCTCCTTGGGGTCCTCAGACCTCTAACAAGATAGAAAATGTGTTTCAATGGTTCATATGGTAACCTATGATCCCTTTTAACCCATTCGATCACATTATCTATGCTTAAGAATCCTAACATCACTAAAGACTTAGTTAATGTGTTTCAATGGGTCAAAAGGGGTCATAAGATAATAGATGAACTACTTTGATCCTAGTATCCCTAAGGACATAGGTAATGTGTTTGAATGGGTCAAAAGGGGTCATAGATTATTATTCAACTGTCATTATACATGATGCTAAATGGTAGGAATTTTGTTAAACTCCTCTCTTGAAAATTTGATTGTGTGAATCAACTCCAAGGTTCAAGTGATCTTGCAACTTGCTGGAATTTGTTTAGTTGAAGATCAATTTTTTTTGTTCATGAGGAGGCCTTTGCTAGTTCTGATGACTTTGGATAAGATGTAGAATCTTCTCACTGCTTCAAAATGAGACATGCAAAATAACTATGTTTTTGTATTTTTTTGTTTTTTATGAATGCAACCTAACAATGTAGTTAGTATGAATTCCTATTTTAACAAGGGGTTAGTAAAGAAAACAACAAGAACTTTGAATAAAATAATGTGAAAGTAAAATCCTAATGGACATAAGTTACAGAAACAACACATCTGTGAGTCAAGCTTTCGAAGAAATTGGTAGGTAACCAATGAAACTAGGAGCAGTGCTTCCTTCATTCCACTAATGTAATCGTCGATGGTAAATTTAATAACCATATGATTTTTCACTCTTCATAAAATCAAAAGGCCACAGAAATTGTGCTTATGTGAGACAAAAAGTTATGGATGCACAATTTGGTGATTTCGTCTTGAGATAGATATGTTAGCGGAATTGGTCAAACCATAGCAAATACCAGAACTAAAATATCACACAACAAGAAATATTGCAATAAATTTTAGGCTCAATCACAAGTCCATGAACATAAATTCACAAAAATATGACACATTTAGGAAAGAAACACTACACTCCAAATGCGAGTACCTAAAGCATAATATTATTGCAAAATAATGACAACCTCAATTACATATTACATTCTTGTATTTATAAGAAATCATCCCCTCAATTTGTGTTGAGAGTGAGAGATATCTTCATGCAATCATATGCACCTAAATTAATAAAACAAATTAATTATATACAAAATCACTATCTAACTAGTGCTTACTAGGACTCCATCCATTTTTATATCATCAATTGGGTGCATGAGTCTTTACGGGTAAGTGCACCAAGTTGTGGTGCCAAAAGGGGGGTATAAGTGGACACCTTTTTCCTAAAATTAGAAATTTCTGAATTTTAAAAAGAATTTCAAGATAGTTACACTCAAAATTTTAAGATATGACAAAAAAAAAAGTTGTAGTCCTTTGAATCTAGTTTCTAAACTACTAATTTTTTTTCAAAATGGTTTAGTTTTAGGTCCTCAAAAAAGGGGGCCACAAAAAGTGGTATCGTTTATTCCAAAAAAGCATAACACAATACAAAGTGTGGCCCCCCTAAAATTTTAACTTTTTTTTGAAATTCTTTAATCGCTCTGGTCAAAAGTTACTAAACACTATGTAGTTTATCCCAAATTTTTTAGGTAATTTTATGATGTGTATTTTTCTTTTAATGAATTTTTTAACTAGACACATCCCAAAAATGTGAAATATTTGTGTTCTCCCCCTAGAAAAAATTGAAAACTAATCTAAAATCAAAACTTTCTTTTTTCAAAGTGTGTAGAATGGAGTCTAGTTTCTAAAGAACTAATTTGTTGCAAAATTTGATGAATGAGCTAAAATCTATAGCCCAATTAGTACATGGTGGTTTTTGACAAAAAATGAACATATATTCAAAATAAATTATAGATGAAAGGATTGAAATAGTTCAAATTAAAAATAAATTATATGGTTAGATAGCTAACACAGAGACCTATAATGCCATGTAACCTGATCTTATCGATACCCAACCACGAGGAATCTTGAAGGAGAGCACACAAGAAAAATCAATCATTTTTTGTATGTTTTCTATAAAACATGTCTTAGACCTATTTATAAACTCTAAACCTTTGGGTTGGATCTCCAAGGAAAAACCAAGCCTTAGGCTTGGTTTTAATACAAATCATTCAATAGTGTGTGCGCCCTATAGCATGCACACGCTATTAGAACCATTTGAATTCTCAATAGCACATGCACACTATAGGGCACATGCACTATTGAGGCCTAAATAACAATGCAAGTGCAAGAGAGAGCTTGGGGGGGGGGGGCGCAAGGGAATGACTGTGTGTGTGTGTGTGTGTGTGTGTGTGTGTGTGAGAGAGAGAGAGAGAGAGAAGGGAATGGGAGAGGAGAGAGAGTACGAGATGGGAGAGAGGGAGTGAGAAAGAGTAGGTATGGGAGAGAGGGAGTGAGAAAGAGTAGGGATGGTAGAGAGAGTACAAGATGGGAGAGAGAGGAAGTGTGAGAGAGTAGGGGTGGCAGAGAGAGTACAAGATGGGAGAGAGAGGAAGTGTGAGAGTAGGGGTGGCAAGGAGAGAGTAAGGGTGGTAGAGAGAGTATAGGATGGGAGAGAGAGGAAGTGTGAGAGTAGGGGTGGAAAAGAGAGAGTACAGGATGGGGGAGAGAGATTGAAAGTAGGGGATGGGAGAGAGGAAGTGTGAGAGAGAGTATAGGTTGGGAGAGAGAGATTAAGAGTAGGGGATGGGGGAGAGAGAGAGTAGGTAGTGGGAGAAAGAGTAGGAGAGCAAGAGTGAGAGAGAGTACAGAATGGGAGAGGAGGGGAGAGGGGGGATGGAAATGTGTGTAAGAGAGAAAGAGAGAGAGTAGGAGATAGCAGAGAGAGAGAGTAGAGATGAAGAGAGTGAGAGAGAGAGTAGGTGGTGGAGAGGGAGTGGGAGAGGGAGAGTAAGAGACAAAGTAGGGGATGGGTGTGTGTTTGAAAGAGAGAGAGTAGGGAATGAGAGAGGGGAGAGAGAGATATAGAGAGAGTAGGGGATGGGAGAGAAAGAGAGTAGGCAATGGCAGAGGGAGTGGGAGAGGGAAAGAGAGAGGGGGGATGGGATGTGTGTAAGAGAGAAAGTAGGGGATGGGAGAGAGTGTGAGAGTGTGAGAGAGTAGGGGTGGTAGAGAGAGAGTGAGAGTAGGTGATGGGAGAGAGAGGGAGAGAGTGAGATTGAGAGAGAGATAGTAGGTAGTGGGAGAGGGAGTGGGAGGGAGAGAGAGGGGGAATGTAAGTGTGTAAGTTAGATAGAGTAGGGGATGGGAGAGAGTAGGCAGTGGGAGAGGGAGTTTGAGAGAGAGTAAGGGGTGGTAGAGAGAGCTCATGCAAGATGGGGGTGAGAGAGAAAGAGAGTAGGGGATGGGAGAGAGTGAGAGAGAGAGTAAGGGATGGAAGAGAGATAAGGAGAGTAGGGGATGGGAGAGAGAAAATAGAGAGGGAGAGAGAGTACTTGAGAGAGAGATAGTAGGTGGTGCAAGAGGGAGTGGGAGAGAGGGGGGATGGGAGTGTGTGTGAAAAATCTAGAGAGTAGGGGATGGGAGTGTGTGTGTCTATAAAAGAGAGAGAGTAGGGGATGTGAGAAGGGAGAGAGAGTAGGGGATGGGAGAGAGAGAGAGAGAGTAGGCAATGGGAGAGGGTGTGGGAGAGGGAGAGAGAGAGGGGGGGAATGAGAATGTGTGTAAGAGAGATAGAGTAGGGGATGGGAGAGAGTGTGAGAGTGAGAGAGAGAGAGTAGGTGGTGGTAGAGAGAGCTCATATGGGATGTGAGAGAGAGAGAGTGAGATTAGGGATGGGAGAATGTGAGAGAGAAAGTAGGGGATGGGAGAGAGAGAGAGAGTGAGAGTAAGGGATGGGAGAGAGAGAGAGAGTAGAGAGGGAGAGAGAGAACTTGAGAGAGAGAGATGGTAGGTGATAGGAGAGGGAGTGGGAGAGGGAGAGGGAGAGAGATAGGGGGATGGGAGTGTGTGTGATAGATCTAGAGAGTAGGGGATGGGAGAGAAGAGAGTGGGGGGATAAGAGTGTGTGTGTCTGTGAAAGAGAGAGAGTAGGTCATGGGAGAGGGGAGAGAGAAAGTAGGGGATGGAGGATAGAGAGTAGGTAGTGGGAGAGGGAGAGAGTGAGAGTAAAGGATGGGAGAGAGTATGAGAGAGAGTAAGGGATGGGAGAGAGTGAGAGAGAGAGTAGGGAGATGGAGATAGAGAGAGGGGGATGGGAGTGTGTGTGAAAGATCTAGAGAGTAGGGGATGGGAGAGAAGAGAGAGAGGGGGATGGGAGAGAGTGTGAGAGTGTGAGAGAGAGTAGGGGTGGCAGAGAGAGAGTATGGGATGGGAGAGATAGAGTGAAAGGATGGGAGAGAGTGAGAGAGAGAGTAGGGGGTGGTAGAGAGAGAGATTATAGGATGGGAGAGACAGAGTGAAAGGATGGGAGAGATTAAGAGAGAGAATAGGGGGTGGCAGAGAGAGTATGGGATGGGAGAGATAGAGTGAAAGGATGGGAGAGAGTGTGAGAGAGTAGGGGATGGGAGAGAGTGTGAGAGAGAGTTGGGAATGGGAGGGAGAGTAAGAGTAGGGGATGGGAGAGAGAGAGTAGAGAGGGAGAGAGAGAACTTGAGAGAGAGAGAGATAGTAGGCAATGGGAGAGGGAGTGGGAGAGGAGGAGAGAGAGGGATGGGAGTGTGTGTGAGAGATCTATAGAGTAAGGGATGGGAGAGGAGAGAGAGAGAGGGGATGGGAGTGTATATCTGTAAAAGAGAGAGTTTAGGGGATGGGAGAGGGGAGAGAGAGAGAAAGTAGCCTGAGAGAGAGAGAGAGAGAGAAGAGAAGATGGGAGAGAGAGACTAGGTGGTGGGAGAGAGAGTGGGAGAGGGAGAGGGGGGGATGGGAGAATGTGTAAGAGAGAGTAGGGGATGTGAGAGAGTGTGTGAGAGAGTAGGAGGTGGGAGAAAGAGAGAACGGGATGGGAGAGAGAGTGAGAGTAGGGGATGAGAGAGTGTGAGAGAGAGTAGGGGATGGGAGAGAGCATGATAGAGAGTAGGGAGAGGGAGATAAAGAGAGGGGGATGGGAGTGTGTGTGACAAATCTAGAGAGTAGGGGATGGGAGAGAAGAGAGTGGGGGAATGGGAGTGTGTGTGTGTGTGTGTTTCTATGAAAGAGAGAGAGTAGGGGATGAGAGAGAGTGTGAGAGTGTGAGAGAGAGTAGGGGGTGGCAGAGAGAGTACGGGATGGGAGAGACAAAGTGAAAGGATGGGAAAGAGTGAGAGAGAGAGTAGGAGGTGGTAGAGAGAGAGTACAGGATGAGAGAGACAAAGTAAAAGGATAGGAGAGAGTGTGAGAGAGAGTAGAGGATGGGAGAGAGTGTGAGAGAGTTGGGGATTGGAGAGAGAGTAAGAGAAGGGGATGGGGGAGAGAGAGAGAGTAGGCAGTGGGAGAGGGAGTGGGAGAGGAGGAGAGAGAGGGGGGATGGGAGTGTGTATCTATAAAAGAGAGAGTTTAGGGAATGGGAGAGAGGAGAGAGAGAGAGAGTAGCAGATGTGAGAGTGTGAGAGAGAGTAGGGGGATGGGGGAGAGAGAGATAGATAGTAGGAAGTGGGAGAGGGAGGATGGGAGTGTTTGTGAGAGATCTAAAGAGTAGGGGATGGGAGAGGAGAGAGGGTGAGAGAAGGAGAGAGAGTAGGTAGTGGGAGAGGGAGAGCAAGAGAGAGAGAGAGTAGGGGATGGGAGAGGGGAGAGAGAGTAGAGAGGGAGAGAGTAGGGAGGATAGAGAGTAGGGAGGATGGAGAGATGTGTTTTCACATAGTGCATACACACTATAGTACGTACGTGCTTTATAGTGTGTACATGCTATAGTGCATATGCACTATGTGAAATCACCTAAAAATGGTCAAAAAGCAACTTTGGGGCGCATTTCATCCATTCTCTTCTTTCTTTCTATTGTGCACTCTGTTATTCTGACAAAAATCATGAGTTTCAACATAGAAAACACTATTTCAAAAAAAATTGAAGCTAGCAAACACCAAATTCAATCATTGGATACACGATTCAAAGACTTTTTAAAAATTCCTTGTATAGAAAAGGTTAGTGCAATCCATTTTAAATATTGTTTGTTGATATATAGATACAAATTTGATTATAATTTGACATGTTGTTTAATATATAGTGAATTTATTGAAAATTGTATGTTTGAATGAAATGTTATTTCGAAATGGTTAGAAATTTTACAAGTCATTTGATATATATTGTGTATTCATTCAAATAATTATAATTTTTATATGTATTTAAATAATTTTTAATTTACACATTTTAAGTAATTCAGATGTTTGAATAATTCAACATGTAGAAATCATCATCATGCCAAGGAAGAAACCAAAAACTCAAACAAATGAAGAAAGGGAGAGAGATTTGGCAATTAAAAGAAATAAAATGAAATTACTACATGAACAAAGAAAATTACAAAGCAATAATGAAGATTTGACTTTAAAAGAGGATCAAGAACCATTGGTACAAAGAAACAAAGAGGAAGAATTGGAAAGATAAAGAGAATGAATGAGACTGTTATGCTCAAGGAGACAATTGAATTGTGAAGCTACACCATCTTCCAATGTTGGAGTCATATTGTCTGCTACATCATCTTCCAATGTTGAAGTTATATCATCCTGTCATGTTGAAGAGACATTGATTTGTAGATCCAATGATGTACACACTCCATCACATCATGTTGAAGGCACAACATCAACACATCAATTAGGCGATATTCCATCTTTTGCATCTTATTACCAAAGAACATCATCTTTGGTTCAAGTTATGCAATACACTCAAACTTATGTTGATGTTCAAAATGTTGAGGGAATTGAAGAGATTATAAAACCTTCTAGAATTCATTTTAGAAGACCAAAATATTTGATTGATATTGATACTAACATTTTGAAGTCAATGCCTGACAAGATTAGCAAGCATACTTGTCAAAGAAAAGATAATTGTATGTGGAGATTATTTTTTAAAGAATTAAATATTACATGTCAATGCCAATTATTTGTTGAAATGATGAGGAATTTGAAATTTAGGCCTATCATGAAGATCATTGGGATAAGAATGATAGACGATTCAAATGAAAAAAACATTGTAGACAATCTAATGAGTGCTTATGACAAAGTGGGTTCTAAATCACACACCAAAGATAGTAATATCACAAGAAAAGTACTTACATTAACAGTAGTAAGTAGCCAAATGAAGAAAGCTCAACTCATGAGAAAGACAAGCAAAACATTAATAATTGGTAGAGGTACTCTAAGGAGAGCCATGCTAAGGTGTGAGAGATTGGAAGATCCAACAAAAAATGAGTTATGGACATTTAGTAGTAGACTACCATGAAAGGATAAATAAATTAGTGAAGCTTTGAAATCATTAATCAAAGATTTTTGGAAAAATAACACGTGTTTCCCCTAATCAAAGAGATGTTGTAAGAAGAAGGATTGGTAGCCAAAATTGTGATCCACATGTGGAATTGTTTTTGGACTCAACTCAGAAATAAGGGATGAACAACAATTTTACAAGACATCGTGCTTGGATGGTACATGCTTATTTTGTGGTTCTTTGTAACTTTTATCAACTTGTCAATGTATGGATAGTACACATGTAATTGAAAATGAAATAGTAGATTATGGAAAATTTAAGATAGTGACATATGCTCTAAAAGATGGGAAACGTGGAAAAGATGTGTTTTAGTCATTAAAAATATTCTAGTAAATGAGTTTATGAAGATTTTTCGTGAAAAGATTATTTACGAGTATGCAATGCATACACATGGAGCTCGATGGCTAGATTTGTAATTCAAGTTGTGCAAGGATATGTTTCCACTAGATACCATTGTTTTGGTTGTAGACTTTGTAGATAACTACACACTACAACAACAAAATGAGGTGTAAGCAACGTATTATACCTCTCAATAGGTTTCCATATTTGTTCACATAACATTCATGCATTCACCTACAAGTACAGAGGATGACAGGAAGATTTTGAGGGAGTACCATTTTTACATCAACGATGATCGATCACATTCTACAGAGTTTCTATAGGGTTATTTTCAACAATTTTATGGAGATTTGGTTAACAAGGGCATTACATATTGTCAACACATTATTTGGTCAAACAATTGTGCATCTCAATTCAAGAATGCACAAATTTTCTATTGGTTGAGTAGGATGCACAGGTTGTGTAGAATTCAATATATGTGGAATTTCATAGAGGTTGGTCATGGAAAGGGAGAGCACGATGGTGGAGGCGCATGCATCAAAATAGCCTTAGCTTGTGAAGAACTAAAGTACAAAGATGGAGCAATATTGATAGATGCAAAATCCATCATCCATTGGTGTAAAGCTACAATGGGTCTAGGTAAGGAAGGTGAGTCTACAGTTTGTAGATTTTTTTGGTTGATAGATAATACTAACATTGCACCATATCAGGATTATTGCACACTAACAAGAGCTAGTGAGTTGCATTCTTTTAGAAGCTCTAATGCAGGTTCATGGAGTATCCACGCATGAAAAATGGCATGCTATTGTCCATCATGTGTAGAGGAAAATTGGGATGACTGTGAGTGGACTAAATGGGTGGACAAATGGGATATATGGGTTTTGGACCCAACTGACACCTATTGTCCCCCACAAGCACTAGAAATGGTAGAGATAGATTCTTCTATTAACTTTGACCACTTGTTAGATCTAGTGCAACCTAGTAATATATATATATTTTTTTTTATTTTTTTGTAATTTTAATATGTAACTTTATAACTTTTACCTAAGTATTTTTTGAATTAATGACTACATTTTGTACATTTGTCATTATAGGCAATATTTTTGTTGTTATTGCACCTGAAGACAATGAAGAAGGGATAGATTATTATTTGTGTCATTGAGTCCAAGCCAAACAAAAATTGGATCACTCAGTTATGGATGGTGAAGGTTTAGAGTACCATGTCGATGTAGTGGTTGTAACCGGTATATGGCTTAGATGATATTCTATGAAGAACCCTAACTTGTGGTTATTCAAGGATTGGCAAACAAAGAGGAAGATTCTTCATTATTCAAACCTTGTTGTTGCATCAAATGTCCACTTGATAAAATATGGTGGAAAACCACATAATAAGATTCTTTGGAAATTTTGCAAGTCAGACCACGAGGCAATACTTGAGACATTTAAATGTCGAGCAGATCCAATTGGCTCATTAGATTGAATAGGGAGAGAGGGAGAGAGAGAAAGAGTGATCAATTGGATCCAAATACAATGTTGCAACCTCTTCCCCAAGATTGTCCACATGACTAAGGTGGACCATATTGTTATGATGTGTAAGTGATGAGATTTAGTTTAAATCATAGATTTTATGTTTTGATTTATTGAGAATCTAGATAATTATTTGAATTTTTATTAGATTCTTTAATAGGGCCCACTTTTAGATTAGTAGTTTGTCTAAGTGAAAGTTTATAATTTATTTTTTAGATCAAAATATGATGAAGGAACATGAAAATTGTTAGAATGGGAATGCTTTGTGTGCATGTAACCAGAAACTTCAAACTGGCAAAAGCAAGGATACAATGGGAGAAGTTTTCAATACTCATCAAGGGTTATCATACAACTTAGAAAGCAAGGATTTGTACAAATGGATAATTCTTAATCACAAGCCAAATTTAATTTTTGTCATTCTCTAATTTTAGTGGATTAATCTTATCTTAGATTTTTTTTATTGTGCTAATTTTTTATTTGCAAGTCACCAAAGAAGAGGGCTAATAAAGTTGAAGCACCAGTGATAAAGGGTGAGATGCCAAAATCATCTGCAAAATGATATTATCAATTCACATCCTCAATATTTATTAGTGCTTTTTGTTCAAGTACCATTGTGTGTTAATCATCTTATGCTTGGAATTGCAGAGGATTTAGGTATAAAAAGGAGATGTGTTGAATTGGAAATTGTTATATATTCTTAGGTTCAACTTTGTTCACCTATTCATCATTTCCTATAGTAGCTCCCCCATTTAGTTGTATAAACTATGTTCTTGAAGAATCACATGTTTAAGATTTTATTTTTTGAAGAGATGATCTTGGAAAAATGACTAACAAAGTCATGTGCTCTTGTTTCAAATGGACCTCCATAAGATTTACATTCATGATGGTTGCATAACTATCTCCCATAATACAAACCACACCCTTCTAATACCCTAATTTTCCTAGTGGTAATAAAATATCTAATGAATAGCCAACATGGTGAAATTGAGGTTAGTTACATATTATAGAGATACAAATATGATGATTTTGACACTGAAGATATATGTCACAATATAGATTTAATTTCTTTTATGTATACTTATCTTAAAACTCTATTACTATGATGGAAAAAATTGTCATAAGAGAAGAAAATGGATAGTGTGGGTAGAGGAATGAACAAATGAAGGACACATTTTTAGAATATTTAGACATAAATCCAAAACTATAGGAAGTCAATTAGGGCATACTTGAGCTATTAGATGGAGACTCCCCTAACTAAAGGTTGGAACTATAAGCAAATAAATTTGAGGGAAAAAGCCACTCATTAAATGCCAAAGCTACATCCTTTGTTTTAAATATAGTTTGAATAAATCAAACATTGTAACTCCTCATTAAGTAGAAGAAAAAAGATAAATAAAAAATGACCTAATATGGTCAATCTAGTCATGAACAAAATTCTTGAAACATTCTTCAAGAACCCTATTTACAATATTAAAACAATGATCAAGCTGGAGAAAAATTGACTAAGAGTATATACAACTCGATCAAAAGATCTTGTGCCAAATCAATGATGGAGACAAAAAATTCCATAAATTTTTTCTTCTACACAACCTAATGATGGGAGGGATACATTATCAAGTGAAAATATATTTTTTGAAACAAGTCATTCCAAGATTTTGTATAGTGAATATTAAACCTAGTTATTATGCAGATTTTAAACATGTCATTCCAAGGTTTGAGTAAAGCAAATTGTATCTCGTCAGAAAAACCATAAACTTAACACTATGATTTGAAAATTGACTATGATTTTTGCGTATATCTAATAAACCATATTAGATATTGTTGGCATATGTTTTCTATGTAACCCATGTTATTATATATCAAAGAACAATATAAGATTTTTATGGTTATTGTAATTATTGTAGATCATTCTTTAGATTGATCTATTACTATTGCTATATTAAATATTTTCCACCACTGTTATTTGTCCTTGGACAATCTATCAAATAGGACTTTCTTCAAATTTTCTTTCATTTTGTAATGTTTTTTTTTCTATATTTCAAACTGCATATATGAAGATACATGGAAAATTGATTAACAATTTCCAAAATGTTGTGAGGTGAAGGGTCCAGATAAGTTCATCATTATTGGTGTTGATTTGAAGAAAGAACCTTTAACATTGGATAGGTAATCTTATAAATTTCATCAATAGAATCCTTTCTAAATTCATTTTTATATCTAAATCTTATGATAGGCTTGTTCAAGTGACATATGATGAGGTTTTCTGTACAATGTAATGATTGAGTTGAAGTGATTTATGAAGTAAAGGGCTATTTAATGTAGCTATTTAAATCATGCATATTTGATGGCCATTTCCCTATATTTTGTAGTCCTTTTTCACAACACTATTTCTAACATGGTGTTAGTTGTTCAAGTTCATGAATGATCACAATATTTGTGACTATACAACAAGTGTGTGTGTTTGATGCAGAGCCCTCCTATAATCCCCTAGGAACCAGAACTCAACTTTGGGATTCTCTTGTATTCTTGGAATCTACCCAAGGAATTATAATCTACTAGGGCTCAAGAGAAGGTCTCTGACTTTGTAAAATCTTCCTACAACCATTTCTAAGAGGTTATAACCCAAATCTTTAGTTTGTCTTCTAAACACTCACATTGTTCACCATGCACCTAGTGTACCCTGGTGCCTCCAACATACCAAAACTCATCCTTAGCTTCATACCATGACCCAAAAACCTTGGATAATCTCAAAAAATCCCATCTAACATGTTCCAACTCCTTGTACACTCTTAGCAACTCATCTCTTACACTTTCTCAATTTTGCCTCTTCTAGGCTTGTTCCAACTAGCCCTTGCCAGTCACTAATTTGTTGTTTTCTCCAAAATTTCCCACAGAAATTCCTAAAATATTGGGTGATTAAAATACCCTTTTCCTCACTCTAAAATATACTCCAAAACCAACTATACTCATTTTGTAAAATATCACTCAAAACTGGCTATTTCAGTCTACCAACTAGACCTAGTTTGAGGCCATTTACAAAGTAACTCACAATCCCTTGACTCTTGGATCTCCCATTACCCAAAATAGTCTTAATACACAAATAAAATGCAATTATTCTTCTATTTTTTTGGTCTCATGATCAACTTTACAATGGTTTTTACAAAACCCTCCTTTCTAGCCCCTTTACCCTAGGGCTTTCTAGAAATCTTATTTCACAACATCTCTAGTATGCCAAAATTGTTCAAACACCTTCAATTTGGTTATATTATATGAATTCCAACATAAAATACAACTCTTTTTTGGAGAAAACACTAAATCCACCTTTGGAGCAGTCACATACCCCTTTTGCACTCTTTCTTACTCAACCCCATACCCTTGGGCATCAAAAACTCAACTCTAGATTCTTCCCTGAACATGAATGATTAAAGAACATATTTTAAAATATTCCTGACCCATTCCACAAGCCCCAATAATCACATAAATTAGAATGGGTCAGATTCACAAAATGACTCTCAAACCCCTCTTAAACTATCACCTACAACAGATTTTAGGATAGTCAATATGAAAAATACAAAATGATTGATTAAACCTTCATAATAATTCTAATTTAAAGTTAAAAAATTTCCTTATCACCTCCAAAAATAATTAGATCAAAAGGTATTGTGAAAATCAAATTATAGTAGTTACAAGTTTAGATTTTTGATCAAAATTTTAGGGAAAACTATGCATTCATTGCTCAAATTTCAAAAATCTTACATTACCAATCAATTTTGACCATCCAAACTTGTCTTCCACACATTGGAATGAGGTTTTAAACTCATTTATACTCTCAAAACCAAATGAAACCTCTCTAACTACCCCTCTAACCACCTTTGTGCATTAATCACCTTATTTTGTTATCATATTGACACTTTTAGTTGTCAATTGACAAGTTTTTGATCTTCCTTGCTACATGAATATACCATTACATTAATATGGTCATTTTAGACCTTATTAAACAAAAAAAATTAAACAAAACTCATATCTACCCTTTGAACCTGTTACATGAATACATTAAGCCTATTTTGGCTTATATTGCACTTTTAGTGCCTTTTACATCTTTTAGAGGCTTTGATAGCCTTATTACATTATTCAAGAAATTTATAGGTGTTTTCTATCCACCCCTAACCTAGGATCAATCCAAATCCATTCCTAGTGACCCCTAGGTACCTTGTAGGCTCAATAATGCCATTAAGGCTTACATTAAAGCTTTCATTACAATATGATCAATCTATGATCAAAAAAAGATCACATGTCCATGATTAAATTCATTAAAAGTTTTAATGACCTTAGAAGGCCATTTTTATTCCAATCCACCTAAGGATCCATCAATGTCCCAACTGCTCATCTTGCCTTCTACTTGTGACCTTGGTGCTCCTGCACTAGTGTTGGCCAACAATTGGAAAATTTGTGTTATCGATTGAGCTACTAGATCATGTCATTTTCATTTTTTTCCTTGAGAAAATTCTTACACTTATCATAGCTACTATCTTTCAAAATTTCTTCCTTATCCTTATAAATATTGGATTTGGGTGTAGTTTCAATATTTGGTAGCTTATTACCAAGAGTAGTCATCTCATAGAAAAAAAGTCTTCCAATCTAAGCTTCTCTTGAAACTTGTTTTATAGATCTTAATTTCAAAATAGATATGACTTTTTCATTGTAACATGTAGGCAAAGATCTCATAATTTTACTCATGTTCATAATCATCGCTTAATGGTGTAGGGGCACCAAGTTCATTCTATGAAGTTACATTCATTGAAGACACCAAGGACTAAGGAGGAGATCTTGACAGAAAAGCCAATAAATTGGAATATTTTGAAGCCTAATATGGCCTTTTGTAATGAAAAATGCAATGTAATGAATAAATGTCCAAAAGGTCCTAATAGAGACCTTAGATCTAAAATGTAATGTAAATGGGCTAATAATGCCTTAGGAGTCTAGAAAGACTTATCAATATATTTAATCAAGTCATAGGATCAATTGAAAGGTATTAGTATTCATTAGGAGTTAGTTAGAGTCTTTTTGTTAAAAAGTTTCAAATTTGAAATAAGCCTAACAGCTAGTTAGGATTTTGGGCTTTCTAGGATTGTTTTAATGTTTTATTAGTTGTAAAGGCCCAAAACCGAATAGAGGAGGTTAGAATAAGAATTTATAAATCTTAGAGAGGCCTAGGATCTAAAAAAGAAGAAGAATAAGAGGGCACTGTATGGAAATTCCAGATTTGAGTGAATAAAGTTCAGTTTTTCTTGTCATTTGCACTATTTCTTTGAATGATTTCATTATATCTTCATTGACTATTGCATTTAAATCTTTTAGGGATTAATTAAGACTTTCATATATTCATTTCATGGTTGTTTAAAGTGATCTTGAAGCATTAAAAGTCTCATTGTCTTGTTATTTACACTAACAATGTTGTAACAGTCCCAAAACATTAACTGTTTTGAGGGGTTTTATGATGATCTGATCCATTATTTGGGTATTTTATTGCTGTTTCCTAGGTTATGTATCTATTATAACATGTTTCAAATGCTGCTAACTAATTTTAGTGTAGGAAGAAACATTTAAGGGGTGATCACCATGACTAATAGTGGGAAAAAGAGAGGAAAATGCTGCTACAAGTAAACTAGTAGAACATTTACCTTGATGAGGGTATGATTTTACATTTAGATGAGGTATGGCATGTCCTAAATATGGTTTTTAGTATTTGAACAAGTTTTAGAAGTGATTGGAAGTGGGAGAACCATAAAACCCTTGTTTTGCACCATTTAATGAGAGGGTTTGTTGGAAAGCATGACTAGAAGAGTCAACTTGGCAAAAGGACTGTGGAATCCTTAGTTTGGTATCAAAATACCATACTATAGAACGTTTGGAAGTCTAGAGCTAAGTTTAAAGCACACTTGCTTTGTGAAAGTGGCCTAATTAGGCCTAATTCTGAGACAAACTACCATGTTTCGCACAATCTTTACAAAGGAGTGATATCTTGTTTTTAGATATGCTATACAAATTTGAAAAGGATATCTGAAACAAGTGTTTATTTTCTTAATGTTTTGGAAATTTTGTGAGATAAGTTCAAAAAAAAGTGTTTGTTGACCTAATAGAGAGAGCAGCCTAGTCAAGGGGGGTAACTTGGTTTGTGCATGAACTTGAGTTTTGGGGTTATAAAACTTGTTGAAACATGTCCATTTAAGTCTATATATTCTTTATACATTTCATGTTGCACTAAATTTTCCATATTTTGTGAATCCTCACCACATGATCCTACTTTGTACTAGTAAATATACTTAAGATTTAATGCCTTTGACTTGGTCAATTTATCCTGTAGCTTTTATTAGCTACTCACTTTGATCATCCAATAGAAAATATTTATACCTTCTAAATGTCTTTTCCTCCATGAGCTTAACATCACATCTAAGTATAACTCTTCTAGTGTTTGGAAGAAAATTCCTATATTCCTTTGAGGTTTTACTATACCAAACAAAGTACCCCATATCTATAGTCAGATCTTACTTAGTGCATGTGTATCACTTGGAATATGAAAATATATCAAACTTCCAAATATATTGAAGCAACTAACATCTAGCTTCTTCCCTATGAAAGCTTCCTTTGGTGTCATCTTCCCTAGCATCTTGTGTGGAGATTTGTTGTATGTGTATACTATTGTACTACATGTCTCTTCCCATAGGTAACAAGGCATGTCCTGGTCATGTAGCATATAACACTTTCTACCTTATATATAGAATGATTCTTTCTCTCAACAACTCCATTCTACTATATATTATAAGGAATATTTCAATCTCTTTTGATTCCTTCCTTGGTATTCCCTTTATACTAGATCAAGAACAACCTCAAATCGAGTGTCACTCATTAGAAAAGATGCTTTTTTAAACTTCCCCAAAAAATATGCTTTACATGCATCATAATGATCTATGCTTATCTCTAGAATACATGTCACTATCTCTTGAAGAAATTTAAGTTATCCATGATGAATAAGGCCCATCCTCCTATTCCATATCTCTCTAAGACAATGCTAATGGATCAGCATTAATTCATACAACAAGACACTTAGCAAAGGGCCACACTATATTTTCACCTCTTTAGAGACCCTTTAACCACTTCTTAGAGATTCCAAAAAATCAAACTCTGACTCTATTCCAGCACCAACACCCACTTTGAGTCATAGACCTAATTGGTGAAATTAGGCTAGGTTACAAAGGAAGTATGAGTACTACCAATTCGTACATACCAACCATACCAAAATTTCACTACTATGAATTTGTACAAGCCGTACAAAATTGAAACAACAGAGAAAAAGGTAGAAATTCTATGTTTTATTCAATGTTTTCTGCTCAATGGTCAAGTTGATCACATATAAGTATGTATATCTAGTATGGTTGGATAGCTTTGTGAATCTTCTTTCTGTTGCACTTGGAATGAGGTTCTAATTCACTTTAAAACTCAAGATATTACCATTTTACTAACTATTGCCCCCATTTTGTGTCATTACCTAGGGTTTCATCTATTTTCCCTCATATCTTGAGATTCCACCATGAGAAATTAATGACCCTTGGTCGAATCTGAGTTAGGAGAATATTTTTAACGTTCCTTTTGGTTTTATGTCAAAAGAATGAGGCTAGAGAGAAAAACTTGATGCCCTAGGCATGCAAGATCCATGTGCATGCTAGAAATTTGTAGCAACATCTTCCATAACTCGCTACAAAGAAGGTTTCAAGGCTTGAAAATTAGTATGTGATCATCTTACATGATTCCTCTCATGTTCCAATTTCTATTTTGAATTTTTTCTCAAGGGGTAGGGTACTTCCTTTGTTAATGGATGCCTAATTGCCTACATTCCTAAGTGAGCCTTAAAAAACTTAGTTGTTGCATACTTCTCTTGAGATCCCAAGGATTTAGTATGTTGTATAAAACCCAAAAGGGTATCCAAATCCATGCTTTTTTTCTTTGAGTTGTGAGGAGATGTTTGTAATTTTCCATGTTCAAGGCTAGAAGCCTAGTCTTGAGTTTGTGAAGCAAATAGCCAATAAATATAACATTGGATTCATGTTAGTTTGGACTGAAATAGACCCTTTCCATGCTTGGAAGTCACCCCTGGTCATTATTTGTATTTGTGGGGTTTTGTGTCAAATATGCCTATGGGCCACTTTTTAGGCATAAAAGTGAGCAATATAGGTGATTTTTCAAGGCAAAAAATAATTTTACATTTCTTAGAAGGTTATAAATGTCCTTAGGGTCATTAGGTTAAGTTTTAGGTGTCTAGGAGTTAAGATGTCAAAAATTGCAAAAAATTGCAAAAGTTGTCAAAGCAAAATTGTAAAAATGTTGACAACTTTGCAGGAGTTTAGAAATTGGTAAAGGGATGAGCATTTGAAAATAAGTTATTTTACTATTTCCAAACCTTTTCTAAGTCATATAATTGGAATCAAGTGAAAAATGTAAAAATTGTACTTTTTGTGCAAAGTTGCATTGTTGAAAGTTGTAAAAGTTGCTCAAATTTTCAACTTAGTGGAAAAAGGGTCATGGGATCGAACTGTCTACTCCATTAGCTCCAGGTAGCTGAGAAAACCCTATCCCAAACCTCATCCTATCCCCTTCAATTCTTGAACATTCTCGAGCATGCCGAACTAGAACATCCCTAAGGGTCACTAAATACCATAGGGCCACAATCTTTGATGGGGCATATCTTAGAGCTCATGCAAGGCATGGATGTGATTCTAGGTCCTACAAGACTATGTTTTAGAGACCTAAAATAACCTCTCTCACTTTTTGGAGATCACACTCTATTTTCATTTTATAACGCAATCTTGGGTGATGCTAAAACTTATAGTGTCTACCAATACAAAGTTGCCAACTACCAAATCTCTCTCACCTTTTGTCGTGGGATCGAACTGTCTACTCTATTAGCTCTAGATGGCTGGGTAAACCCCCTCCCAAACCTCATCCTATCCCCTTCAGCACTCAAACATTCTCAGGAACACCGAACCAGAATGTCCCTAAGGGTCACTAAATGTCATAGGGCTGTGATCTTTGATGGGGCATATCTTAGAGTTCGTGTGAGGTATGGATGTGATTCTAGTTCCTATAGGACCATGTTGTGGAGACCTACAATAACCTCTCTCACTTTTTGGAGATCACACTTCATTTTTATTTTACGACACCATCTTGGGTGATGTTGAAATTTGCAGTGTTGGCCAGTACAAAGTTGCCAACTACCAAATCTCTCTCACCTTTCATTGTGGGATTGAACTATTTACTCCATTAGCTCTAGGTGGCTGGGTAAACCCTATCCCCAACCTCATTCTATCCCCTTTAGCACTCAAACGTTCCTAGGCATGTCAAACCAAAATGTCTCTAAGGGTCACTAAATGCCATAGGGTTGTGATCTTTGATGGGGCATATCTCAGAGCTCATGCAAGGTATGGATGCAATTCTAGTTCCTACAAGACCATGTTGTAGAGACCTACAATAACCTCTCTCTCTTTTTGGAGATCACACACAATTTTTATTTTACAATGCCATCTTGGGTGATGCTAACACTTGTAGTGTTGGCTAGTACAAAGTTGCCAACTAACAAATCTCTCACACATTTCATCATGGGATCGAATTGTCTACACCATTAGCTCCAAGTGGTTGGGTAAACCCTATTCCCAACCTCAACTTGTCCCCTTCAGCACTCAAATGTTCTCAGGCACACTGAACTAGAACATCCCTAAGGGTCACTAAATGCCATAGGGTTGTGATCTTTGATGAGGCATATCTTGAAGCTTGTGCAAGGTATGGATACAATTCTAGTTCCTACAGGGCTATGTCATGGAGACTTATCATAACCTCTCTTTCTTTTTGGAGATCACACTCCATTTTCATTTTACGACACCATCTTGGGTGATGCTGAAACTTATAGTGTTGGCTAGTACAAAGTTGCCAATTGCCAAATCTCTCTCACCTTTCATTGTGGGATCAAATTGTCTACTCTGTTAGCTTCGAGTGGCTAGATAAACCTTATCCCCAACCTCATCCTATCCCCTTTAGTGCTTGAACTTGTATTTGAACCAGTGGAATTCTCTAAGATTCCAAAAAATTCAAGTAAGGAGGGTATAACTATATATTCCTAGAGCTCAAGAAGTGTCTCAATGGAACAACCATGTTTGCATTAGTCCCTAAGTTGAATAGCTTAGTGTATTTAGGTAGGATTGAGACCAAAAAGATTTTAAATTGTTGAATTAAATTTATGGGTGTAGTTTAGTGGTCTAAGGCCATGCACCAATTATCTAGTAATTAATTTGAAAACCAAACCTAGTGTGACCTTATTAGGTCTATGTACTTTGCATGGGTTAGGTGCTACAGGAATGGAATTGGGAATCTAGGCTTTGGAGTCTTAAATAAATTCTAAAAGGGTCTCTAAATCTACCCATAGAATAGTTAGATTTCAACCTAAGAGGAATTTAAGTCCAAAAAATTAGAGTAGGAGACCTACATGGAATTCTATGATAGTCAACATTTTGTACTGTACGAAAATTGGAGGGTTAAACCAAGAGTTGATTCTTGATCAATTCAACATAAGGAAGGTGTCCCAATAGAAACTTGGGGTTGGTGAATCCATTGGTGAAGAGTTACAGTTATTGGCTTGGAATAGGGCTAGTGTCCCTAAAACAAAAAGGTGCAAGATCTTGATTGGAGAAGTACTCACCTTGGAGGAGTTCACAAATGACCCTATCACTTTGGATAGGCCACAAAAATGATATCCTAAAGGAGTAAGATATTAGGAAGGCCACAAGTTTAGTTTGGTAGATTAGGAAGAAGAAAGTGCTTAAACTTCACTTCTTGCTCAACATCTCTACATTAGTGAGGGGGAGATAAAGAGGATAAATGGCTACATATATATATGGAAAAAAATAGATATGGAAAAAATAGAAATATAAAGAGGGGGGAAATAAGAGAGAGTGAGATACAATGATAGAGAGATATGAAAAAATTTAATATAGAGAGATAGAGATAGAGAAATAGGGAAATATAATTATAAAGGGAAAAGGAGAGAGGGAGAGAAGGAAAGATGCATAGAGATAGAGGGAAACAAACGAAGGTATAGGTAGACATGAAGATTAAAGGAAATAAAAAGATAGTGATAAATGAATAGAGATATAAGAAGAGGATGAATGTGAGATAAAATAGAGAGAGTTAGGGAGATGCAGAGAGACATCTAGATGGTGATATAGATTCATAGAGATCATCATATTAATACTTAGTTTTCTCTAATTCAAAAAATATTAAAGATATCATGCTAGAACTCTCATATTGATTTTGTATTGACTTCATACTTAATTTGTCTTCTTTAGGTCATCCTTTTTAGGTTTAAGTGTATGTGGATACATTAATGATTATTTACAATTGTAAAACTTGATCTTCTTCTTATGTAACAATATTTAAGATTAACCTAAATAATTAAATTTACAAATTTTTTACATAGAAAGAATCATTTATAACCATTGCATTCTACTAAAATGAATGCAATATACACATTAATCTAGGACACCTACATGGTTGATTATTGTTTGTATGAATACAAAATTATTGTAGTTGAAGAATTTGACCTTGGATAACACAAGATAACACAAATCTTGCAATCTAGTGATCCCTCCAAAGTTATTTTCCATACCACTAATCCTAACAGAAAACTTAAGACATAAAATATATGGGTGAAATAGAGGGTAGGAGCATAGTTATAATATCACTTTTTGGATTGGGTTAATACTATAAAGGGTAGGGTTGGTGCAATGTTGATTTGTAGGTAATACCATTATAGATCTTGCATTGTTACTATGCTTATTGGGGCTTGTATTATATTATCAACTATTTTATCTAATGCTCAGTGTATTTTGAATTTGATTGCTTTGATTTTGAATAAACTAGTAGCATATATTATTTTTGTTAAGGGAAGTGTTAGGTATATTACAGTAATGGATTTCTTTCCAGGGCATTTGATCATTTTGTGACTACCTCGGAAACAAGTCAAGCTATCAAGCATTGCCTCTTAAAGTTTGTGAGATTGGTCTTGACTGATAAAGTTTATTACCAATCAATATTGTATCAAAAATTCAAACTAAAAACAAATGACAAAGAAGGAAAACTTTAAACATGAACAAGATCATAAATCATATGACGATGACATATTGGAAATGATTAACTTATGCTTAAACAATGATAAAGTTTATTGTTAATCAATATTTTATCAAAGTTTTGAACAGCTTAGGTATTGAATTTAATGTCATAAATGAACAAACATATAATATAAAATGATAACCAATAATGTCATAAGTCGAATAATGCCATACATCAAATGAATGTCATACATCAAATATAGAATGTCATATACATCAAACGTGTTTCAAATATGTCCATTGATGCCTATATATATATATACATGTCTAGATCAACTATATCTTTTCCTTCCCATGAGGGGAAGGAAAAAAATCTCTCGAGGTCTTATGTCATCATGTGGAGGAAGACAGTGGTGATTATGGGGTCCTCTTGACACACTTACTTGTCCTCTTGTTGAGGCTCTTCTCTAACTCGAGCTGATACAAAAAAAAGTAGATATGAATCAATATTTATTATACATTGAAATAAAATATATGTACACACAAAATTAATTATTTTCTTACCGCCATCAAATAGTTTCTTTGTAAGTCCACCTCAAAGGCTCGTGGATGATCAGGCATAATGAAACCCTACAACAATTCAATCAATATAATAACTTATAAATAACATTAGAAATTTTGATACTAACTATTATAAACAACAACTAAAACCAAGAAAATTCTTTTATACCTCAGTCAATAGCTGTGAGCTAGCCATAGCTGCAACCACTCCATAATTGACAGGCTGTCAGAGATGAGGAGGAGTTTTTGACATCATAAGTTGCATGTCATACAATACACATTACATGTAGCATGAAACATGAAACAAATATAATCAAATGAATTAAATTAACATGAAACAAATGTACCTACACATACCTCATATGATGTCTATGCTCTGAGTCCGTAGTAAAGGTTGACAGTCCTATAGAGAACTGATGCACATGCATAATTTTTTTTCTCAATCCTTAATATGATTACTTAAAAAATATATGTATTAACTTAAATGATTAAATCGATACATACCTTTGGACTCGTGGATGGGACATAAAATGGGGCCAGAGGATCGTTGCTAGGCTCGCCAACACTTTGACCTAGAATTTTGAACAATGTCAATAGATGCTAATTAATTAATCATTCATTATACATATGAAATATGATCAAATTAGTAAATTATAATTGTAATTTGCCTGTGTGTCCATGCCAAATGTGTCATTTAGGAACTGATCAGTGACAAGTCCATCATCTACACCATCTCCAGCATGAGTGTCAAATGTGCATAAGCATCTGCATGAAGTGCACATGTGATTGCAACATGTGGAAGGCTCCCTCTCAATTAATGGGGTCATGTAATGGATGATGGTCTATGTCAAAGAATTAATGGTCCCTAGAGTGTTGGCCTATACATGTTCCTTCACAACTGAATGGATAGTCGCATGCTCATGTTGTGGCTTGACCATAGGTGCCCTAACTACATTAGTGTCACAATGTGCTCCCAGCCTCTCAAATGATGACCCACCACCTCTACCTTAGGAGTCTAATATATCAAAATAATTGGGGATCTACCCAAGGACAAACTCACAATACAATTTTTTTTTAAAAATACATAGAGACCTCATGATTGTTGCAAGGAGGGGCATCAAAAACCATCCACCACCTATCCCAAAAATTATTTCTAATAGCATCGTGTATGCACCAATGGATAGGGAATCATTTAGTACCCTCTCTAATAGTATCTTGCTCATTTGGTTTTCTAAATAATGCACATATTCTACCTTTTGGTATTTCTTTTTTGTTAACATCTTCATATGACAATTTATTTGCATAAAGACTTTTTTGTTCATCCCTCTCAACCTGCATAATATCTAATTGAGGCTATTTGGGTCTTAATGGATTCAAGGGATGATTCCAATTGAGACCTCATTGGATTGGTTTGTCCAGATTCTTTCAATCAACCAATGAGTCCTTCTAATTCAGTTTTGCCTCTTTCTATTTCATTTATTATATTTTCTTGTGTGCCAAGCGGAGGTCTTGCAATTGGTTCAGGTTGCAAAATTTTTTGTTCTTCTTGGGGAGGGTTTTGGTTCTAAGGTTCTTGAGGGTTTTGAGGTTCTTGTGGATTTTCTGGTTGATTATTGACATTTTCTGATAAAAAATCAATTGAAATCTAAATAAATAAACAAATCTAAATAAAAATTGTAAAAACCCTACCAAACAATATTAAAAACCTACAAAACAATATGAAAATGTATCAAATAATGCAAAATGAAGTTTATATCACGTATGGCGTGGGCGTGGGTGTGCTTGTGATCTTCAATTTTGCTGATGATGAGGCATATCAGCAAAGTGGGTGGTGAAAAGTTTTGTTTTATCCAACTCATGTACACGCTGTTATTGGAAAAAGCTAAAAAATTGAGATAAAATAAATGGGTTGCAGGTATGCAGCCCATTTATAAAATTTTACTTTTTAAAAAGTGCATATGTTTTATGACTTGGGTTACCCAAGCCATAGTGTGCACGTGTTATAGTCCATACATGCTATAATGCATACACACTATCCAAAAATGAAAAAAAAAGGTTGTCACCTTTTTGGCACTACAACTCGGTGCATATACCCTTACATGTCCTAAAATAAAGAAATAATGAGAAAATAAGAAGAAGAGAAACTTTAGTCCATGTGGAAGTGTTTGGAAGTGTCAAAAATGGAAGCTAACCCTTCACTAGGTGTCTGTTAGAATTAAAATATAGTCAGAATGTGTTTTTGATGCATGGAAAGCTTTAATTTTGGGAACTGGCAGTTAATTGTTAGTGCATCTCTGGAAAAAATGTACCTCAAAAGAAAATGCATCAACATACCTACATACCTCTAACTTTTTCAAAATTCTTCCAACACTTTGTGAAAAAAACCACACTAGTGCACCTGATTCAACACTACACCAGTGCACCAGTGCACCTCAAAGGTCCAAAATTGCAAAATTTTACTTAGTGTCAAAAATAAAATTTCATCTTCTAGGTTTTGTCCCTCTTCATGCCAGAGCTATGTTTGGATGCTTGCCCTTGAATTTCTCAATAATCTTAATTATTTTTACCACATTCAATAAATCTAAAGCATTATAATTATCCTTGACCTTCTGCTTGTAGTTGTCTACCTCAATATGGGTTTCAGCAAAATCCCTGAGTTTAGTATCCAACTCTATCAAGGCTTCTTTTGTCTTGAATGCCTGCCAAATATCTTCATCACTGGAAACCTCATAAAAAATATTCCTAAATTTTTGCACTACTACCTCTACCAGTATCAATTTCTCCCATTCATTGTCTTCAAAAATGCCCAGACATGCATCACTATAATGTTTCTTTGCTTCCAAAATTTGCTCTCAGGCTTGGTCCTTGAGGTGGTGGATCTATGCATATAATGACTCCATTACTTTATTGCTATATGCTATCTTTTCTATCCAATCATCAATTAAATCTGGTTCTTTTGCAATATATACATCCATGAGCATTCTATATCTCTAGCCCTTTATTTCCTATAGAACCTATAAATCTTTTCCCCATGCATGTACCTCATCCATAATATTGAAATCTTGTTTCAAAATTGCTACCATTTTATCCACATTTTCTTTCTTAGCATGAAGTAGCTTCAAATTTCCTTGGATGATAAGAATGCCTTTTTCCTCAAAATGTTCCTATTATTTGTGATAGGCATTCAAAAATGGATCTAATTGTACCCCTCTCCTATCTCTTCTTTCAAGTGCAACATTCAGAGTCTCCTTGAGGTGTTCAGGATCCAAGGGACCAACAATTATAGCTAAATATCCTTTTAGGATTTCATTTTTCCTTTGAAGTGCTATCAATTCTTCCCCTTCCTATTTCAAACTTCTAAATAACTCCTTCATCCCCATTGTAACCATTAATTTGGCAGTGTCCAATGTGGGCTTCCTAAGCATAACTTCTCTGATTTGATAATCTTGTGGATCCAAATCTTCTATTTACGAATTAGGAGGAGTGATATCCCCTTGCACAAATAAATCCCGGTTCCAATCACTATTAATAAATGTCAATGCTCTTCCTTCTTTTGATGGGGACTCAAGTTTCCTCAGAGCCTCAATCAACTCTATCATATGTTCTTCATCAACATTGAATTGTTGCTTTTTACTCCTTATCATTTCTTTTCACAACCATATTGGGATGCATTCCATCAAAGGCCTACCCTTTGATGATTAAAGATTTTGTTCTACTATCCCCTTTCCCTTATCACTCCTCTATGGGGTTTTCTCCCTCTATGATGTTTTTCCCTTTGTAGCCTCAGTTTTGGTAGAGCCTACAGTTCTTACCTCTATGTCTTGGAAGGCTTGCTAAGGATCTTCAACCACTTGCCCTTCTCTAGACACTTCATCAGTTGATACCTGCTATGGCTCTTCCTCCTATTCCTTTTGAACTTTTTCTTCATCCATACTTGGTGGCAAAGAATTAGCAAAGCCTTTATCTACAATAACTATGAGTTGTAATGGGGATGGAGTAACTTTAGGAGCTTGTGACTATGGTGGCATCTGATCCCAATCCTCCTATTGAGTTTCATTAGTTGGTGTATCTCAGATCTTGTCCCCAAATAATTTGGTTCCCATGGGCATGAAATAAAAATATGACATCTTAAAGACATCAGTAGCCTCTACATCCTGCTCATCAATCCATTGTTTGATTTCTTCCTATGATGTAGTTGGTTGTAGAGGTTCTTTCAGGATTGGTGGTGGTTTAGTAGTAGAATTTCTTCTCGTTTCCTATTCTATGGCTCTTGCTAGCTAGGTTCTTCTATTCAAAGGTACATCATCCTCATCATCCTCTTCTTCATCTTCCTCAAGAATAGGTTTTGAGATTGATGGGATAGGGACTACTTTCCAGATCACCCTTTTCCTTTTCTTGACTAGAGTCTTGATATTTCTTCCCTTTTTAGGAAAGGAAGGGGATGCTTGTTCTATTTGTCAAGAAGGGGAAACCTCTTGAATCTCATCTTTTGTCTTAGTTTGGTTGGGTGTAGTAGCTGGTGGCAATTGTGGGTCATTATAAACTTGTGATGCCCTAGTATCCTTTAGCCGTTCTACATTTACTTCTCCTTGTTGTGGGGGTGTCGAGATTTCACCCTCTTCTAGTTCAACTCCCTGATGGGAACTTCTTTTCCTCTTACCCTAGCCTCTACTCTTCTGATTTTAATAATAATCCACTGGGCTATCAAGTTGATGCATAGTTTCAGGCCTTATTGGAGATTGAGCTGCAAAGGTAGGGATGGTGACTTTCTTCCCTCTACCTTTGGCTGGGCAGGTTTGTGCATGGAAGATTACTATTTCAAGTATTGAATCAAGTTCAAATGGTTTCTTGATCCAATCCTACATCATTTTAATGATGTGCCTCACCCTATGGTTGATATCTAAGTTTTTCTCCCTATCAACCTTTGCATTCATAATAGGCCTATCACCTATCCTATCCCAATTGAATAGAGGATCAAGTAGCTTCTCAAAATCTTGTTGCAATATCTTCAAAGGAGTCTTTATCTTCAGGGCCTTCTTTGAAAAATACAAATTCATCCTACAATAATCCCTTATTCAAATATTGTAGTCATTTGTAGCATTCATCTGATCATCCTCATTAGCTTCTTCATGTTGAAATGTCTTCCCTGCCAAATATTGTACTCTCATAATATTATCAAAACATGGCCTTGGAGAATTGTACTCTTCTAGGGGATACTGATCTTATTCACACTCAAAAGAAGAAATGTCTTACTTCCTATCCACCCTAAATGGTCCTACAGTCAAAGGCCACGTCCAAAAATGTTTGTGTTGCTTTCAAAGTCTATCATAGGCAGACACAATTTGTCAAGAAATTGTTAAAATAAACCATGGATAGAAATAAAAACTACATGAAAATATAACCAATAATAGAAAAAAATAGATCACATAGAAATGAACACAAAGCACCAAGATTCAACGTGGTTCACCCAATCCCTCGGCTATGTCCACCAAATAGCAAGTCTGATCTTATTAAAATCTAGTGATTACAACCTGATTACAATATGTAATCCCTTACAGCCCAATATCACCGTAAGAACCAATTTTGCATAACAACATAAATTTAAAAATACCCAACCCTAAACCCTTTTATACAAGTATTAAATCACTTTAGGGTTATAACATGTCAGCTATAATTAGCCATAACTTTAGTGATGAATCTATGAATGGTGAATAGTACCAAAAAAAAATTCTACAAATGGCGAATAGTACCAAAAAATATTTTTTCAGGGTGATGCCCCAAACCCCACTAATTATGAAGTATGTACAATACTTTCCTGATTAGTCACCACAATCTAACAAAAATCTCTACGAGGACAAGTCTATCACAAGAATATCTTAGGAGCTTCTTGGTGTTCACTCTTGTACCTACTACCCTCAAATATGTGAAAGTTTAGAATTGAATATAATATGCTCCAAGTACTATTATCTATGCAATTGCATCATATAATAACCTCTTTGCATTATTCCCTTCTATAAATTTGATTATAGAAAATATAGATGCATCATTTTCAATTTTGTACTCTTTGCTTTATTCTGAGAGCTTCTTCTTCACCAACTGTGGGTACACAATGTATGGCTAAGAATTAGGATCTTGCATGCTACCCTTTTTGTACAACCATGGATAGTCTATCACTCTTGCATCCAACAAATACACCAAATACAATGTCATATAGAAATTCTTTTTGTTCTTTACCACCACCAATTATTCACACAAATTCTCTCTAAGAATGATGGAGTAACCAATATCCTCAATCATGTATCCCCTAGTCATATCAACCTTACTAGTCTTCTTCCCCAGGGGAGTCTTTTCTATGAGGTACATGGACTAAATTATTTTAAAGGCTTCCTCAATGTGCTCTCAGTGCGACCTTTCCACTTGTTTGCAGGTAAGCCTGATGAACTAATCTACCCTTGGGAGATGAAATATTTTCTTGATATTCTTTGGATGCACATCAAGGACAATTTCTTATGTCATGCTCTTCACTACCTTTTCCTCAGGGACCAAGTGTTTTGCATGTGTCATAATGAGCTCTGAAGATTGCACTGATATTGAATGTGAAGCTATGTTGACTAGTCTAGATTGGATAAGTGTCAGAACCATTAGTGCCCTCTTAGTAGGTTTGTTGCAAATCTTAGAAAATTCTCCCAAATCAGTATGCCCTAATTCTATATCCTTGATTTTTGAGTAGTCATCCTAGAACCTCAATCTTGTTGGAAGACCTTGGAACTTGCAAACTATAGGTTTCAATGCCATTTTCTCACCCAAGGAAGCTAATGAAGATGCAATTATATCTACATAAAAAGACATCCATTAGTTCAAGGTTGGAGAAAAATTATTAAATTGCACCCTAAAACTATCCTAAACAAAACCCAAAAAATTCGATTACTCATAAAAACACCAAAAACCTAATTCTTAACCTAGGATAAAAAAATGGGTGCACCTGGTGTGCCTCTTATCACAATACAACTCCAATGTTGTGATGTGCAGTAGTGCACCTTATGAGGTGCACTGATGCATTCCACATAGTGAATTTAGGCAAAGAGAGTTTCAAGAAATGTAGGTATGCATCAGCGCACCTAAATTTCTTTTGTTTACATGTTATATATATATATATATATATATATATATATATATATATATATATATATATATATATATATATATATATATATATATATATATTATATATTTATCTATATGTATGTATGTATTTTGGTTTTACAAAAATGGGTGTGCATTAGCACAATCGGGTAGGTGCATTGATGCACATCCATTTTGGTTGTTCTTCATGTTTAATGTATTGTCTTCGTGCAAGTGAGAGGGAAGAAGGCACACCTTGTGAATGCGGGAGCTGCAGTGTTGGAGTGTAGAGGAAGAAAATAAAGACTTACCAAAGGAAAAATTAAAGGTAAGGAGAGGATAGACCCCACCCCCCCTTTTATATAGACATGGACCTTCTCCCATGTAGTTGTATAGGTGCACCAACTACACAGCTATGCATTTAAATGACAACTTCACACAATTTTTGCATATCAGCACAGCTAAGGATATGCACCTAAAAATACAAAATTACTTGTTCCCTTAGAAGTTTGATTTCTTGACCTCTAGATTTCTCTATCAGGAACTCGACAATAACTAGGGCACTAGGTAAGACCTCAAAATGAATCAGACCTTGGACTAGGGCCTAAAAAAAACCAAAAATAAAGTGGGGGTCCCCATTTTTGATTGAAATGGAATTGTGCATTATGGAACCACAACAAATAGCCCTGAAAAAAGGAAGAAATGACAAAGGCATTTCATCATCAGTAAACATTCCTTAGACATGTGTCAAACATCAACTAAATCTTGAACATCCCAAGCGCATTTCGAATGAATTCACAGTGAAAACTTTAGGATCCAAAACCTCCAAGCTTGATGTGTGCTCCATGTATTCATTTCCTTCAACACCTTAGGATGTAGTCTATCAAGATTTTCTGACAAGATGGAAACAATCTTCCACCCCATTTGGCTCATCCATCAGAATCTCCATGAAGGTCATTTATTGATCCTTTGCCTAACTAGATAAGAGAATCATTTTGAGGGATCTTGGTAGGTTGCCACCTTTCTTTTAAATTTCTTGGTAATCCTTTGAATAATTTCTTCATGTAGCTCATAATTTCTTCATTTGATTCTTCAACAAAGCAATGTCTTGGTACTAGATAGCTCATTTTGTATCTATTTATCAGATTACCCCTTTTAGATCTTTTAGAATCCTTTAGTCTTAACAGTATTCTCTATCTTTTTTATTTTTATTTTTCTCTCTTTTTTTTGTTTTTTTTCTCTTCCATATCCTGACTATGCTTAGATTGTGTAGCCAAGACATTGGTGTCATTTCTTGGATTTGATCTTTTTGTGATCATCCCTTCCATTCCTCTTTTAGAACTTTTGGAAACTCTCACACCAAACAATGATCTTAGTAGTCTCTTTGAAAAGACCCTTCCATTTGAACTGATTGGGGTTTGGATCATCCGTTTCTATCTTCAACCTTAATTTGACAATACCTGGAAAAATCGATCTTTAAATTTGCAAAGTGTTGAGAACTTATTGGTCTAGAATCCTAAATTCAAGACTAAAAGTCCCCCTATTACTGCAAGTAACATCCATTCCTTAGTTGGTATAAGAGACACAATAATCAAAATGTTCTAACAAAGAATTACCTCTTCCTAAAATTGGAACCAAATGAGTAGTTAGTAAAATATGTCAAGATAAAATCTCAAGTACACCTACCCCCTGGACTGATGCAACTTTGAAAACAAACATGGGACTTAAAGCATATACTTGCAAAAAAAAAACACATTTGTAGAAATGAAATCTAACTATATTTTTATTTTTATTTTTTTGGGTCTTCTAGGCTTCAAAATGTTTCTAAAATTTTGCATTAACTAGCAATGGAACTAATTCCCCTTGTAAGGAACTAAGCCTAAGAGTATTTTTTTTGAGAATCTTGGCAATTTGATAAGGACCAATCCACAAGCATTGGAACTTAGTGTGGTTGCCTAGCTTTTCTCTCGCCTTATCTCCAAGTAGAACAATGTCAAAATTTCTAAAGGATTTTATTGTGGCCCTCTTGTTGAACCATCTCTTGATGACTAATTTATTTTTACCCACATGTGCTCCAATGCAGCTATCTGTTTCTCATCCATTTCTAAAAGATTCATCAATCTGATTTGTACTCTATCAACATCTTCAGCATACCCACTCATGAATTTCAAAATAAGAATCTTGAGATTAAGTGGGAATACTGACTTTTTTCCACAAACAAGCAAATATGGAGATGTCCCCAAAGCATTCTTGACTCGCACTCGATCTTTCCATAGAGCATATTTGAGTTGTGTATGCCAGTCTTTAGGATTCTCCTTCAATAACTGTCTTATTACTGTGATCAAGTTCTTGTTTGTAAATTCAACTACCCCATTTCCTTGTGGGTAATAATTCAAAGAGAACTTGATAATAACCTAATTTTAAAATACCCATTGAGTCAAGAATACTAATGCAAAAGCTGATCTGTTATCACATACTAAGGCGAATGGCATCCCAAATCTAGTAACAATGTGTTTCTCCAAGAAGTCCATTACCACCTTAGCAGTGAAATTTCTAAAAGTTTTTGCCTTGGTCCATCGTGTACAATAATCAATGACTCTTAGAATAAAAGTGTGTCTAGTTGATGATGGTGGATTGACTAGACCAATGAAATCCAACCCCCACTTTGTGAAGGGGCATACATCATACACTGGTTGTAATAACATTGTTGGGTGCTTTTCTTTGCTAACACTAGTTTGAAAAATATGACAAGAATGTATGTGCTCAAAATTATCTTTGAATATCATGGGACAAAAATAACCTAATCTTAAAAATTTAGTGAGAAGGTGCTTCTGCCAAACCATGCCATGTACCATACTTTTTATGAAATTGTTCCAAAACTTCCTTTGCTTCCTCACGTCCTAAGAATTTTAGGTAGATTCCTTCATAGTTCCTTTTGTACAACTTTCTATCATGTAGCATATAAGATTCACACTTCATTTTAAGTCCTCTACATTGTGAACTATTCATCTAGTTGGGGCACTAATTCTGGAGAAGATAGTAAATGATATCCTTGTACCATACATCTATTACTACTCCTTGACCAATATCAACTTGAAACACTATGATATTCTTCAAGTCATTGTCATTTGTTTCATTTTCAAACTTAAATTTCTTTTCATCTCCAATTTGGTTATCAACTATCATTCTTGATAATCCTTGATCCCTGACTAACCTCATGGGTTGGATATCTAGATCAAATTCTTGCAATATTGCCATCCATTTACCTCATCTTTCACCAAGTTCATTTTGCATTAATAATGTCTTTACTGTTGGATCAAGAACAATAACATACACCTTGCTTCATAGGGGGTAGCTCATGAAAGCAATAGGTCTTTCATCTTCCTTTTCCTTCTTCTGGGTTAGGATCCCAATGCATGAATGTTCTGAAGAAAATGAATATATCTTAAAGGGAAGCTTGTAATTAGGACTTACCAGTATTGGAGCCATGGAAGTGGCTACTTTGATATCCTTAAATGATTTCTTTACCTCTGGAACCCATTCTATTTTAGCCCCCTTCTCAAGTGAATCATTAAGGGGATGCACTATCTCTGCAAATTTCCTTATGAATTTTCACACAAAATTTATCTTTCCAAACAAAGACTTGAGCTCCTTTCGACTGTGAGGAGGTGATAACTTCAAAATGGCTTTAACTCTATTAAGATCCATGGAGATGCCACCTTCATAAATGACATGAGCTAGGAGTTTTCCCTTAGTAATCCCAAATGAACATTTCTTGGGATTGAGAGATATTTCATATTTGCAACATCTATTGAATACTTGTCTTACATTAGTAATGTGAGTACTTCAATCCTTTGAAAAGATAATTAAGTCATCCATGCAGATAACTATACACTTATTTATCAATCCCTTAAAAGCTTTGTCCATGGCATGCTGAAATGTCACCCCTACATTAATCAATCCAAATGGCATTCTCCTATAGGTGAAGGTTCCCCATTTTGTTGTATAGGTCATCTTTAGCCTATCTTTTTATTCTACCATTACCTGATTATATCTTGATTATCCATCCAAGAAAGACATCATCTTTAAACCATTCATAATTTGCAAGACCTCATCTAGTGAGGGTAATGGATAGTTTTCCTTTTGAGATGCCAAGTTCAAGTTATGAAAATCTACAAAAAGTCATATCTCCCCAGTCTTCTTTCTTATAGGAACTAGAAATTAGCCACCCACATAGAGTGGTGCACGAGGAAAATAATCTTACCATCTAGTAACTTCTTGACTTCCTTCATTATCAAAGGTTCAAGGATAGGATTGATAGGTCTTTGCCTTTGTCAAAAAGGTTTGAGTGGAATAATTTGAGGATCATATGTCTTTAGTTATTCATAGCTCCAAGAAATGACATCGTTATACTCTACAAGCAATTTGAGCATGTTTTCCCTTTCTTATGGATTGCATTCTTTCCCAATCCTTACCAATTTAGGATTATCATTCATACCTAAATTATATGAATTGTATTCCTTGGTCCCTTTCTCTTTAGCGATCCTTTTATTAAATTTTGATTCATCATGATAAAAAATGTTCTCCAACTAGATCATCCCCTTAGTAATAGTATTAGTTTTCAAATTTAGGATTCCATCTTCATCCTGAAGCTCATTGTCCTTAGGTGTATCATCTAGAGTGTCATCAATTTCTTATCCCTTAAAGTGGTCACTACACATAATAAATTGAAGTATATGTTGATCATCTTGAAAAACTTGAAAGTTTGTGATATTGTTGTAAATAGATGGAGTAGCAACCAACTCAACTAAAAATCATTTCAATTTCATTCTCTTGATTGGTTGTAATGCACTTGCTGAAATAGAAAGGGCATTTGCTACCATGTTTTTCGTTCTTGGAATAGACTTTATGTTCAAAGCCTCAAAACCATCTAGTAAATCCCATACCCTTTTTCTATAAGCAAACAACCTCTTATCATTATAGGAATATAATGACTTGTCGAATAACCAACTGAGAATCCCCTTCAACCACAAGAGTTGTAACTCCTTTCTTGAGTTCAAAAAGAATTCATTGAATCAACACTTTGTATTCTACAACATTGCTAGTACATCTAAACTACAATTGATATGCTGCATAGAAAGACTTACCTCTTGGACTAATCAACTCAATACCTATAGTGCCTCCTGATTTGCATTTGGAATCATTGAAGTGAAGTGTTCAAATTGGGTTTTCCTTTGGTTTTCTAACCTTATGCTTATTTGTCCTCAAATTTTCCTTTACCTGAGCTTGGAAGGATTGTCTCTTGGGTACCCATTGTAGTCTTTCTCAGGGTGGGCTCACTGATTTTCCATTGTTGTTCCTTAAAATTGGGAGTGTATGTTTTTCCTATTTGTCTTGAATTTCACCTATCAATTCTTTGATTTCATCCACTTTAGGTTTAGGATGGATGATTACCAAAGTCCACCCTTGGCCTAAATTTATGTATCATCTTCTTCTTTGAACTTTGATCATTCCGGGTGGAGGAGAGGACAAACCTCCACCATCTGAAGAAGTATCACTATATGATGCATTTAGATCTTTAGTTTCCTTTTCAATCTCTTCAATGACATTAGACATATTTGTAGAACTTTGGTTTTCTATGGGTTCATTTTTTGGATCATTTCCTTAGCATTTGTGTTAATACCTTAGCAACTGCTTCTTGGCATGATGAACATTTGAACTCTGAATGGCTAACTTTATGCAATCAAAAAAATCTTGGAAGGAGGATATTGAAGTCAACTTCCCCTCCTAAACACTATAAATTAGCCATCATGTTGTCTATAAATTGTGGTATGACCTCATCTTTCACAATTGAAATTGTGGGGCCCATATCTTGATCATTTGATATTTTGATCGAAGTTGAATAAAAAATGGTTACCTTGTGGGAGCCCAAATCTATTTGTAGGAAGGCTACCTCATTAGGAGAATTGTATTCTATTATCATCTTTTTTAACTTTGGCTTTGCATCTATTTTGATTTGATTGTTTAGACCTTTCCATGGTAACCAAAGCTGAGTAAAATCCATGGAAAACCATCCCCTTAGGCATTTCATCCATTCTCTACTTAGGAGTAATCCATATGTTTCTAGGATATCAACCACATGTATTTTAAGGACATCTTGAATTTGTGGGTCGACTATTAACTATATCCAATCATCTTTTAATATGCCAATGAATTTCACCTTTATTTTGTCCAACTATATCACTATTCAGTTGGGAGGTTGAGGGCTGACTCCTAACCTTTGCACTATAGACAATAGCATTATGTTACATGAAGCTCCTAAATCAATTAGGAAATTGTGAAGATTCTTCCCATATATCTTGATGCTGAGCAAAAATGAGGGTACCTCCACCTTGTCTTTAAACATAGTGGGCAATGCCTTCACAAAATTAACTTGTTGGGATACCATCTTTTAATGACTAATATTCATAGTGTGGGATGTCTTTGTATGATCAGCATCTTCATGAGTGCTTCTTGTTGTTTTGGATAATTTTGCAACATGTCAAACATAGACATGTTGGCTTTTGTTTTCTTTAGGTCTTTGACAACACTATACTTCTTAGTAGGCCAAGCAGGATTTTTTAATATCATTGGTACATTTCCTTGGTTTTGATTTTGTTGTCCTCCATACAGTGATTTAACTGGTACCAGATTGTTACTCATTCTTGGATTAGGAGGAGTTGGTTGTAGTGCTGGGGGAATTCCATCTATTACAGGTTCTTTTCTACTTCTCAAGTTGTACATGTTCTAATTGTCATTGCAAAAAACAAGCATCTCTTCATGATGAAGGTTAGGTTCTTAGCTAAATGGGAATAATATTTCTTTGTTAACTAGCTATTCTACCTGTGCACTTTGTGTAGAATCATAGGATTCTAATAACATGGCATTAAATTGCATAGGAGGATTTTTGTTTGCTTGCAAATTTTGAGCCATTTCTTGATTTCCATCATAGTATGAACCATCATTGTTAGATGGATTTTGACCATCATCATATTGATTGATATCTATATATTGAAAATTGGTATTGTTATTATCTACAGGAATGCTTCTATTATTCAGATGAGTGTTCCATTATTAGTTGTCTTTGGAAGCCATTATTATGGTGAGGAGGATTGAAGTTGTTCCCTCAATTATTTTTTCTTGTATTGTTGTTTCCACTCTTGTTGTTCCCACTAAAGTTCCTATTATAATTTTGGCCATAATTGTTGTTGTAGGGGCCAAAATTGTTCCTTTCAAAATTGTTATTTTGTCCCTGTGAAAACCTTAGACAAGTTAGCTCGTTGTTCATTTGTGACATAGTCTTTTTAATTTGACCAAATTCAAAAATAAAGCTACTATCTACTTTGGCAAAAACTATTTCCTTTTGTTCAAAGAAAGTAGCTTTCAAAGGTTCATACCCTGGATATGTTAGAGTAGGGTTTTGTAGAGTGGATGCCTATTGTAATGGAAATGGATTCATAGGTAGGAATTGGCTAGGCATCATGGGTACTTTGATAGGGTATGTTGCCATCATTGTGACAACTTGGGCTAGAAGCATCAATCCTCATTTATTGGGATTGGCTTGCTTAGAAAAGTTATTGCTTCTATGAAGACTTTTTCCAATGTATCAATATTTGTTGCAAGAAGTCTTCTTAGAAAGATAGCAGTAAGAGGGTCCATAGCATTTAGATAAATTTTAATATTTTCTTCTACTATTATAGTATATGGTGTTTCTAGTTTTTGATATGCCATGTGAAAGCGATGATTGAAGCACGAAACCATCTTAGCTAGGTCCCTTTTGATTGATATGAATTTTTGATGTATCACCGCTAGGTTGATAAAAGTTTTGAATTGTTCTAAGAACAATTTTTTGAAGGTATCCCAACCTCTAATACATCCAAGTGGGAAATTAATGTACCAATTGAAGGAAACTTCCCCCAAAGAGTAAGTCAATAAATGAAGAACCAAATTGTCATTGGCAATCTATTTTTGGTTGCAAATTTCTTTGAATACTTTGATGTGATCTTTGGCAGTTTGTCTTTCTCCATAAATGAACCTTGTGTAAAACTTCTCAGGATTCTTGGGAAGGTCATGGAGTGCACCTCTCAAGTTGATTGGTGAGTCTACAAAATTTATAATAAAGGCCATTGGAGGATTTGGTGGACCTAAGGGTAGTTTTTGTGGAGGTGGAGTTGAAGAAGATGATGAAATGTTGAATGGAAGTGGTTGAATTTGAGGTATCCCTTTGTCACTGCATGGCTTGCAGAATTGGCTAAGCCTGAGAAACTCATGTGTACTTGGGTAAGATCTTAAAGCTCACTAAAATGGGGATTTTGGATCAAGATCCTCTAGTTTTCATCAAATCTAGAAAAAGTGCATCTCTATAGAAGCACACTTTCTCACAAATAAGACACAACTTAGAACTTAGTGTAGTAGCACACAATCGCACTGGTGCAACTGAATTTCTCAAAAAAATCAGAAATTTTTTTGAACTTGTAAAAAGTGCAAAATTTTGAAACTTTGGCAGATTTTTCTTCTATTTCAAAAATCAAAATGGTGGTCCTCCTTCTAGCACCACTTTTGTTGAGTTGTCATTATGTACGATGCTAAATAGGAAGAGTTCTTTCAAACTCCTCTCTTAAAAAGTTGATCATGTGAATCAACTCCAAGGTTTCAAGTGATCTTGTGACCTACTAGAATCCATTTAGTTGAAGATAAATGTTTTTATTCATGAGGAGGCCTTTGTTGGTTCTAATGACTTTAGATAAGATGTAGAATCTACTCACTGCTCCAAAATGAGAAATGCAAAACAACTATGTTTTTGTATTTTTTTGTTTTTTTATAAATGCAACCTATCAATGCAGTTAGTATGAATTCCTATTTTAACAAGGAGTTAGTAAATAAAATAAAAATAAATTTAAAGAAAATAACATGAAAGTAAAATTCTAATGGACATAAGCTACGAAAACTAAACATCTATGAGTTTAGCTTTCAAAGAAATCAATAGGTAACCAATGAAAGTAGGAGCAATGATTCCTTCATTCCACTGATGCTATTGTCAATGGGAAATTTAATAACCATATGAGTTTCACTCTTCATCAAATCACAAGGCCATTTAAAGTGCACTCATGCAAGACAAAAAGTTATGTAGGCACAATTTGGTGATTTCTTCTCAAGCTAGATACGTCAGTGGAATTCGTCAAACTGTAGCAAACACCAAAACTAAAAGATAGCACAACCAAAAATAACACAATAAAATTTTAGCTCAATCAAAATTCCATGAACATAAATTCACAAAAATATGACACATTCAGGCAAGAATCACTACACTCCAAATGCGAGCACAAAAAGCATAATATTATTGCAATATAATAGCAGCCCTGATTACATATTACATTCTTGTATTTATAAGAAATCATCCCCTCAATTTTGTGTTGAGAGTGAGAGATATCTTCATGCAATCATATGCTTCTAAATTAATAAAACAAATTAATTATATACAAACTCACTACCTAACTGGTGCTTACTAGGACTCCATCCATTTTTATATCATTAATTCGATGCATGAGCCTTTACATGTCCTAAAACAAAGAAATAATGAGAAAATAAGAAGAAGAGAGCCTTCATTCCATATGGAAGTGTCTGGAAGTGTCAAAAATAGAAGCTAACCCTTTACGTGGCATGTTTTAGAGTTGAACTATAGTTAGAATGCATTTTGGATGCATGCAAAGCTCTAATTTTGGGAATAAGCAGTTAACTGTCGACACATCTTTGGAAAAAACACACCTTGGAAGAAAACACATCAGCACAGCTGCACACCTCTAACTTCTTCAAAATTCTTCCAATACTTTGTGACAAAAAGTGCACAAGCACACCTCAAAGGTTCAAAATTGCAAAATTTTACTGACTGTCAAAAATGAAATTTAGGCTTCTGGGTTTTGTCCCTCTTGTTGGAAATAATCTAGACTAACAAGGTTACTGAGAGGGGAGGGGTGAATCAGTAACTCTAAAACTTTAATTCAACTCTGCATAATAACATTTTTACCATTCATCCATCTAATCTACTGTATGCATGAAAAGATAAGCATTTGTAACATATGAACACACAGATTCGGTGACCCAGAAACCTTCCAATTAGAAAGTAAAATTGGGGTGGGGATGATACCCAAAAAACTTCAATATTGTAGTATAAATTTGGCAAGTTAAGGCTTACAATGATCGCTTCTAATGATCTACCCTGTTAGGAGCAAGTGAGATTGCTAGATCCACCTTATTAAAGGATTTACAAACATACAATGAAGTACGCACTCTGTTAGGAGATTTACAAAAGACTGTCAAGTCTACCTTGTTAAGGGATTTAGCAAACTGATTCACCTATTAGGATGAAGTAGTGGATCTGGTTTATGATTGATTGTTGATAAGATCCTTTGTGCTCTGATCACCTGATGTGATGGATATATCTTTTCTGTATCAATGTTGACCTTGCTGTATTCCTCTGTTCTGCTAGTGATTCGCTTTCCTTTTTCTCAAATTATTGCAACACAACACAACCAATGATATTAAACATCTCATCATTTCAAATGCTATATACCATACCAATATTTACACTGGCAAGGTCGGCCAAACACAAGTGAACAAGCATTACTGAGTCGGCCAAGTGGTAGAAAACTCAGGTTCCATAAACTGACTTGGTGACCTTCTGATACTTGGTATCCACTACAATACACTGCATCATCATGCACTCGGTAAGAGTAGAGGCACAGTCCATACTAATCATTCTAAGTAGCTTGGAACTTGGTAACCATTGGTGACTCAGTGAATATTGTGTTACACGGTAAAAAAATTGAATCCATTGATAACCTTCTTCACTTGGTAAACACTAATTCCTTTGTTTACCTTGGTCACTCAGTAAACACTAAGTTCTTTGTTTACCTTGATCACTCAATAAACACTAAGTTCTTTGTTTACCTTGATCACTTGATAAACACTAAGTTCTTTGTTTACCTTGATCACTTGGTAAACATTAAGTTCTTTGTTTACCTTGATCACCCAGTGAGCACTGACTGCTTGGTAACCACTAACTGCTTGGAGAACACTGTTCTGCTTAGTAACCACTGTTCTGCATGATAACCACTAACTACTTGGTAAATACTGCTGAACTACCCATATGCTTGATTTCCAAAGGAATGCTCGGTATCAACTGTTTACCTGCAGAATTTATAAGGTAACCACTGAATGCTCAGTGTGAACTATAGACTAGGTGATGAGCTTGGTAAGCATTCAAAATTGAATAAGTGTTGTGACTAATGAAAAATATATCATAATTCCAACACCTCTTCATACCAGAGCTATGTTTGGATGCTTGCCCTTGAATTTCTCAATAATCTCAGTGATTTTTTCTGCATCCAATAAATCTAAAACATTATACTTATCCTTGACCTTCTACCTATAGTTGTCTACCTCAATATGGGTCTTAGCAAAATCCCCAAGTTTAGTATCCAACTCTAGCAAAGCTTCTTCTATCTTGAATGCCTATTAAATATCTTCATCACTAAAAACCTCATAAAAAATATTCCTAAATTTCTGCACTGCTACCTCTGGCAGTATAAATTTCTCCCATTCATTGTCTTCAAATATGTCTAGACATGCATTTCTATAATGTTTCTTTGCTTCCAAAATTTGCTCTTAGGCTTGGTGCTTGAGCTGATGGATCTCTACATGTAATGACTCCATTACTTTATCTACTATCTTTTCTATCCAATCATCAATTAAATCTAGTTCTTCTATAGTATATACATCCATGAGCATTCCATATCTCTAGCCCTTTATCACCTCTAGCACTTGTAAATTTTTTCCCCATACATGTACCTCATCCATAATATTGAAATCTTGTTTCAAAATTGCTACCATTTTATCCATATTTTCTTGCAAAACATGAAGTAGCTTCAATTTTTCTTGGATGACAAGAATGCCTTTTTCCTCAAAACTTTCATGTAATTGCTGATAGGCATTCAAAAATGGATCTAATTGTACCCCTCCCCTATCTCTTCTTTCAAGTGCAGCATTCAGAGTCTCCTCAAGGTGTTCAGGATCTAAGGGACCCAAAACTTCAGCTAAATATCCTTTTAGGATTTCATTTTGCCTTCAAAGTGCTATTAGTTCTACCCCTTCCTGTTCCAAACTTCTAAATACCTCCTTCATCCCCATTATAACTATTAATTTGGCAATGTCTAATGGGGGCTTCCCAAGCATAATTTCTTTGATTTGATAATCTTGTGGATCCAAATCTTCTATTTCCAAATTAGGAGGAGGGATAGCCACTTGTGCAAATAAATCCTAGTTCTAATCATTGTTAATAAATGTCAATGCTCTTGCTTCTTTTGATGGGGTCTCAGGTTTCCTCAAAACCTCAATCAACTCTATCATATCTTCTTGATCAACATTGAATTGTTGCTTTTTACTCCTTAGAATTTCTTTTTGCAACCATCTTGGGATGCATTCTACCAAAGGCCTACCCTTTTATGATGAAGGAGTTTTTTCTACTATGCCTTTTCCCTTATCACTCCTCTGTAGGGTTTTCTCTCTTTGTGATAGCTCTCCCTCTGCAGCCTCAATTTCGGTAGAGCCCATAGTTCTTACCTCTATGTCTTGGGAGGATTTTTGAAAATATTCAACCACTTGTCCTTCTCCAAACACTTCATTAGTTGATACTTGTTATGGCTCTTCCTCCTATTCCTTTTGTACTTGTTCTTCTTCCATACTTGGTGGTGGAGGAGTAGTAGAGCCTTTATCTACAATAACCATGAGTTGTAATGGGGATGAAGGAGTAACTTCAAGAGCTTGTGACTGTGGTGGCATTTGATCCCAATCCTCCTATTGAGGTTCATTAGTTGGTGTATCCCGCATCTTGTCCCCAACTAATTTTGTTCCCATCGGCATGAAATCAAAATCTGACATCCTAAAGACATCAGTTCCCTCTACATCTTGCTCATCAATACATTGTTGTATTTCATCCTCTGATGTAGTTGTTTGTAGAGGTTCTTATAGGATTGGTGGTCGTGTAGCAATAGAACTTCTTCTCCTTTCCTATTTTGTGGCTCTTGATAGCTGGGTTCTTCTATTCAAAGGTACATCATCCTCTTCTTCATCTTCCATAGGAATAGGTTATGGGATTGATGCGATAGGGAATACTTTCTAGATCACCCTTTTTCTTTTCTTGATCATAGTCTTGATCTTTCTTCCCTTTTTAGGTGTGGAAGGGGATGCTTCTTCTATTTGTCAAGGAAGGGAAACCTCTTGAATCTTTAATTCTATCTCCATTTGGCTGGGTGTGTTAGCTGGTGGCAATTGCGGGTCATCCTGAATTTGTGATGCCCTAGTATCATTTGGCCCTTGTACATTTACTTTCCCTTGCTGTGGGGTTGTTAGGATTTAACCCTCTTCTAGTTCAACTCCTTAAGGGGAACTTCTTTTCCTCTTACCCTAGCCTCCACTCTTCTAAGCTCAATAATAACCCACTAGCCTATCGAGTTGATGCACAGTTTTGGGCCTTATTGGAGATTAAGTTGCAAAGATGGGGATGGTGACTTTCTTCCCTCTACCTTTGGTTGGGTGGGCTTGTGCATGGAAGATTACTATTTTAGGTATTCAATCAAGTTCAAATGGTTTCTAGATCCAATCCTACGTTATTTTAATGATGTGCCTTGCCCAATGGTTGATATTTGAGTTTTTCTCCCTCCCTATCAACCTCTGCATTAATAATAGGCCTATCATCTATCCAATCTTGATTGAAGAGAGGATCAAGTAGCTTCTCAAAATCTTGTTTTAATATCTTCAAAGGAATCTTTATGTTCAGGGCCTTCTCTACCAAGTACAAAGTCATCATACAATAATCCCTTATTTGAATATCGTAGTCATTTGTAGTGTTCATCCGATGATCCTCAATAGCTTCTTCATGTTGAAATGTTTTCCCCTTCAAATATTGTACTCTCCCAACATTATCAAAACACGTCCTTGGATAATTTCACTCTTCCAGGGGATACTGATCCCATTCACACTCAAAAGAAGAAATGTCTTACTCCCTATCCACCTTAAATGGTCCTATAGTCAAAGGCCACATCCAAAAATGTTTGTGTTTCTGTTGAACTCTATCATAGGTAGACATGATTTGTCGAGAAATCTCTAAGAGGACAAGTCTATCACAAGGATATCTTAGGAGCTTCTTGGGGTTCACTATTGTACTTGCTACCCTTAGATATGTGAAAGTTCATAACTAAATATAATATGCTACATAAAATGTTATCTATGAAATTGAATCATATGATAACCTCTTTGCATAATCCCCTTCTATAAATATGATTATAGAAAATATAAACGCATCATTTAAAATTTTGTACTCTTTGCTTTGTTTTGAGGAATTCTTCTTCACCACTGTGGGTACACAATGTATGGCCAGGGATTAAGATCTTGCATGCTAACCTTTCTGTACAACCCTAGATAGTCTGTCACTCTTGCAACCAATGAATACACCAGATATGAGGTCATATAGAAATTCATTTTGTTCTTTACCACCACCAATTATTCACAAAAATTCTCACTAAGAGCATAAGCCCAATCTAGTGGCATTTCTACTTTTTAGATTGAATCTAGTGGCATTTCTGCTTTTTAGATTGTTTCAATGAAATGTACCATGAAGATGTTCAAGTGCCTAGCTGTCGGTAGACCCATAACTCTACTCAAAAGAATGATGGAGTAACCAATATCCTCAATTACATATCCCCTAGACATATCAACTTTACTATTCTTCTTCCCCAAGGGAGTCTTTTCTATGAGGTATGTGGACTAAATGATTTCAGAGGCTTCCTCAATGTGTTCTCGGTACCACTTTTCTGCTTGTTTGTAAGTAAGTGTGATGAATTGATCTACCCTCAAGAGATGAAATAATTTATTAATATTCTTTGGGAATAGATCAAGGAAAATTTCCCCTATCACACTCTTCATTACCCTCTCCTTAGGGACCAAGTGTTGTACAAGTGTCATAACAAGCTCCAAAGATTGCACCAATATCAGATGTGAAGCTGCATTGACTAGTCTAGATCGGATAAGTGTCAAAACCATTGGTAACATCTCAACAAGTTTGTTTAAAATCTTAAGGAATTATCCCAAATTATAATGCCCCAATTATATATCCTTGATTTCTAAGTAGTCATCCTAGAACCTCAATTTTGTTGGAACGCCTTGGAACTTGAAAATTATAGGTTTCAATGCCACTTTCTTGCCCAAGGAAGCTAATGAGGATGCCATTATATCTGCACAAAAAGACATCCATTAGTTTGAGATTGGAGAAAAATGATGAAATTACACCCTAAAACTATCTCAGACAAAACCCAAAAAATTTGATTACACAAGAAAACACCAAAAACCTAATTCTTAACATAGGATGAAAAAATAATTGCACCTGGCACACCTGATAGGTGCGCCTGGTGTGCCTCTTATCATAATACAACTCCAATGTTGTGGTGCACATTAGCACACCTTATGAGGTTCCCTGATGCACACCACATGATGAATTTAGGCAAAGAAGGTTTCAAGAAATTTAGGTGTGCATCAACGCACTTGGTTAAGTGCGCTGATGCACACCTAAATTTCTTTTGTTTACTTGTTTATATATATATATATATATATATATATATATATATATATATATATATATGTATTTTTTTTTTACAAAAATGGGTGCACATCAGTGCACACTAGTAGGTGCATTGATGCGCACCAATTTTGGGTGTTCTTTATGTTTAATGTATTGTCTTTGTACAGGTGAGAGGGTAGAAGGCACACCTTGTCAATGCAAGAGTTGAGGTGTTGGAGTGTAGAGCAAGCAAATAAAGACTCAATGGAGGCAGAATGAAAGGTAAGGAGAGGATAGACACCCCCCCACCCCCATATAGACATGGATATGATAGACCCCCCTCTCCCCCCACCCTTTATATAGACATGGACCTTCTCCCATGTAGCTACATAGGTGCACCAACTACATAGCTATGCATTTAAATGGCAACTTCACACAATTTTTGCACATTAGCACAGCTATGGAGGTGCACCTGGTGCACCCAAAAATAGAAAATTACTTGTTCCCTTAGAAGTTTGATTTCTCAACCTCTGGATTTCTCCATTAGGAACTGGACAATAACTTTGAACATGTAGCTGACAACTATTTTTTCACCTGAATTTGATGAAATGAAAAGGGTTTCTTAGAAATGTTTTCAACCTTCTATATATATAAGTAATTTTAACTTATATATATATATATATATATATATATATATATATATATATATATATATATATATATATATATATATATATATATATATATATATATATATATATATATATATATATATATATATATATATATATATATATATATATATATATATATATATTGTATTTTTTTTTACAAAAATGGGTGCACATCAGCTCACACTAGTAGGTGCATTGATGCGCACCAAGTTTGGGTGTTCTTTATGTTTAATGTATTGTCTTTGTATAGGTGAGAGGGTAGAAGGCACACCTTGTCAATGCAGGAGCTGAGGTTTTGGAGTGTAGAGCAAGCAAATAAAGACTTAGTGGAGGCAGAATGAAAGGTAAGGAGAGGATAAACCCCCCCCCCTGCCCTTTATATAGACATGGACCTTCTCCCATGCAGCTACATAGGTGCACCACCTACATAGCTATGCATTTAAATGACAACTTCACACAATTTTTGCACATCAGCATAGTTAAGGAGGTGCACCTGGTGTGCCCAAAAATGCAAAATTACTTGTTCCCTTAGAAGTTTGATTTCTCAACCTCTGGATTTCTCCATTAGGAACTAGACAATAACTTTGAACATGTAGCTGACAACTATTTTTCACCTAAATTTGATGAAATGAAAAGGGATTCTTAGAAATGTTTTCAACCTTCTATCAATATAATGCCTATCAAGTTACAAGTTCATTAAGTAATTTTTACTTATTTTCTAAAGGAGTTAGCTATGAAGTGTTGATTGACACACTAATTAAAAAATAACTATAACTTTCAAACTGAAAAATATTTTTGAAATCTAAAAGATGCATCACATTCTATGCTTCATCTACTATAATTAAAAAAAAGTTTAATTTTTCTAATATTTTGAATTAGTTAAGGTGGTGAGACATGAGCCTTTTTTTTTTTTTAAATATTTTAGTGGGAAATTTAGAATTAATTATTTTCTTGGAATAAAAATATTCAAACATATTTGTCACATTTGGACATGAGTCTACTTCTCATATGTATAATATTATTAAAAAATATTATTATTTGATTTTTATCAAGGTGGTCATGCATGCTTCCACTTCTTATTTTTGTCTTGAAAATTTTGTACTACTACATTAAAATATGAATTTCTGATCAATCAGATTAAATTAGTTTTTAGATAAGACCTAGTAGTTTAGAAACTAAAATTAATTTCCTACAGATTCTATTCTTACAATTTTTTAATATAAGTTACTTCATAAGTAGTTCAAAATTACATGTCAAGTTGACATAAACCTGATTTTCTAATTTTACACTACCACTTAATGTTATAGTTTCGTACACCATGATCCTGGATATACCCTCTTGAAAGGAGGAATTTTTTGTATATATTTTTTTTTCATTCTTTAGACTTGGTATCTATTGCTTTCCCCTTTCCCTTTTTGTTTTCTGGTCTTCTTGTAACATTTCAATTACTTTATCTATCCCTTTTTGTTCTCTTTGTCCATCTTAAATAGTGCACCATAGACAACAATTCACTGGTCTTTTTTGACACACTGACTTTGTCCACATTTTTTACTTCGAAGAAATAAATTGATATAGTACTGAAAAGAAATTTTTTTAGATCTATCTAACTAATGGATTATTATCTCTTTATGGGGGAAAAACAACCATGAGCTCGGTAAGTGCACCAAGTTGTGGTGCCAAAAGGGGGGTATAAGTGGACACCTTTTTCTTGAAATCAGTAATTTTTGAACTTCAACAAGATTTTGAAGATGGTTATGCTCAAAATTTTAAGATATGACAAAAACAAAAGTTGTAGTCCTTTGAATCTAGTTTCTAAACTATTAATTTTTTTTCAAAATGGTTTATTTTTAGGTCCTCAAAAAAGGGGGCCACAAAAAATGGTATTGTTTATTCCAATAAAACATAACACCATACAAAGTGTGGCCCCCCTAAAATATGAACTTTTTTTTTTGAAATTCTTTAATTGCTCTAGTCAAAAGTTACTTAACACTATGTAGTTTATCCTAGATTTTTCGGGTAATTTTATAATGTGTATTTTTTTTTAATGAATTTTTTAACTAGACACATCCCAAAAATGTGAAATATATGTGTGCTTCCCCTAGAAATAATTGAAAACTAATCTAAAATAAAAACATTATTTTTTCAAAGTGTGTAGAATTGAGTCTAGTTTCTAAAAAACTAAGTTGTTACAAAATTCAATGAACGAGCTACAATCTATAGCCCAATTAGTACATGATGGTTTTTGACAAAAAAATGGACATACATTCAAAATAAATTATAGATGAAAGGCTTGAAATAGTTCAAATTAAAAATAAATTATATGATTATATGGCTAACATAGAGACCTACAATGTCATGTAACTTGATCTTATCGATGCCCAACCATGAAGAATCCTAAAGGAGAACACACAAGAAAAATCAATCATTTTTTGTATGTTTGCAACAAAACACATCTCAGACCTATTTATAAACTCCAAACCTCTGGGTTGGATCTCCAAGGCAAAACCATGCCTTAGGCTTGGTTTTAATGAAAATCTTTGAATAGAGCATATGCCCTATAGCGTGTGCATGCTATAGTGTGCATGCACTATTTAAAGCTTTTGAATTTGGGTCTCAATAGCATGTGCATGCAATAGTGTGCATACACTATTGATACCTATTTAGTGCATAGAGAAGGAAGAAGCGATGCAAAGCAAGAGTAATAGAAAGGGGGGGGATGGCTATGTGTGTGTGTGTGTGTACGTGTGTGTGTGTGTGTGTGTGTGTGTGTGTGTGTGTGTGAGAGAGAGAGAGAGAGAGAGAGAGAGAGAGATAAATTAGGGGATGGGAGAGGGGAGAGAGAGCAGGGGATGGGAGAGAGAGGAAGTGAGAGAGAGTAGGGGTGGCAAAGAGAGTACAGGATGGGAGAGAGATGAAGTGTGTGAGAGAGAGATTAGGGGTGGAAAAGAGAGAGTACGAGATGGGGGAGAGAGTAGGGGATGGGAGAGAGAGGAAGTGTGAGAGAGTGAGTAGGGGTGGGAGAGAGAGTACATGATGGTAGAGAGAGATTAGGTAGTGGGAGAGGGAGTGAGAGAGGGAGAGAGGGAGAGAGAGGAGGATGGGAATGTGTGTGTGAGAGAGAGAGTATGGCATTGGAGAGAGTAGGGGTGGCAAAGTGAAAGTAGGGGATGGGGGAGGGAGGGAGAGAGAGAGAGAGAGAGAGAGAGAGAGAGAGGGATAAGGCAGAGAGAGAAGAGAGGGAGATAGTGAGAGAGAGAGAGAGTAGGTAGTGGAAGAGGGAGTGGGAGATGGAGAGAGGGGGGGGGATGGGAGTGTGTGTGAGAGATCTAGAGAGTAGGGGATGAAAGAGGGGAGAGAGTGGGGGATGGGAGTGTGTGGTGTGTGTGTGAAAGAGAGAGAGAGTAGGAGATGGGAGAGGGGAGAGAGAGAGAGTAGGGGATGGGAGAGAGAGTAGGCAGTGGGAGAGGGAGTGGGAGAGGGAGAGAGGGGGGAATGGGAATGTGTGTAAGAGAGAGAGAGTATGGGATGGGAGAGAGAGGAAGTGTGAGAGAGAGTAGGGGTGGTAGAGAGAGTATAGGATGAGAGAGAGAGAGAGATTGAGAGTAGAGGATGGGGAGAGAGAGAGAGAGAGAGAGAGTATAGGATGTGAGAGAGAGATTGAAAGTAGGGGATGGGGGAGAGAGAGAGTAGGCAGTGGGAGACAGAGTGGGAGAGGGGGAGAAAGAGAGAGGAGGATGGGAGTGAATGTGTGTGAAAGAGAGAGTAGGGAATGGGAGAGGGGCGAGAGAGAGAGTAGCTCAAGATAGAGTAGGGGATGGGAGAGAGATAGAGTAGGTAGTGGGAGAGGGAGAGAGAGGGGAGATGGAAATGTGTATGAGAGAGAGAGAGTAGGGGATGGGAGAGAGTGTGAAAATGTGAGAGAGAGTAGGGGTGGTAGGGAGAGAGTAAAGAGGGAGAAAGTGAGAGTGAGAGAGAGAGAGAGTAGGTGGTGGGAGAGGGAGTGGGAGAGGGAGAGAGAGTAGGAGATAGAGTAGGGGATGGGAGAGGAGAGAGAGGGGGGATGGGTGTGTGTGTGAAAGAGAGAGAGTAGGAAATGGGAGAGGGGAGAGAGAGATAAAGAGAGAGTAGGGGATGGGAGAGAAAGAGAGTAGATAGTGGGAGAGGGAGAGGGAGAGGGAGAGAGAGGAGGGATGTGAGTGTGTGTAAGAGAGAGAGTAGGGGATGGGGGAGAGTGTGAGAGTGTGATAGAGAGTAGGGGTGGTAGAGAGAGTGAGGGGGGGGGGATATAAGAGAGAGAAGAGAGAGAGAGAGAGAGAGAGAGAGAGAGAGAGAGAGAGAGAGAGAGTAGGTGGTGGGAGAGATAGGGAGAGTGGGAGTATGTGTAAGAGAGACAGAGTAGGGGATGGGAGAGAGAGTAGGCAGTGGGAGAGGGAGGGGGGGGGGGGGAATGGGAATGTGTGTAAGATAGAGAGTAGGGGATGGGAGAGAGAGATTGAGAGTAGGGGATAGGGAGAGAGAGAGATTGAGAGTAGGGGATGGGGGAGAGAGAGAGTAGGCAGTGGGAGACAGAGTCGGAGAGGAGAGTGAGAGAGAGGAGGATGGGAGTGCATGTGTGTGAAAGAGAGAGAGTAGGGAATGGGAGAGGGGGGAGAGAGAGGAACTCAAGAGAGAGTAGGGGATGGGGGAGAGAGTAGGTGATGGGAGAAGGAGTGGGAGAGGGAGAGAGAGGGAGAATGGAAATGTGTGTGTGTGTGTGAGAGAGAGAGAGAGAGAGAGAGTAGGGATGGAAAAGAGAGAGTAGAGAGGGAGAGAGTGAGAGTGAGAGTGAGAGAGAGAGAGTGAGAGTGAGACAGAGTAGGTGATGGGAGAGGGAAGAGGGAGAGTAGAGAGAGACTAGTGGATGGGAGAGAGAGACTGGGTGGTGGGAGACTAGGTGGTGGGAGAGGGAGAGAGTAGGAGATGGGAGAGTGAGAGAGAGAGTAGGAGGTGGTAAAGAGGGAGAGAGAATGGGATGGGAGAGAGAGTGAGAGTAGGGGATGGGAGAGAGTGTGAGAGAGAGTAGGGGGATGGGAGAGAGAGTGAGAGTAGGGGATGGGAGAGAGAGAGTAAAGAGGGAGAGAGAGAGAGAGAGTGAGAAAGAGATAGTAAGCAGTGGGAGAGGGAGTGGGAGAGGGAGATAGAGAGGGGGGATGGGAGTGTGTGAGAGATCTAGAGAGTAGGGGATGGGAGAGGAGAGAGGGTGAGAGAGAGTAGGTAGTGGGAGAGGGAGAGAGAGAGTGGGAGAAGAGTAGGGGATGGGAGAGGGGAGAGAGAGAGAGAGTAGGGGATGGGAGAGAGAGGAAGTGTGAGAGAGAATAGGGGTGGCAGAGAGAGTACAAGGTGGGAGAGAGAGAGATTGAGAGTAGGGGATGGGGAGAAACAAAGAGTACAAGATGGGGGAGAGAGATTGAGAGTAGGGGATGGGGGAAAGAGAGAGTAGGCAGTGGGAGATGGGTTGAGAGAGGGAGAGTGAGAGAGAGGAGGATGGGAGTGCATGTGTATGAAAGAGAGAGAGTAGGGAATGGGAGAGGGGGGAGAGAGAGAGAGTAGGGGATGGGAGAGAGTGTAGGCAATGGGAGAGGGAGAGAGAGGGGGGATGGAAATGCATGTAAGAGAGAGAGTACAAGATGGGAAAGAGTGTGAAAATGTGAGAGAGAGTAGGGGGTGGCAGAGAGAGAGTAGAGAGGGAGAGAGTGAGAGTGAGAGAGAGAGAGATTGAGAGTGAGAGTAGAGTGAGAGAGAGAGTAGGTGGTGGGAGAGGGAAGAGAGAGTAGAGAGAGAGGCTAGGTGGTGGGAGAGGGAGTGGGAGAGGGATAGATAGAGGGGGGATGGGAGTGTGTGTAAGAGAGTGAGTAGGGGATGGGAGAGAGTGTGAGAGAGAGAGAGTAGGAGGTGGTAGAGAGAGAGAACAAGATGAGAGAGAGAGTGAGAGTAGGGGATGGGAGAGAGTGTGAGAGAGACTAAGGGGATGGGAGAGAGAGTGAGAGTAGGGGATGGGAGAGAGAATAGATAGGGAGAGAGAGAGAGTAAGAGAGAGAGAGAGAGAGAGATAATAGGCAGTGGGAGAGGGAGGGAGAGAGGGAGAGAGAGAGAGGGGTGATGGGAGTGTGTGTGAGAGATCTAGAGAGTAGGGGATGGGAGAGGAGAGAGGGTGAGAGAGAGTAGGCAGTGGGAGAGGGAGAGAGAGAGTAGGTGGTGGGAGAGGGAGAGCAAGAGAGAGAGAGAGTAGGGGATGTGAGAGGGGAGAGAGAGAGAGAGTAGGGGATGGGAGGGGGAGAGAGAGAGAGAGAGAGAGTAGGGGATGGGAGAGAGAGTAGCCAAAGGGAGAGGGGGAATGGGAGTGAGTGAGATAGAGAGAGTAGAGGATGGGAGAGGAAAGAGAGTGAAAGAGTAGGGGATGGTAGAGAGAGAGTAGGTGATGGGATAGGGAGTAGGAGAGGGAGAGTGAGAGAGAGAGAGAGTAGGGGATGGGAGAGGAGAGAGAGACTGAGAGAGAGTAGGGGATGGGAGAGGAGAGAGAAAGTAGGGGATGGGGGATGGTGGGATAGGGAGAGATATGTGTTTTAACATAGTGCATATGTACTATGTCAAATCTCCCAAAAATGGTAAAAAAGCAAGTTTGGGTCCCATTTCATCCATTCTCTGCTTTTAGTTTGTTGTGCATTTTGTTGTTCCAATAGGATACACAAGTTTCAACATAGCAAACACTATTTGAAGGCTTTTTGAAGCTAGCAAACACCAAATTCAATCATTGAATACAAAATTTGAAGACTTTTTGAATATTCTTTGTATAGAAAAGGTTAGTGCAATCTTTTTTAAATATTGTTTATTGATATATAGATACATATTTGTAATAATTTGACATGTTCAATATATAGTGAATTCTTTGAAATTTGTATGTTTGAATGAAATGTTTTTTCGAAATGGTTAGAAATTTGATAAGTTGTTTGATATATATTGTGTATTCATTCAAATAATTGTAATTTTTATAGCTATTTGAATGATTTGTAATTTACACATTGTAAAAAATTTAGATGTTTGAATAATTTGATATGTAGAAATCATCATCATGCCAAGGAAGAAACAAAAAACTCAAACAAATGAAGATAGGGAGAGAGATTTGGCAATTAAAAGAGATAAAATGAAAGTACTATGTGAACAAAGAAAATTGCAAAGCAATAATCAAGAATGGACTTTCGAAGAGGATCAAGAACCACTAATACAAAGAAACAAATAGAAAGAATCGGAATGACAAAGAGAATGAATGAGACTGTTACACTCAAGAAGACAATTGAATTGTGAAGCTACACCATCTTCTAATGTTGGAGTAATATCATCCTCTCATTTTGAAGAGACACTAATTTGTAGATCCGACAATGTACACACTCCATCATGTCATGTTGAAGACACAACATCAACACATCAAGTAGGTGATATTCCATCTTTTACATCTTATTGTCAAGGCACATCATCTTCAATTCAAGGTATGCAATACACTCAACCTTATGTTGATGTTAAAAATTTTGAGGGAATGAAAGAGATTATAACACCTTCTAGAATTCATTTTAGAAAATTAGAATATTTGATTGATATTGAGACTAACATTTTGAAATCAATGCCTGACAAGATTAGCAAGCGTACTTGTCAAAGAAAATTTAATTGTATGTGGAGACTATTTTTTGAAGAATTAAATATATAAGATCAATGCCAATTATTTGTTGAAATGATGAGGGATTTGAAATTTAGGGCTATCATGAAGATTCTTGGGCTAAGAACAATGGATGATTCAAATGAAAAAAGGATTATAAAGAATCTAATCTGTAATGTCCCTTTATTGATTTTTTATGATATTTCTAGCCTCAAATCAGAACTTTAAAATCAAACAACCAATATTACAAAGATCTGCCAATTTTCCAATAAAACCCAAATCGGGTATGTCCAAATTAGTGCCAAAAACTTCACAACTTCACAAATTATTAATAAATCTGAAAATGAACATTTTTATAAAAATTTCAGCAGCATAACAGCCTAAAAAATGACATTTCCAGATTTGTATAGCCTTTACACAACAGCTCACAAATGTAGGGCAAAACTATGCTCAATCGGGCTCCCGAAATTAACACCAAAAATGCCCGAAAACACCACAAAACACTCATAAACTATCTCAGAAGTTTAATCATGACCCAATACATATATTCAGCTCTATTTTAACATCATAAAGTCTGAAATATAGCAGCAAACCAAACTGATATGAAACACTCAACTGAAAACCCAAACTCAAACCAAAAACAACCCTGAAAACACCCAAATCGGCACTATTCAGCAAAAAGGCAAACTCTGTATGAGCATGCACATGGAATGGCTTCAAAATTCCATCCTTAGCCTTCCTATAAACCTGCAAATGCCTATTCTTGGGTCTCCTTCTCCACAAGTTTGGCAGCCTCTGAAGAACAACAAGAAAATTAGCAAGAATCAAGATGTAGAATGAGCCCAAAATGCCTCCAAACCCCTTTTAAAGAGGGAATAACCCTAACTCATGTCCAAGAGGGGTTAATAAAATATAATTTAATAATAATTTTTATTTATTAGTCCATTGGTTTCCAAAGATTAGCCCCTTTTTCCGAAATTTCACCTTTTTGGAGCCTGCCTGCCTTAACAAAGTTTTTTTTTTTTTTAAATTATTTGAATAGGGGACATGAAAAGTCCTCCCCTCCCAAATATTTCTTGTCCTCAAGCAATGAAGGTTGGAATTCTCAATAATATGTGCTCCTTCCCAAGTTGCATTCTCTAGTGGTAATCCTTTCCATTTGACCAAATGCTCTATGATGCTCCTATTTCTCAACCTTTTCTCTCTTGTATCCAAAATCTCTTCTGGTATCAAAACTAATTTCCCTTTATCATCAAGAGGTGGTAAATCAATAGATACTATGGTTTGCTGGCCTAGAACCTTCTTTAAGCAAGATACATGAAAAATATTATGTATTTTTCTGTTTGGTGGGAGCTCCAATTCATAAGCTACCTCTCCTACCTTCTTGATGATTTTATAAGGCCCATAGAACCTTGGCTTGAGTTTCTCTGCCCCACTTCTCTTCAAGGTGCTTTGCTTATATGGCTGCAACTTAAAAAATACCAAATCTCCCACCTCAAAAGATCTTTCAATCCTTTTCCTGTCAGCATATATCTTTTGTTGGTTTTGTGCATGTTGTAGATTATCCTTGAGGGACCTTATTGTGTCTTGGCTTTGCTTGATGAAATCACTTGCTGCGGGTACTTTGCTATCAAAAAGTATTAGATCAACAAAGGAAAGGGCATCATAACCATAAAGAGCATGAAAAGGAGGCATACCAATAGATATGTGATGAGATGTATTGTAACAATACTCCCCTAGGTGTAACCATTTCACCCAAGCATGTTGTTGATTTGAAACATAGTTCCTCAAATATCCTTCTATCCATTTATTAACTATCTCTATTTGTCCATCTGTTTGAGGGTGATAGCTAGTACTGGGAGTGAGTTCAGTTCCTACCAAATGAAAGAGCTCCTTCCAAAAAGAGCTGAGGAATCTACTATCTCGGTCACTAACAATGTTTCTAGGCAAACCATGTAATCTAAAAATTTCCTTGAAGAACAATTCGGCCACTTGTGATGCCTTGAAATCAGATGTGATAGGAAAGAAATGTGCATACTTAGATAGTCTATCTACCACCACATATATGCAATCCTTACATTGAACCTTGGGCAACCCAGTGATGAAATCCATGGAAATACTTTCCCATTTTTGTTCGGAAATAGGAAGTGGCTGCAACAACCCTGTAGGAAAATTTTGCTCACTCTTGCTTTGTTGGCATACCATACATTCCTTAATGTGTTTAAGGACATCCTCCTTCATACCCTTCCATGAAAAACGCTCTCGAATTTGCCTGTATGTCTTGAAGTATCCCTGGTGACTAGCCAAAGGTGTGTCATGAAAGGCCCTCAATATCCTCTCCTTAGTTTTTGACCCTGGCACTAAGAAGATCCTATTCTTGTAATAAATCAATTCATCAACAACCTTGTACCTGTTATCATCCACTAACTTATCCAAAATCTTGGTGGCAAATGAATCTTTAGCATACTCTAAAATTATGGAGACTTTCCAATTAGCAGAGATAGATGATAAGGAACACAAAGTGGGCTTTCTTGAGAGAGCATCAGCAACCACATTATTCTTTCCTTTCATGTATTCAATATCAAAATCATAAGCTTGCAATTTGCTTACCCATTTTTGTTGATGATCATTCAAATCCCTTTGGTTCAAGAAGAACCTGAGGCTATTATGGTCTGTCTTTACAATGAATCTCCCACATACCAAATATTGTCTAAACTTATGAATTGCATGCATGATTGCCAACATTTCCTTATCATAGATGGAGTAACCTTTCTCTGATTGATTTAATTTTCAACTCTCAAATGCTATTGGATGTCCCCTTTGAGTTAGGACAGCCCCTATACCTTCTCCAGAAGCATCACATTCAACAACAAAAGGTAAAGAGAAATCTGGAATTGCAAGCATAGGGCATGAACTCATTACCTCCTTAAGCTTATCAAATGTTTTTTGTGCCTCTTCTGTCCAAAAAAAAGCTCCTTTCTTTGTCAAATCAGTCAAGGGGGCAGCAAGCTGAGAAAATCCCTTGGCAAATCTCCTATAGTAGCTACACAACCTGAAGAAACCTCTCAACTGTGTAAGATTAGTGGGTGGAGGCCAATCCAAAATTGCCTGGATTTTTTGTTGATCAACCTGTACTCCTTTAGAGCTTATAATATGTCCCAAATATAGGATCTCTGTCAAACCAAACTCACATTTAGATAGCTTAGCATAGAAGGATTGCTGCTCCAAGATTCCCAAAATAGTGTCTATGTGCTTTAGATGCTCTTCCCATGTTTTACTGTATATCAAGATATCATCAAAAAATACCAAAACAAATTTTTGAAGATGCTGACTAAATACCTTATTCATACAAGATTGGAATGTTGTAGGTGCATTAGTGAGTCCAAATGGCATAACAAGAAATTCAAAGTGCCCATAGTGACATCTGAAAGTAGTCTTTTCCACATCTTCACTCCTCATTCGAATTTGATGGTAGCCTGATCTTAAGTCAATTTTTGAGAAGTATACAGCACCATGTAACTCATCAATGAGTTCATCTATGCATGGTATGGGATACCTATTTTTTATGGTATTCTTGTTTAGAGCCCTGTAGTCTATACACATTCTCATTGTACCATCCTTTTTCTTGACAAGTACCACAGATGATGCAAATGGACTAGAGCTAAGCCTTATGAATCCCATGTCCAGGAGTTCTTTAATAATTTTTTCAATTTCTTCCTTATAACCTCTTGGATGGTGGTATGGGGTTGTTATAACTGGTTTGGCACCCTGTTCTAACTCTATAACATGCTCAAAACTTCTATCTGGTGGTAATCCTGGAGGCAAATCATTGAAAACTATACTATGCTTATCAAGAATATTTTGAATTTCAAAATGGAAATTACCTTGATTCTTTGGAGAGCTTGTTGGTTGGATTATGACTCCTGTTGCCCATGTTACTTGTCCTCTTCGAAAAGTCCTCTCCATCCTCTTTGCAAAGACCGCCTTAGGTGCTCCATTCGATAACCCTCTCAATATGACTTCTTTCCCATTGGAATGAAATTTAAACTCCATAGTTTGATGGTTCATGTAATAGCCTCCGATAGAGTGCAACCATTGAACACCCAATACAAGATCTGTCTCCCCAATACCAACCACATAGAAGTCATCACATAACTCATAATCTCCTAAGGACATCTTGAGTTGTTTCACCACCCGTGTGCAAGGCATAGTGAATCCATCAGCTACAGTAACATTGAATCCCTCAAAATCTTCTACTTTAAGCCCTCTTTTCATGACAAATCCCTCATCAATAAAATTGTGAGTTGCCCCACTATCAAGAAGAACAGTCAACCTTTGCCCTGCTAGTACCCCTCGAATTCAGAAGGGATGGTATCTTGGGACTCCTGATAATGCTGCTAAAGTGCCATCCTTGCTGATTTCTTTTACTTTCTTTCTTCTACCTCCTCCTTAGTATCATGAAATTCCTCATGCTCATCTGAATCAGATTCTGAAGCAACTTCAATATAGTGCACTTGACCTTTCCCCAAACATCTGTGTCCAGGAACCCATGGTTCTCTACAAGTAAAACAAAGCTTTTTCCTTCATAATTCACTCCTAGTCTCTTCATCTACCTTCTTTTTTGCCACATTTGTCACATCTTTTGGTGGTAGTGTTGGGAAAGTCTTTTTCTGAAAATTTCTCTTATGTTGCCAAAGATTTGGGGGTTTTTGATTAGTGATTGATTTCATAGGCATGCAAGTTTCAAGTTGCAAGCTTCTTTTGATAGCTTCCTATAAGGTTGAGGGTGAGAAAGCCTTAACCAAACCCTTAACAGAATCTTCTAAACCATCAAGAAAAAGATAAAGGATCCTCTTTTCACTCATATCAGGTACCATAACAGCCACTTTTTGAAATTCTTCTATATACTCATTAACTGATTTGGTTTGCTTCAACTTTGACAATTCTTTAAAGTACTCTTCATCATCCTTGAGGTCAAATCTATCTATCACCCTTTGACTGAAATCTTCAAATGTAGTTACCTGATCATGACCTTGAGTAGTCATTCCATGATACCACCAATCATAGGCTGCATCTTCCAAGTGTAGACTTGCAAATTGAATAACATCACTCTCTTTCATGGGGTTAAGTGTGAAGAAAGTTTGTAATTTTTGTAGCCATGCTCTAGCTGAAATTTTATTTGTTCCATCAAAAGTAGGTGCTGTAAACTTGCTTATTTTATTTTTGAGCTCTCTTCCACTTGTGTCATGCTCCCTCCTATTCTCTTTCTTGGGCATCAAAGTGTTCATCATATCCACATATTCTCTAAAAGGAACTGAACTATGAAAGTCATCATCTAAGCCATTGTAAGTAGCTCTTAATGTAATCAAATTACCTGTAACCTCTTCCACTGGATTAATGGCTAGATTTGGTACTGGTGGCTCATTTGCAGACAAGAAAATAGATTTGGTTGATTTAGATGGTGTGGATCTCCCATTTCTTGGCTCCTCTGAAGTGCTCCCTTTCTCATTAATAGATGCAATCCCTTGTAATTTTTCTGTCAATATTCGCAAAGCCTCTCTAGTTTCCGCCAAACCATCCACTGTTTTCTTTTGAGTATTTTGGATGTCTTGGAAGAATTTCTTTGCCATCTCATCTGGATCAGCCATACTTTTTTCTTCCTTGGATTTTGTACTTTTGCTTTCAACTGGGGGTTTGATCAAAATTTCTTTATTCTTTTCTCGCTGCAAATATCTTTTTTCTCTTTCACTTAGTTGCATGTAATCATAAAATATGACATGCAAGATCTGGGTAGTTATCAAAACTTGACATGCAAGATTTGGGTAGTTGTTAAAACTGACATGCAACTTTTACAAACCCTCAGGCTGGAAAGATCACGTGCTTTGATACCACTGTAATGTCCCTTTACTAATTTTTTATGATATTTCCAGCCTCAAATCAGAACTTTAAAATCAAACAACCAATATTACAAAGATCTGCCAATTTCTCAATAAAACCCAAATCAGGTATGTCCAAATTAGTGCCAAAAACTTCACAACTTCACAAATTATTAATAAATCTGAAAATGGACATTTTTATAGAAATTTCAGCAGCATAACAACCTACAAAATGACATTTCTATATTTTTATAGCCTTTACACAACATCTCACAAATGTAGGGCAAAACTATGCTCAATCAGGCTCCCGAAATTAACACCAAAAATGCCCGAAAACACCACAAAACACTCATAAACTATCTCAGAAGTTTAATCACGACCCAATACATATATTCAGCTCTATTTTAACATCATAAAGTCTAAAATATAGCAGCAAACCAAACTGATATGAAACACTCAACTGAAAACCCAAACTCAAACCAAAAACAACCCCGAAAACACCCAAATCGGCACTATTCAGCACAAAGCCAAACTCTGTATGAGCATGCACATGGAATGGCTTCAAACTCCTATCCTTAGCCTTCCTATAAACCTGAAAACTCCCATTCTTAGGTCTTATTCTCCACAGGTTTGGCAGCCTCTGAAGAACAACAAGAAAATTAGCAAGAATCAAGATGTAGAATGAGCCCAAAATGCCTCCAAACCCCTTTTAAAGAGGGCATAACCCTAACTCACGTCCAAGAGGGGTTAATAAAATATAATTTAATAATAATTTTTATTTATTAGTCCATTGATTTCCAAAGATTAGCCCCTTTTTCTGAAATTTTACCTTTTTGGAGCCTGCCTGCCTTAACAAAGTTTTTTTTTTTTTTTAATTATTTGAATAGGGGACATGACATAATGAGTGCTTATGACAAAGTGGGTTCTAAATCACACAAAAAATATAGTAATATCACAAGACGAGTACTTACATCAACAATAGTAATTAGCCAAATGAAGAAAGCTTGACTAATGAGAAAGACAAGCAAAACATTAAAAATTGGTAGAGGTACTCTAATGAGAGCCATGCTAAGGTGTGAGAGATTGAAAGATCCAACAAAAAAATAGTTATGGACATTTGGTGGTAGACTACTACAAAAGGATAAAAAAATTAGTGAAGCTTTGAAATCATTGATTGAAGATATTTGGAAAAATAACACGTGTTTCCCTTAATCAAAGAGATGTAAGAAGGAGGATTGGTAGCCAAAATTGCAGCCCACATGCAAAACATTTTTTGGACTCAACTCAGACACATTTTTTTGCAAAATTTATTGGTATATATCCTCAAATTTGAATAAGTCAAAGATTTTTTGAGATGGGTATACCTTTTTATGTCAAGATAAATCACACACACATAACTTATTGTTGTAGGATACATATTGAATTTTTTAATCATTTTGATGTTTTAAGGCATATATGTGTGTTTTTGCATTCTAATTTTGTTTTGTAGGATTGTGACATGAATGAGCCACCAAGATCTTCAAGGGAATTCATATCCAACATTTTATGTGAAATAGGGGATGACCAATAATTTTACAAGACATCATGCTTGGATGGTACATGCTTATTTTGTGGTTCTTTGCAACTTTTATCAACTTGTCAACATATGGATAGTACACGTGCAATTGGAAATGAAATAGTAGATTACAAAAAATTTAAGATAGTGATATATGCTCTAAAAGATGGGAAATAGGGAAAAATATGTGATTTAGTCATTGAAAAGATTCCAGTGTATGAGTTCATGAATATTTCTCATGAAAAGATTATTTACGAGTATGCAAGACATACACATAGAGCTTGATGGTTGGATTTGCAATTCAAGTTGTGCAAGGATGCATTTTCACTAGATACCATTGTTTAAGTTGTAGATTTCACAAAGAACTACACACTACAACCACAAAATGAGGTGAAAAAAAAGTATTATACTTCTCAACAAGTTTCCATATTTGTTCACATAACATTCATGCATTCACCTACAAGTATAGAGGATGAGAGGAATATTTTGAGGGAGTTCCATTTTTACATCAGTGATGATCAATCACATTCTACAGAGTTTGTACAGGGTTGTTTTCAACTATTTTATGGAGATTTGGCTAATAGGGGCATCACGTATCATCAACACATTATTTGGTTAGACAATTGCGCATCTCAATTCAAGAATGAATGGATGTTCTATTGGTTGAGTAGCATGCACAAGTTGTGTAGAATTCAATATATGTGTAATTTCATAGAGGTTGGTCATGGAAAGGGAGAGCACGATGGTGTAGGCCTATGCATCAAAAGAGCCTTAGCTCGTTAAGAACTAAAGTACAAAGATGGAGCAATATTGATAGATGCAAAATCCATCATCCAGTGGTGTAACACTACAATGGGTCCAAGTAAGGAAGGTGAGTCTATGGTTCATAGATTTTTTTGGTTGATAGATAATACTAACATTGCACTATACCAAGAATGTTGCACACTAATAGGATCCAGTGAGTTGCACTCTTTTAGAAGCTCTGATGCAAGTTCATAGGGTATCCACACACGAAAAATGACATGCTATTGTCCATCATGTGCAGATGAAAATTGGGATGACTGTGAGCCGACTGAACGGGTGGACGAATGGGAAATACAGGTTTTGGACCCAATTGACACCTATTGTCCTCCACAATCATTGGAAATGATAGAGATGGATTCATCTATTGACTTTGACTACTTGTCTGATCTAGTGCAACTTGCTAATATATATATATATATATATATATATATATACATATGCATATACATATACATATACATATACATATACATATACATATATATCTTTGTAATTTTAATATGTAACTTTATAACTTTTACCTAAGTTTTATCTGAATTAATGACTATATTTTGTACATTTATCATTGTAGGCCATGTTTTTGCTATTATTGCACCTGAAGACAATGAAGAAGGGATAGATTATTATTTGTGTCATTGTGTCCAAGCCAAACAAAAATTAGATCACTTGGTTATAGATAGTGAAGGTTTAGAGTACCATGTCGATGCAGGGGTTGTAACCGACACATGGCTTAGATGATATTCTATGAAGAAACCTAACTTGTGGTTATTCAAGGATTGACAAACAGAGAGGAAGATTCTTCATTATTCAAACTTTTTTGTCGCATCAAATGTCCACTTGATAAAATATGGTAGAAAACCACATAATAAGATTCTTTGAAAAGTTCACAAGTTAGACCACGAGGCAATACTTGAGAAATTAAAATGTAGAGGAGATCCAATTGACTCATTAGATTGAATATGGAGAGAGGGAGAGAGAGAAAGAGTGATCAATTGGATCCAAAAACAATGTTTCAACCTCTCTCCCAAGACTATCCACATGACAAGGTGGACCGTATTGTTATGATGTGTAAGTGATGAGATAAGTTTAAATCATAGATTTTATGTTTTGATTTGTTTAGAATCTAGATACATTATTTGAATTTATATTAGATTCTTTAATAGGACCCATTTTCAAATTAGTCATTTGAATAAGTGAAAGTTTAGAATTTGTTGTTTAGATCAAAATCTAATGAAAGAACATGAAAATTGTTAGAATGTGAATGCTTTGTGATGTAAAGTCATGATTGTGTGCATGTAAAAATTGTTACCAATAATGATATTATGAGTAACATGATTTTATCTTTTAATAAAATTCAAGAGCAATCTAGTAGTTGAAATGCTGAAAGTGAGTTTGCTAATAGAGGGACATTTAGAGGTAGAAGATCCAATGGAAAAGGAATGTCTAGTGGAAGAGGGCCTAGTGTGTTCACTAGTAAGTGCTTTACTTGTAACCAAGTAGGACATTAGTCCTTTAGATGCCCTGAAAAGAACAAACAAGGATATTACATTGATTTGGTTATGTTCCTTCTTACAATTTTTATTACCTTATGTGTTTTGGGTTCAAATTTGAAAACAAGACACTCTCATGTGTCCTTTCTTAAATTATTGATGCAGTGTCACAGAAAATAATTCTTTTCAAATTAGTTTCTTTCTAGAGTTGACCAATATGAAATATTATTAGTATATTCTAAAACAAGTAAGAGAACCTATAAATGATGCCTCTTTTTCTTTCAGTTATCTTCATTCCTCTAACAACGATCTCAATCTCAGCACTAAAGATAATGCACAGTACAAATCTACTCATGCAAACTATTATTATTATTTCTAAGAAAGAGATGGAAAAATAAAAGTAATCCAACAGGAAGTAAAATAAAAATAGTTGAAACAATCAAGGGAAGTTAGCCATGTGGGACCTTTATATACTTCACCACAATGTTATAAATGTATATATTGTTGCCTCATGAGTACCCTCTTTTAAGTGCCTCTTCACCTTCCATGTGACCATGGTCTATTCCTTAACTTCTATCACACTCCAAATGTGTGCTCTTTTAATGCCCTTGAATTAATTAAATAATTCATTATTATTATTATTGTATACACAATGTTGCTTTTAATTGCCCATGATCACTTGATGTTTTAACTAGAGCATTTGCTAACTTTTAACCTAGCAGCAATTTCCAATTCCTTTTGAATGTTTTAAAATTTAATCAAAGTCACTATTTTGCACATCCACATAACAGTCACAATTTTTAATACTTTTACCTAACAGTTATATTGATCTCTTTAATGTAGAGGATCCATTTTATGGGATCAAGGGCCCTGAGACCATGAAATGGCAATGATTAACCTTGTAGTATATAAATCTAACATTTTATATGTAGAGAAATGGATGGGAATGTGAACAAGCTAAAAAAAAATCCTAGTTTACTTGGGGGCACAAGGCAATAAATATTCTTCCATTTTAGAATTAATAACTTAGCATTCGTATTTTGCATTTTTTATTTCAAATGAAATTGATTTGAATCATGTTTTCAATGATGCTTGTATTTTCAGTATTTGAATTCAATTCCTGCACAATATTTATGAAAGACATCTAACCAAATTTTTAAAAATAGATGTAACAAGGATCAAGACATTATTCATGCTTAGTGTTTCCTTTGATAGAAGAACATAAGTAGGGATAAATATGATGAACTTTTCCTCTTGGAATCTATTTTTCTTTGAGCTTGTGTTTCTATCCATTCTGAGTTAACTGATTTTTATCATGAATTGTTATTCTCATTCATACTTTACAATATCTTTTATTGTTCAATGATGGTGAAACCTGTAAATCAGTAGGTGACCTAAGAGTACATTTATGGAAGTTAGAAATAAGTGAACAAAGCTTCAATATCATTTCCCTGAAGCCAACCAACATGCAAGAAATTACTAGTAGCTGGTGCTTCTTCTTTTTTCTTTTTTTTTGTAATACACTATAACTCTACAATAGGATTTTGACAATAAATGGTAGTTCTCACCATTGTTTAAAATTAGTTTATCTTTATTATCTTCAGTAGAGATGAGGTAGTTTTTAATAGGAATGATTAAGTTTTAGGTTGAAATGATTTTAGGATTTTCTTCAGGTGTGATGGTCTATCCAAAAGATGTAGAATTAACTCTATAAAAATTATCTTGCTTGAATAGAAAACATCTCTCAGTGAAACAAAGATTTTGCATTCCCCTTCACCCTATGGCCAACATCAAAGTTTGAAAAAAGGATGATTTTAGTGGGTTTTGTTTTAGAATCTATTATAGCAACAATCCCTCTTTCTTGGGTATAGGAGGAGGTAAAAACTATTGAAAGAGTGCAATGGTGTTCAAAAGGTTCATTATTTTTTTTTCAGCATTTGGTGTCTTTACTTGCTATAATGATTTATGAGAAATCCATTCAAAAATTAGATTAAGCTTCTTAGAATTGCTATAGTAGATTACTACTATCATCTATATTAGGCTCTAAAAGGGTTGAACTGTTTCCATATTATATGAAATTTAAGTTTTACGATAAAATGATAGATGTTTTACCATGATTCTTGGATCAAATTTTCCAAGAACAATGTGGCTGGTCTGGGACCAAACTAAATTGTAATAGGCCTGAAACATTGATGAGGTCTATTGAGAATGTTCAATGTAAAATTTTAAAAAATAGTATAAATTTCTTCTAGGAAGATAGTTTTGAAAAAGTTTATTTTGACTAAATCTAATGAAGTAACTAGGTGAAGGATAGATGTAGTAAGATTTGAGATTTTTCTATACTTTAATGTCAAGAAAATGAAGCAATTAGCTATCTATCATTAGCCAAGTCATGGAAGGTTAAAGCATTTAGTTTCATATTCTATCTTTCATTACTCAAGTCAACCAAGTTACTCCTTAGACCATTCAACCACCCTTCTCAATCTGTAGAGCACATGGGAAAATGAAAATGTATTAGTTTTGAGCCAATAAACTAGTAAATTTTATTGAAATAAGCAAAAACAACCAACCTGTTCTACTGGGAAGGTTGGAGCATACATTTATAAGCATGTTTGACCAATCAACTACCTAGGGAACAATTATAATTGGTTCAAACTCCTTCATTAGCAATATGCAACTTTTAAGCAAAAATTACTTTGTAGCTTTTGAAAATTGCATAGCAACTTTTTTGTTGCATTTGCAATTTTGATTGAAATTGACTATCTAGGACCTCTAAACTATTCTAGGACCTTTATTAACCTAATATAAGGCGTTTTCACCTATTACCTAATTACTTAATGCCCTATAGGCCTTGGGGGTTACCAAATGAGCCTCAAGCCTTTACAAATGGGCTTATAACATCATGAAATTATTCCTAACATCCTAAAACCTTATTGTCTTTCTCATGAATCCTTTAGGAATGTGGTGCAGTGTAGGATCCTTGTGGAATACCCAATGATGACTTTTGTGCTATTGGAGGGCTACTAATTTTTCATAAGTTCTTCTCCTATTAAAAAAAATGGTTCTAAGGTCTTTTATGCCTTTTTCAAGTTTGATTGTAGCATTTTTGCTTATTTCTTGCAATTTGACCCTATTGTGTGAACCCTTGACAACTTCGGTATTTCTATAAACTAGTTGATTCATGAGATCATAGGGGTCTAGTAATCTCTTAAAGTCTTATTAGGAGTCTTAGGAGATGTTGGTATCTTTAGAGGTCATAATAAGGTCACAAAAAGCAAATAAGTTGCATAACTAGAACAAGAATGCAACATTTATGCATATAATAAGGATTATTGTTTGTAATGGTTTGCTCCAACAGTCAAAACCTTTGAAAATTGGTTGGAATAGTTGGAGGAAGGTCTTCATAAGCCCTTACAGGTGGGTGGAAGGCATAGATGTACTTTTTCTTTGAAATCAATAAAGAAAATCATCATTTTCTTGCAAAAAAAGCTATTTTTCCATAAATTGTAAGGATTGTATGAATTAGGGGGCCTAGAGAGTTAGTTTTTATTGAAGTTTTCTGAATCACCTTTCAAATGAGCCTACACTAAGCTCTTGAAACATTGGGAGGTGCAAGATATAAGGTTTTTTGTGAAAGTTGCTTTCAAACCCTCACTACCTAGGGGTTTGAACAAAAATGTTGATTTCTCCCATTTCCACCATTGGAAAATTTTGATTTTTGGTGGAATGGGAGGTTTTCATATGTACTTATGATTTTGGTGGTTTCTAGGCTGGAGATGATGGTGGTTGTATGGAATTTGCATTAAAGAGTTGGCATTATCATGTGACAACTTTGTTGCATTATGAAACTCGTGGATTTGCATGTCTTGGGTTTTGTGCTAGTAAATGAAACTCTGGAATTTTCCTTTCCTTGTCATTATCTAACTATTTGAGGTTTTTTTTGGTCTTTCCCATTGGATTTTTGGTACTTCCTTCATTAAGGTGACCTAATTGAAGGAATTAGGCCTATAGAACAGTCTAGTTTTGGAAGGCTTGTAGTTGGTGTTAGAACTTGTCCTTTTTGGGATTTAACAAATTCCATAAAGGGTATTTGAAATGCCAATTAGTTCTTGAGGTCCTTTGGATGATATTGTATTTGTTGTACATTTTGTCTTTGGAAGGGTTAGTAGCATCGAAAGCTACATTATCTAGATAGAGTTAAGAAATCTGAGTTTTGGTTGCTATTTGGCCATGGTTAGTTGGTATTAGTGTCATGGTGAACCCCTTAAATATGATGATTAACCTTTTTGGTGAGAATTTACCACTCTTGGGTGTTGAGTCAAGTTTCTAAGTGTCAAGTTATATAGATTAATGCTGATCAATTAGTATTGTCTTTCTCTAACGGTGTAGAAGTTTTTGGTGTATGTCTGTCCTTTTGGATTGAAACCAGCATTGTGCTTAACATACCCTAACCTCTGCACCAGATTATAACATCATGAAATTATTCCTAACATCCTAAAACCTTATTGTCTTGCTAATGAATCATTTAGGAAGGTGGTGTAGTGCAAGATCCTTGTGGAATACCCCATGATGACTTTTTTGCTATTGGAGGGCTATTAATTTGTCAATTAGGTCTCTTAAGACACCTTGGAAGAATTAGGCATTGGGAGTTGGGTATACCCAAGTGGATGGTTAAATCCAATTGAATTCACATTATATAACTCATAAAAGTCTTATTTAACCCTTGGTTAAGGTCTTTGCATATTTAGAGTTATTTTGAGTCATATGGAGTTTGTAGGTGTTTTTGGAAACTTGGATAACTTTCTTCCTTGAAGAAGTTTGGAAGTGGAGTAAATCTTGTGGATCCAAAGGTGTGGAGTTCAATGGGTTAAGCCTTTTGAATGATTTTCCTCTGTTAAAAGATTGAGTGGGTTGGGTTATTGTTTTAGTTACACTTGAGGAAGATATAAGGGCATTGTTTCAAAGCAAAGGGATAGTTAGTTGTTTCTAAATCAAATCATTGGTTGAACACTGACCTCTACATCACTTAAGGTACCATCTCTACTTATAATTGAACAAACTATATCATTCACTCTCTACATAAACTATGCTAATTCTTCATTTTTAGGTCACCAAAGAAGAGGGCTAATAAAGTCGAAGCACCAGTGATAAAGGGTGAGATGCCAAATCATCTACAAAATGGTATTATCAATTCACATCCTCAATGTTTATTAGTGCTTTTTGTTCAAGTACCATTGTGTGTTAATCATATATAGTATATAGACAATCAATTTACACTTCCATAAAATGGTTCCTATGTTAACAACTTTTACTATATTTCTTGATTTTGTTCCAGCATTTAATGTGATTATAATATTGGTTTGTAACTAAAGGAGGACAAATAAAAAAGTGTAAACAAGTTGCATCTATGAACACACCTACAAATGGAAGTGGAAGAAAATTTAAGGGAGCTAAGGAAGTAAAAACTCTAACAGATTAGGACCAAATAAGGATATCATCATATACATGTGCAAGGAGTTCAAATGACGAACCTTTGGTATGTAAACTCCAAAAAACTATTTTTGGTTTTAAACTAAACTTGAGTATGCATTTGACTTATTTATCCTAAAAATGTAGAATGCATGGAGATCACGTGCATGCATTCATTAGTAGACTTTCGGAGTCAGGCTTCACTTCAAAAATATATGAAGAACATGCATAGGTATTGAACTTCTCAGATTGCTTAACATACCCCTCAACCTTAAAAATAGTTTTTACAAAGACAATACAAGGCATTTCACAAGACATTGCAGTGATCCTTCATATCACTACCTTCCTAAGTGGCTCATGATGGAGGTTATAATGTTTTAGAATGTTAGGACTAATTTCAAGTTGATATCAACCCATTTGTAAAGGCTTGAGACTCATTGATGTTTCTATAAACCTTGAGTCCTTAAGACCTATAGGGAATTTAGTATCTAGGGAAATAGGTAGAAATACCTTAAATATTGTTAATCATTTTGGTACTATTCAGTCTTTGAAAAATCTGATTTTGAGACAGTTTTGTATAGATTTCATGTTGTGAATGTCATTCTATGAATGTAGCACTTTGATTCTCATATAATGGCATCTTATTACCATACATAATATCAATTTAACATGTATAGTATCTTACAAATATTGGAAATGCAATTTTGATTAATTTATGTGGTGATCACCATAAAGAGGACTAAGAAAATAAGTGAATTTGGAGGATAGGCTGAAGGTTAGAGAGTTTTGGCCAAATAAGGGCACTATTTTATGATGGAATGTGTATAGAAATTTTGTATACAAGGTGTTTTTTGGGCGTTCATTTTGCATGAGGTCAATGGCAGGAATCCATAGTGTAATTCCTCTCTTGAAAAGAAAATCTTTTAAAGGATCCACTCCAAGGTTTAGTGTTTGTCTTGCAACGTACCAAAATCCACTCAGTTGAAGATAAATGTGAATGTTCATGACGAGGCCTTTGTTGGTTCCAAAAACTCTTTTACCTTGGAATCAAGTGAAATCTGTTCATTGTCTCAAAATATCACACCAAAAGAACAATATTTTTCTATTTTTCTATTTTGCAATGAATGCAACTCTAATAATGCAGCTACTATGAGGTCCTATTCTAACAGGGGGGGTCAGCAAGGAAAATAACAAAACTGAAAGCAAGTAACATGAAATCAAATAACTTGAAAGTGAAATTCCTAAATGGACATAAGCTACAGAACACAACACGCTATGAGAAAACCAATGAAAACAGGAGCAGTGCTTCCTAGAATCCACTGATGCAATCATCGGTGGGAATCTCTAACAAATCGAATAATGTTTCACTCTTCATCAAATTGCAAGGCCACGGGAAGTGTGCTCATGTGAGACAAAAAGCTATGTAGACACAATCGGGTGATCTCTTCTCAAGCTTGTTACATCAATGAAATTCATATATCTATAGCAAACACCAGAACTAAAAGATCACACAACCAGAAAAAATGCAATAAACCTTTGGCTCAATCATAATCTCATGAATAAAATCCACAAAACAATGACACATTTAGGCAAGAATAACTACACTCAAAATGCTAGCACCAAAAGCATAACTTTATTGCATAATAACGGCAGCCCTTTTTACATTTTACAATAGGGTATTTATAAGAAATCGTCTCCTCAATTTGTATTGAGAGTGAGAGATATCTTGATGCAATAAAATGCTTTTTAATAATAAAAGCAAACTAAATATATACAAACTATCAATCTAACTAGTGCTTAGAGGGACTCCATCCATATTTTATTCATTAATTGGATGCATGAGCACTTTACATGTCAAAAACAATGAAAGCACGAGAGAAAAAGTAGGAGGAAGCCATCAGTCAAAGTAGAAGTTCATGAAGACACCAAAAATAGAAGTTGCCACTTCACTAGGCGTGTGTCAGTGTTAAACTTGTCATCAGAATGTGCTCTCAATGCATGGAAAGTGATATTTTTGGAACTGGCAGTCAACTGTCAGTGTACCTCTGAATTGCGGAGCTACAGACCTGTGGAGCGATGTACCTAAGAACCTACGGAATTGCAGAGCTCATTTTGCCAAAAAATAAAAGTTCTCAATTTTGAAAATAGTTTCTGGGTTTTTCTCAAATGAGTTTTGAGATTACTTTTTGTATATGCTCCATGCCCCTTTCTAATGATTTACACCCTCTTTATAGCCAATTACTTTCATAAACTTGCACTTTCTCTGCTTCTTCAATAAAAAATCTCAAGGCACCTACATTGAATCTTGTCCCCAATAGCTGCATAAGATGAGGAACCTGATTTTCTTTATGTGTCCAACCTCTGTATCTTTGACCTTTGTCTTCTCTCCACTTGTCTAATCCTTCTATTTTAGGGACTAAAATTAGATCTTTAGTTCTTCTTTCCAATGGTGTAAGCGGTTCTGAATTCTGAGCCTGAGTCAAAAGTTATGACCTCGACAAGTTGAGGATGCCATTTTTACCTACAAAAGAAGCAAACATTAGTCCATAGAGTTAACAATGCATAGCAAAGACACACTAGTTACTCAAACAAAACTAGAGATGAATCTTGAAATCTGGCTAAGTCTGAAATCTTGAACCCCTAAATTTTAGCTAAGTCTGAATTCCTGAAGCCCTAAAATTTGGTTAAGTCTGGATTTTTGAAGCCCTAAAATTTGGCTAAGTCTGGATTTTTGAAGCCCTGAAATTTTCTAAAATCTTTACCTTATCTCCGGGAGGTCTGAAACCTATCTCAAAAGATTCGTCGCATATATTAAAATATATCTTAAGTATAAGGAATTGTGAGTTTGGGAGTCAAAAAAAAAGGGGGGTCCCCATTTCTAGTGAGGAATGGGGCATGTGTTGTGGACACCACAATAGTGTTCCAACCTTTATTTGTTGTAGAAAACTTTGGGAAGCATGACATTGAGGAAGCCCTAAATTTAAGGGTTTCAAGGGTACAATTTGGTGCTTTGGTACCTAGAAACCTCTTGGAGTCAAATTGACTTCATATTACTTTGATTTTAACCTATTGATGACACTATACATAGATTTGGAGCCTAGGAGTTAGAATGGTTAGCAATACCTTTGTGAATGCATGAGAATTAGGCCTTAAAAATCTAAGAAATAGTGAAAATAGTCATATACCTTCTAAAGAAACCTACCCTATCCTTTTGATATGTTAAGGTACTCCATAAAGGTACTAAAATATATGAAAAGTCCTTGTGAGTGCTATTGTAGGGCTACAAGGCATGCTATTAGACCTAGTTTGAGGATTATTGAAGTTTTGGTGTCTAAACCATTGAAGAAAATCTAAAAGATATTCAAGTACCTTGGATTGCATATTTTAGGGCTATCAAATCACATCATAAGACTTGTTGGTGGATAATTTAGCATTTCACTTATTGAAGGCACTTTTGGTCACTAGATTCAATTATGCATTTGATTGAGTTTGTATTTGGACCTTTGATCCACCATATTCTACCCTAGAAGTGGAGTCCACTATACATGCCCAACCCTCAAACCTAGGGTTCTCAACTAACTTAGATCAATCACAACTTCTTAGGGACTCCCCTTCTCCAATTGGCCTAAAAAGGAAAACTCTCCCATAGATGGGTTTAGAACTCAACTTTCCTGATAAAAAAGGTTTTTGTGGACCTAATCTCTCAAAAACACCCAACTTTAACATTCTCAAACCCCCAACAACTGATTTGCATAATTGTTATTAACATTTCTAATAGGGCTAATCCTAGATTTCTTGGTCAAACTCCCAAACTTTTCATAGGGCCACACTATCTTTTCACCTCTTTAGACACCGTTTAACCACCTCTTAGAGATTCCAAAAGGTCAAACTCTAACTTTGTTCTAGCACCAACTAACACCCGCTTTGAGTCATAGACCTAATTAGCCAAATTATCTTGGTTCACAAAGGAAGTATGAGTAAATGGGTTCATAGACTAGGCTCCACCCCTTGGAACTCTTATTCACATCCAATTAATCCTCCTAAACCCTTCACCTAGGTCAAATCAATCAGTTTGGTAGCCTAGACCTTCTTTCTTCTTCAAATCTAGACAAGACATTTAGCAATGTTCAATCTAGGGCTTGCTAGTAAAAATAGGTAATATACACCTATAGTTCTAAATCTCTACCATCTTGAATTACCCTCTCCTAACTTGTATTCCCCAAAGTGGCATTGAAATCCCATAGTCAAATTGCAAGTTAGGAGGCCATCTTGAAGAAACCCTTAGATTTAGGGTAAATCTGGCCAACCTCTACAAAAACTGATGTCACTTTTGTTGTAGATAAGATAAAGACATCAAACCAAATGAAATGGAACACTAACTTAATCCTCTATCCAACCATACAAAAATTTCACTCCTACCAATCTATACAGGCCATACAGTATTGAAACAATAGAGAAAAAGATAGAAATTTTGAGTTTTATTCAATGTTTGCTATTCACCCGTTCACACAATGGGTTTCTCCTCTTGTGGAAACCATAAATAGATGTCCTCCAATGGTCACAACCACTTATCAACACTAACACTAATCATTTTCACCACTAATCAACAAGAACACTAAAATATTGAACTCAATCATAACAAAAGATAGATTATTATACTCAAACTCATGAAAAACACTAGCTCATTGATCAAGTTGATCACATATAAGTACATATATCTAGTATGGTTGGATAGCTTTGTGAATCTTCTTTTTGTTGCACTTAGAATGAGGTTCTAATTTTCTCTACAACTCAAGATATTCCCATTTTACTAACTGTTGGCCCCATTTTGTGTCATTGCCTAGGGTTTCATCTATGCCCCCATTTTGTGCCATTACTAAATGCCATAGGGCTACGATATTTGATGGGGCATATCTCAGAGCTTGTGCAAGGTATGTATGTGATTCTAGTTCCTATAGGACCCTATTGTAGAGAAATACAATAATCTCTCTCTCTCTTTGGAGATCATACTCCATTTTGATTTTGTGATGCTGTCTCAGATGATGTTGAAACTTGTAGTGTTGGCCAGTACAAAGTTGTCAACTACTAAATCTCTCTCACCTTTCATCATGGGATCAAACTGTCTACTCTATTAGCTCTAGGTGGCTAGGTAAACCCTATCCCCAACCTCATCCCATCATGTCTAGCATTCAAACATTCTCAGGCACACCAAACCAAAATGTCCCTAAGGGTCACTAAATGCCATAGGGATGCAATCTTTGATAGGGCATATCTTGGAGCTTGTACAAGTTATGGATGTGATTGTAGTTCCTATAGGAATATGTTGCATAGACCTACAATAAGCTCTCTCACTTTTTAGAGATCATACTCCATTTTGACTTTGCAATGCCATCTCTGGTGATGTTCAAACTTGTAGTGTTGGCTAGTACAAAGTTTCTAGCTGCCAAATATCTCTCACCTTTTGTCATGGGATCAAATTGTTTACTCTATTAGCTCTAGTACTGGGTAAACCCTATCCCTAACCTTGTCTCATCTTGCTCAGTGCTCAAACATTATTGGGCATGCTGAACCAGAATGTCCCTAAGGGTCACTAAATGCCATAGTGTTGTGATCTTTGATGGGGCATATCTTGGAGCTCATGTGAGATATGGATGTAATTCTAGTTCCTATAGGACTATGTTTCAGAGACTTACAATAACCTCTCTCTCTTTTTAGAGATCATACTCTATTTTGATTTTGTGATGCCATCTCGGGTGATATTGAAACTTGTAGTGTTGGTTAGTAAAAAGTTGCCAACTACCAAATCTCTCTCACCTTTCATCATGGGATCAAATTGTCTGCTCTGTTAGCTCTAGTTGGCCGAGTAAATCCTAACCCCAACCTCCTCCCATCTCATTCAATTCTCAAACATTCTTGGATGTCAAACTAGAATGTCCCTAAGGGTCACTAAATGCCATAGAGTTGCAATCTTTGACAAGGCATATCTTGGAGCATAAAGCATGGTAGAAGACTTGGAATAGTGCATGATTTGGGATTCACAATTCATTTGGTTTGTGTTTTGATGATCACTAGCATGTGGTATAAAAATTACTACTCCTAGGAGTTCATAGGATGGTGTGGTGTATTGTTTGGATTGGTGAGTGTTAATTGATAAGTAGGAATCCAATGAGTCCTAAGTGTTCTATTCATTCTCATGAGAGATGGGTTCATGCAAACTGCTACTCACGCAACATGGGTCAATGAATTTGACTTAGAAACAACATAGTTGAATCTTGATATAAATATCACAATTTGACATATTGTGGAATATATATGTTACTTATCAATTAACAAGCTTAAGGGGATTACTAATGAATGGTTCATAAGGCACACCACTTGATGAAGCTTTTACAAATGGAGTTGCAAGAAGAGTGGTTTTAACCATGGGGGAAGCTTTTTAGTTAAGTACACTTGAGTTGGAGTAGTACTAGGATGGGTGACCTCCCAAGAAGTATTGGTACTTCACCTTTCTAAGCATCAATTAGATTCAATGAGTGTTAAGTGTTCTATTCATTATCATTAGAGATTAGTTCATGTAAACCACTACTCATGAAACATGGGTCAATGAATTTGTCTCCAATGCTACATAGTTGAATTTTGATAGCAATATCACAATTTGACTTCTTTTAGAAATGTCTCCTACTTATCAATCAATGAGCTTTAGGGGAATTCTAATGAATGGTTCATAAGGCACAACACTTGGTGAAGGTTTTGCAAATTGTGTTGTAAGAAGAGTGGGTTTAACCATAGAGGAAACTTTATAGTTGAGTGTGCTCAAGTGAGAGTAGTACTGGGGTGGGTGACATCTTAGGAAGTCCATGTACCTCAACTCTATGGGAATCACCTAGATCCAATGAATGCTAAGTGTTCTATTCACTCTCATGAGAGATGGGTTCTTGTGTCCCACTACTCGTGAAACATGGGATAATGAGATTGACTAAAAAATTACACACTTGAATTCCATTAGAACTATCACAATTTGACTTTTGAAAAAATATCTAAGCCTACTTATCAATAACATAATTTTCTAGACCATTTGACCTATCCTAGCATATACATAGATATCCAATCTTCATGGTGATAGATTGATTGATTTATGAGGTGCACACATACACAAATAGGAAAATCTATGAGAAGAAGCAAAGTATTTTCTAATAGGAGTGTGCCAGAAAAACCTCCTAAACCATTCAATTATATCCTTTGTCTAGTTCATATTGAAACACACAAATATTCCTAAGGAAATCATACCCCTTTTTGTTTTTTGTTTTGTTAATGATGTTCCTCTTGTCATGATTTTGGATTGATAAGGAATCAAGTCTATAGGGGGTTTGATTGTTTCCTTGTCTCTTAAGTTTTGACAAGATTATCTTATGCATTTGATCTACTTTATGGAATTTTCACAAAATGAGTTGGCATTACCATGTGACAACTCTACTGCATTATGGAACTTGCTAATTTGCATGCCTTTGGGTTTGAACCAATAAGTGAAACTTTAGAATCTGCCTTCCCTTGTCTTAAACTAATCATTGGATGCATTGGTTTGGTCTTTATTACTAGATTTTTGGTACTTCCTTTGTTAAGGTGACCTAATTGGGGAAATTAGGCTTGTATAACAGTCCAATTTTTGAAGGCTTGTAAATGGCTCCAGTACTTGCCCTTTTGGGGATATAACAAACTCAATAAAGGGTACTTGCAATGCTAATTAGTTCTTGAGGTCTTTTGGAAGATATGGTAGTTGTTGCCTAATTTGTATTTGGAAGGGCTAGTAGCCTGGATGTTGCATTATGAGGATGAAGTTATGAAATTAATGTTTGGGTTTCTGTTTGGCCATGGTTCCTTGGTTTTAGTATTGGGATGAACCCCTTAACATGTTGATCAACCTTATTTTTGAGAATCCACCATTCATGAGTGTGAAGCCAAGTTTGCTAGTGTAAAGTTGTATGGATTAATGATGATCCCTTAGTGTTATTGTTGTGTAAAGGTGTAGAAGTTTGGGTGTATAATCTATCTTATTGGATTCACATCAGCAATGTGCTTATTGTACCCTAACCTCTACATCATTCCACCTATAAAATTCTATCTTCTATAAGGTACAACATTGACCAATTGTGCATATAAGGAAATATATGCATTGGAATACATGTGAGTGCTCATTACAATTGGTATTCTATGATGGTAGATCTAACATATGTAATTAATGGAACCTTGAGAATCCTATTAGGCTCTACATCATAACTAAAACTTGGAATTAATGTAATGTATTGTTTTCAGTTTTAGATTTGTTATATGTTTGTAATAATAATTTATGATATATGTTTAGATGCAAAACATAGAAGGAAGGCTTTAAACATTAACAAGAAGATCATAAATCAATATGACAATGACATAAATTGCAAATGATAAATTTTTGGCTATATGTAATAATTTATGATTTGAATTGAATATTTTTTTAAACTCTTGAAGTATGATTATTTCTAATATATATATAAGTTATTTAAAAAGTAAAATAGACTAGTAGTAAATTTAACTTGCTTGTAAGTTTTGTGGCCTATCTACACCTAAAGAATCAAAGGCATCACAAGTCTCAATTTAAATAACTACAATATTACAATAAATCCATCCAGTAATCTAAGAAATCTAGAGAGTAAGTCTTCCTTGTATCCCCCTGGCAAGGAACCTAAGAAATCACATAACTAATAAGGGTAAAAGTGGAATAAATTTTATTCTATTTTTAACACAAAATTGAAGCACATACATTTCATTTTCAATTCTTCTAACATTAAATATTTTTATATAGCTCATTGATTAAATATATGAATATTCTATATTAACTCAACAACCAAGTTCTTATAGGTTCCCAAACATCACTACTAGAAATGCATACATAAGTTCCCATAAGTAAAAACCATCATAAATATATGAACAAGATTTCATTATAAATAATTGAATCCATTATTACAATTAGATAGTGTAAAAATCACATAAGCATACCAAGGATAATCATCCTGATATACCCATTCTTCTTTATTGCAACTAAGCATGTTTACATATACATATTACAAGGACCAGGTAATCATTATATATCATGTTTTCATATACTTCTAACATTTTTCTCCTGCAACATGATCTCTATACAAAATGGATACATAAGTATTATATCATAGTCATGATACAAAAATATGATGTTACAACATCTAGTCACACACAAAAAAAGATGCAAAATTGGAATGTGTGAAGAAAGATCATCCAAGGCTCTTGAAAAACTCTGAAAAAATACTCAATGGATAAAATAATTTCCACCCAACCATGGAACCTTACTGCCCCACTCCCCAAAGCTAGGAGATAACACAAGGCCCCATAGTTGGATACAATTTTTTAATTGTGTGTTCTCTTTGATGTTACACAAATGTCATATTAGTTATCAGATAGAGTCTACCGAGCTCAGATGGTTACCAAAGTGAAATACAAAGTCTACCTAGCATTTCTAGAAGTTACACTATTGAAATAGTTTCTACCGAGCTCACTCAAGTGGTGAAGGATTCTGTGACAGAAGTTAGTTTCTAATAAGCTCACAAGGTCATCAAAGGAAAGATAGTGTCTACCGAGTTCACTCGGTCTCCAAAGGATTTTGCAAAGTTTGTAGTGTTTACCAAGCTTCACTTGGTTAACATTGGAAATCATTTTTGGAGAAATGTTTACCGAGCAAGGTCAGCCAATGAAGGATTTCATTATTTTGGAAAATAAAATTTAATTGTTTCATGTAATGTTTTTAGCCAACTGATATATTGTTTATTGGTAAATGTAACTTTTAAATGAGTCAACTTGACAATTTGTAATGTATAAATAAAAGGTCAAGTTGTGAATTCAAATGTATGGATGGATGAATGAATGAGTGAGTATGCAAGTGAGTTGATTGTGTGAGAAAAAATTGAAGAAGGATCAGATATCCTTGAGGAATAGCAAAGTTGCATTTGATTAGAAAGGATCTAGTGAAGCAGAACAAAGATCTATATCGACAAATTTCAGTTGCATCTCATTCAAGTCACTTATTGTTACTTTCTCACCATTGTAGCAGTAATTCTTAAATCTCTTAACAGAGTTAGTCTAACAACCATTTTTTTAAATCCTTTAACAAGGTGGATAGTTCTACTGAATTGTTTTAAAGTCCTCTAGCAAGGCCACTCCTAGCAAGGTGATTAAATCCTCTAACAAGATCACACCTAACAATGTGTTTTGTAACCTTTAACATGGTTAGCTCCTAATAGGGTTCACTTCAGAAGAGTGAAAATTGGTAGCTAGTTCCTTGCTAGTTTTTCCCATATTGGGTTTCCACATTAAATTTGGTGTCTCTTATGTTCATGTTATTTCCTTTTGCACGCATGTTAATAATTGTGAATCATTAAAGATCAGTAATAAGTTAATACATAGTTCATCTACCGAGTTACATCATTTTTCTGTGTGGCTATTGAGTGACAGTAGTAACTAGTTATTTAAGACATCTAAGGGATTTGTGAAATTTTTTACATGGCAACTAATTCACCCCCCCTCTCAATTACTCCATCTACATTTCCAATAATTGGTATCAGAGCTTCAAGTGCTTGCAGGAAGGATTTCTAGGATATAAGCTAAAGATCAAGATGTCTTACAAGAGGGAAATTCCAAGGCTTAACAGGGGTAAATTTTTAGCATGGCAAGGTCTCATGAGACTCCATCTGGTTTCCATTGGAGATAGGGGATTGAAATATCTAGATGAAGCATATGTAACTTCTTCTGGTACATTATCTGCTAATGACATTGCTGAGAAGAAGATTCATAACACCATGATGATAGACATTGCATCTGTCCTAAGATATGAAGAATTTGATGATGTCAAGGACTACAAAACTACCTTAGAAATGTGGAACAAGTTGAAAGATATCTATGGAGGTGATGATAATGTGAGAAGAGCCAAAGTAGAAATTCTAAGAGGACAATTTGATTAAATGAGGATGAGAGAATGTGAAAACATTGCCAAATATGTTGAAAGAGTCAAAGTAGTTGTTAGTGCAATCAAGGCTTCTGGAGGAGACATTGAGGAGGAAATATTTGTAAGTAAAGTTCTTAAAACATTACTTCCCATTTATGCAATTAGAGTTTTTTTAATTCAAGAAAGAAGATGTGAAGCAAATCATAAGATAAATTTAGAGGCCATAATATGAAGATTGACTACATTTGAGCTAGATAACTATGATAACTATGTTCTAGCTTACAAGAACATTGAATCAGCATTTGAAGCCAAGCTTTCACTAAAACAAAAAGGCAAAAAGATAAAATATTTTTAGTCAAAAAGTGAAGAAGAATAAAAACAGAGTTCTGATAGTGATCTTGAGGTGGTTGAAGCATTGCTAGCAAGGAAATATTCTAGAGGCAGAGCAAAATACAAAGGTAATGTTCCTCTAATCTATTTTTCTTGTGAGGAAATTGGTCATATTGCTGTTAGGTGCCCAAACAAGAAAAACAAGGATGAGAAGAAAGGTCACAAGTGCAATGGTAAGAAAGAATTCAAATCATTCAAGGACACAGGTAAGAAAACATATTTCATGGCTAAGGCTTCCAATGATTCTAATGATGAAGAAGATGAAATTGTTTACATTGCTATGAAAGATGAATCTAACAATGATGAGGAAGAAAAGATGGCACTTATCTCTCATGTGAGCAAAAATGATACATGGATTATAGATAGTTGTTGCTCTCATCATATGACTAGTTATAAAACAAAGTTAGAACATTTTGAAGATTATGATGGTGGTAGTATGAGGTTGGTAATAATAAACCTTATTGCATAAAATGAAGAGGAAGAATCTCACTAACTAGAGAACTTGTATGTGATAATTCATATTGGGTAGAAGGACTAAAACACAATTTGTTGAGTGTGGTATAGCTACTCAATAATGAATTCAAAGTGGAATTCATGCATGAGAAATGATGCAGGAGCATCCAGAGGTATAAGGGAAATCTTGTGTCACCCAAAAAAATGTACTTAGACTTAGTTTCTATTTTATGTCTTTACATTTTTGGATACCCATTTGGCTCAAATAAAGGTTCCAACTCTCATAGTTCAACTATCAGTGCATTTGAAAATCTTGAAAAAATAAGAGCATGTATTTGGGCCATCATTTCAGTAAACTAGAAGTTGTGAATTGGCCAGATGAATGTAATCATGATTTAGAGCATTCCAAAAAAAGAATTAGGTCAATAGGCCCCACGGTTTGAAAGTTATTGCAGTTTTTCGAGTTTTGGAGACCTCCTCAAAATGCTTCAAAGTCAGGTTTGGGGCATTAAATGACCTCGAAAAGGGTCAAAAAATGGGGGACAAGAAAAGCTTGTCCATAGGGCTATAGATCACTTCGAGAGCTTTCCAAAAATGTAAACGGTTTGTCAATCGGAGCTACGGTTCAAAAGTTATGCCTCCCGAAAGTTCGACTACCGTTTCTGGATTCTTCTAGATTTGCACCGACTTCTAACGCAGCTTCTGGAACCTTCTATTTTGTCGGTGGATGCCTACTAGAACTTTCTAGAATGTACTCCTAGTCCTTAAACCTTCGAGGTCTATTTAAGGATATTTCTGGCATTGTAAAAGGCAGTTCGGATTAGAGCTTGAGAGGAGGTGCTAAAAGGAGAAATATTCTCCAGATTTATGCTATTGTAAGCCCATAGGGCATGTTTTGAAGTTTATTTTCTCTGCACTGTTTGTACTAGCTTATTTTCTCAGTTAATATAATTCCCCTTTTCTATTGTGTCCATTCTGTTGTTGGGTTGTAGCCCCATCAAGTGGTATCAGAGCGGGTTTTCCTGAGTGTGTAGACAAAGCGCTGACTGTGAGGCAGTTTGCACCAGGACTGTGTGGTTGTGGGATCGAGTTAGAATATGCCTCCATGAAGAGAGTGTGGTGGAAGGGCCAGAGCTATTGATCCTAAGGAGGTTAGAGCCCTCCAGAGACAAGTACAAGCATTGCAAGAGGAGCTTCGTAGAGGAGCAAATGTTGCCGCAAATGACAATAGTGAGGATGACAATGAAGAGGAAGTAATGCAAGTTGACGGGGAAGTTCTGAATCCTGTAGAGGAAAGGCTTTTTAGGGCCATTACTAAGTTTTGGAAAAGACCTACAATTGAAGTGGGTATATTTTTGAGAAATTTGAAACCAGATGAGTTGATCGATTGGATCAATGAACTGGAAGAATACTTTGAGTATGAGGATATAAGGGACCCAGATAGGGTTAAGTTTGCAAAGGCCAAACTGAAAGGCCATGCCAAAATCTGGTGGCAAGAGATTCAATTGGAAAGACTTAGAAGAGGAAAGGAGAAGATCACAAGATGGGATCGCATGGTGGACAAATTGAAGAAGCAGTTCATTCTTGTGGACTACGAGCTTGATCTGTTTAAGAAGACGCATGGGTTAAAGCAAGCACGAAGATTAGTCCAAGAATATACAGAGGAGTTTTACCGACTCTTGATTAGAGCAGGGCATGCAGAAGAAAATAAGGAGAAGGTTGCTCGTTATATCAGTGGGTGATGACCTAGCATCCAAGAGGAATTAAGTCTGGTAAGAATGACCAGCGTTGAAGAGGCATACCGGTTTTCCCTATGAGTTGAAGAGAAGCTGAATAAAAGGTTTGAAGGAAGACAAAGAGGGCACGGTCAAGGAGGAAGGGGAAGTGGTAGATCATCTGGAGGCCGCAATGAAACCCAAAAGAAAAATGAAGATGTGTGTACTAGCAGAAACCAGAGGAATGAGGGTTTCAATCGCTCCCATGATCAAGACTTTGGAAATCAAAGAGGAAGAGGTAGAGGATGTGGACAAGGAAGAGGAGGCTTCCGTGGTACCTGTTTCCATTGCAATGAAGAAGGTCATCGTGCCTTTGAATGCCCTCAACGACAAGGAAGGACAAATAGGAGAGCTAAGGGCCAAGCTAGGGTTGCTCATGTGGATGAGGATGCACAATCATCATATTCAGAGGATGCAGAAAGAGGAGAGACCTTGGTAAATGAAAGAGTCCTACTAAGTGGTGAGAATGAACCAGGACAATGGAGGAGTTTGTTCCGTACCAGATGCAAGTGTGAGGATAAATATTGTGATGTGATCATTGATGGTGGTAGCATTGATAACTTGGTATCAGAAGAGATGGTCTCTAAGCTGAAGCTCAAGAGGGAGAAACATCCCTAGCCCTATTAGATTTCTTGGGTAAAAGATGATCATAAGGTCCTGGTAAGTGAACAATGTTCAGTAAAATTCAAAATTGGGAGTTACCATGATGAAGTTCTCTATGATGTTATTTCGATGGATGTTTGCCATCTATTGTTGGGTAGACCATGGCAGTTTGATAGACATGCAATACATGATGGACATGCAAACACATACTCTCTGAAAAAGGATGGAGTTTGCCACAAATTGAAGCCCATGAAAAAGGAAGGTGAAAAGGTATGTAGCAGTGCTAGGATTTGTCTTGTTGATGGAAGGAAGTTTTTAGATGGCATGAAACATCAACGTATGTACTATGCTTTGATTCCTAGGAAAGATAAAGAAGGTAGTAGTGAAATACCATTTGAAGTTTTAGATTTACTAAGGGAATTTGGAGATATTATCTCTGATAATATTCCAGATGGATTGCCACTAGTAAGGCAAATCAGTCATCAGATAAATCTAATTCCAGGAGCTAGTTTGCCTAACAAGGCTGCTCATAGGATGACTCCTACTGAAACAGAGGAGCTAAATAGACAGGTTCAGGAGCTATTGAGGAAGGGCTTGATTTGAGAGAGCCTGAGTCCATGTGCAGTATCTACAGTACTTGCACCAAAGAAGGATGGAGAGTGGAGGATGTGTACAGATTCTCGAGCTATAAATAGGATAACCATCAAGTACCGATTTCCTTTACCAAGGATGGATGATCTTATGGACTGCTTGAGTGGAGCTTAGTACTTCAGAAAGATAGATCTGAAGAGTGGCTATCATCATATATGGATTCGAGAAGGAGATGACTGGAAAATAGCCTTCAAGACCAAGGAGGGTCTTTATGAGTGGTTAGTCATGCCCTTTGGATTGATGAACGTTCCAAGCACTTTCATGCGGTTCATGAATGAGGTACTTAAGAAGTTCTTGGGAAAATTTGTTATTGTCTATTTGGATGATATTTTAATTTTCAGCAAGACTTTGGAAGAACATTTACTGCATATTCGTAGTGTCCTTGAAAGGCTAAGGGAAGAGAAACTGTTAATTAATCTAAAGAAGTGTGTCTTTGCAAAAAGGGAGTTAGTCTATTTGGGATTTGTTATATCACCTGAAGGTCTCAAAATGGATCCAGAGAAGGTAAAAGCCATCTTGGAATGGCCTACTCCAAGGTCTGCTACTGAGGTAAGATCATTTCATGGTCTGGTTAGTTTTTACAGGAAGTTTATTAAGAATTTCAGTGGCATATGTGCACCTCTAACTGATACGATAAGAGGGGATAGAAAAGAGTTCAAATGGACTGCAGCAGCTGCGAGAAATTTTGAATTGCTGAAGAAGAAGGTGACTGAATAGCCTGTGTTGGCACTTCCAAATTTTACAAAAGTATTCCAGGTGGATTGTGATGCTAGTGGTAGCGCTATTGGGGCTGTATTAAGCCAAGAAGGTAAGCCTATTGCATATTTTAGTGAAAAATTGAATGATGCAAAGAAGAAGTATTTTGTTTATGATCAAGAGTTCTATGCAATAGTTCAGGCCTTAAAGAAATGGAGGCATTATTTATTGCCAAAGGAATTTTTTTTGTATACTGATCATCAGGCATTACAGTACCTAAATAGCCAAGGTAAATTGAATCAGAGGCATATGAAGTGGGTAGAATTCTTGCAAAGTTATACATTTGTGTTGAAGCATAGAAGTGGAAAATCTAACAGGGTTGTAGATGCATTAAGTAGGAGACAGTTGTTGCTTACAACAATGCAGGTTGAAGTAGTTGGGTTTGATGAACTCAAGAATTTGTACCCCGAGGAACCTGATTTTGCTGAAGCATGGAAAGCTTGTAAAGAACCTATTGTTGTAGATAGAACCAAGTGGTTAGACTATTTGATTCAGGATGGCATGTTGTTCAAAGGTAGTCAATTGTGCATTCCAAGGAGTTCCATGAGGGAAAATCTAATTAAGGAGAAACACAGTAGAGGGATGGCAGGACATTTTGGTCGGGATAAGACCATTGCCATTCTTAGAGAACATTATTTTTGGCCTCAAATTACACAGGATGTGAAGAAGTTTGTACAGAGTTGTCAGGTTTGTCAAGTTGCCAAGGGGTTTAGTCAAAATACTGGCCTATATCAGCCATTGCCTATTCCATCAATACCATGGGAGGACATAAGTATGGATTTTGTTCTTGGATTACCAAGAACACAAAGGGGTAATGACTTAGTATTCGTGGTGGTTGATAGGTTCTCCAGAATGGCACATTTCATTCCATGCCACAAAACTCATGATGTTGTCCATATTGCAGACTGGTTTTTCAAAGAGGTGGTAAGACTACATGGTCTTCCAAGGAGTATAGTTTCTGACAGAGATACTAAATTTGTGGGGTATTTCTGGAGGAAATTGTGGAAGAAGTTGAGAATAGACTTGAAATTCAGTTCCACGCATCACCCACAAACTGATGGCCAAACAGAAGTGGTAAATAGAAGTCTGGGCAATTTGCTGAGATGTTTAGTTGGAGATAAGCCCAAGGGATGGGATTTGATTCTACCACAGGCAGAGTTTGCTTATAATAACTTTGTAAATAGGAGTACTGGAAAATCATCATTTCAAATTGTATATGGGAATAGCCCAAGGACTGCACTAGAATTGAGTAAGATAGAACAAGGGGAGAGGACAAGTGCTGAAGCTGAGAAATTTTCTGAACACATCAAGCGTCTACATGAGGAGGTTCAAGCACACATTATCAAGATGAATCAAGAGTATAAAGCTAGGACTGATCAAAGGAGAAGACATAAGGAATTCCAAGTAGGGCATCTAGTCATGGTGCACTTACAAAAAGAAAGATTTCCAGTTGGTACTTACAACAAGCTGAAAATGAAGAAATTTGGCTCCTACAAAGTTTTGAAGAAACATAACTCAGGAAATGCATATGAGGTAGAGTTGCCAGATGGTATTCACATTTCTCCCATTTTCAACATTGCAGATTTAACAGAGTATCATGATGATGGTGCAGATGAGGAGCTAGTTTTAGAGCCATGTCCAATTCCTGCTTCTAAGAAGGAGGAGATAGAAGACATTCTAGATCATCGTGTGGGTAGGAATACTAGAAACAGGCAGTATGAAGAGTATTTGGTCAAATGGAAAGGACGACCAATCAAGGACTCAAATTGGATTTCAGTAGCTGAGGTTTCCCATTTTGGATTTCCTCTACCATCCATAAAGTGACAGGGTCACTTTTCAATCTACCCTGGGTGTCTGATGCAGGAGCATCTAGAGGTATAAGGGCAATCCTGCGTCACCCAAAAAAATGTACTTAGACTTAGTTTCTGTTTTATGTCTTTACATTTTTGGATACCCATTTGGCTCAAATAAAGGTTCCAACTCTCATAGTTCAACTATCAATGCTTTTGAAAATTCTAAAAAAATAGGAGCATGTATTTGGGCCATCATTTCGGTAAACTAGAAGGTGTGAATTGGCCAGATGAATGTAATCATGATTTAGAGCATTCCAGAAAAAGAATCAAGTCAATAGGCCCCATGGTTTGAAAGTTATTGCAGTTTTTCGAGTTTTGGAGACCTCCTAAGAATGCTTCAAAATTAGGTTTGGGACATTAAATGACCTTGAAAAGGGTCAAAAAATGGGGGATGATCAAAGCTTGTCCATAGGGCTATAGAGCGCTTTGAGAGCTTTCCAAAAATGTAAACGGTTCATCAATCGGAGCTACGGTTCAAAAGTTATGCCTCCTGAAAGTTCGGCTACCGTTTCTGGATTCTTCTAGATTTGCACCAACTTCTAACGTAGCTTTTGGAACCTTCTATTTTGTCGGTGGATGCCTACTAGCACTTTCTAGAATGTACTCCTAGTCCTTAAACCTTTGGATCTATTTAAGGAGATTTCTGGCATTGTAAAAGGTAGTTTGGATTGGAGCTTGAGAGGAGGTGCTAAAAGGAGAAATATTCTCCAGATTTATGCTATTGTAAGCCCGTAGGGCATGTTTTGAAGTTTATTTTCTCTGCACTATTTGTACTAGCTTATTTTCTCAGTTAATATAATTCCCCTTTTCTATTGTGTCCATTCTGTTGTTGGGTTGTAGCCCCATCAAGAAAGCAAGACTCCTGGATGACAAAGGAAAGCTTATTGGATCAAGCATACAAAAAAAAGGTAACTTGTTCTATCTTGAACTTGGTGAATGTTCATATTTTATTGCTCAAGTTGAAGAAAGTTTGTTATGGCATAGAAGGTTGTGTCATGTGAACTTTTATAACTTGGTGAAAAATAAAAAAATTTAGGAAAGTAAGAGGCATTCCTAGTATAAAGAAACCTAAGGTTGGTCTATGCAAGAATTGTCAAATTGGTAAGATGGGAAAGACTAGCTTTAAAAGTAAGAACTATTGGTCTGAAGAAATTTTAGAAATTGTGCATACTAATTTGTGTGGACCTATTAGAATTGAAAGCTATACTAGAGAAAAGCTCTTCATTTTTTTTGTTGATGATTACTCAAGAATGATGACTATCATGTATCTAAGAGAGAAATTAGAAGCATTTGAGAAGTTCAATTTGGTATTTTGCCAAAGTAGAGAAGGAAATAGGGAAAAGACTAAAATTTTTGAAGTCAAATAGAGGTGGTGAATTCATCTCTTATGAGTTCAATAACTTTTGCATTGAAAGGAGAATCAAAAGATAGGTATCAGCCCCTGGAACTCCCAAGCAAAATGGAATAATTGAAAGGAGGAATAGATCTATCATGGACTATGCAAGAACCTTAATGATTGAAAAGAACATTTCTATCAAATACTGGAAGGAAGCTATCAACACTACAGTTCATACCTTGAACCAAGTATAGTTGAAGAAGGACTCATTCAAAACCCCTAATAAGTTATGGTATGGCTATAAACCTAATGTAAGTTACCTAAAAGTATTTGGAAGAAAATGTTACATTTTGAAAGAATCTAGAAAAGGTAAATTTGATGTGAAAGGTGATGAAGGAATATTTTTGGGATATTCTTGCAAGAGTAAAACATATAGATGTTTGAATTTGTCTACTCACAAAGTCATAGGAATTGCACATGTGAAAGTTGATGAGTTTGTAAAAAGGATTGAAGAAGAAAGAAAAAAGGAAATAGAAGACTACAAGAGATTTGTTTTCATTGAACTAGATATAGTACCAGATGCATCAATCAATCAGGAATCTTTTACTTTTGAATCTTCAGTAACCGAGTTGCAGGAAGTCCAAACTGAGTTGAAGGAAACCAAGTCACATTTAGATGCTACCAAGCCAATGCCTATCGAGTCTGAAGGACCTGAGCAATAGATAGAACAACCAAAACCTGAAGTTGAAGTGCAAGAGGATGACAATGTAATTCATTCAAAAGGCAAGGAATTTGTATTAGCAAAATATGTCAGGAGACATCATGCACTAGATCAGATCATTGAGTCAAATCTAAAGGTACTATGATAAGAAGTAAGTTGAAAGGTACTTGTTTGCTTACTAATTTTGAACCTAGAAGTGTCAAAGATGCATTAGAAAATGAAAGTTGGATTGAGGCTATGAATGAAGAGATAAAGCAGATAGAGAAAAACAAAACATGGACTATTATACCCAAGCCTAAAGATAAAAATGTGATTAAAACTAAGTGAGTATTCAGAAATAAGTTGGATGAAGATGGTAAGGTGTCAAAGAACAAAGCTAGACTAGTATGCAAAGAATACTCTCAAGAAGAAGGAATAGACTATGGAGAGACTTTTACTCCTATTACAAGATTGGAAGGTGTTAGGACCTTACTTGCATATGCTACATACAAAGGATTTAAGGTTTATCAGATGGATGTCAAGTTAGCATTTCTCAATGGTATACTAGATGAAGAAGTCTACATTGAGTAGCCTGAAGGTTTTGTTGATCCAAACAAGGACATGGTTTGCAAATTACACAAAGAATTGTATGGTCTGAAACAAGCCCCTAGAGCATGGTATTAAAGATTGCATAACTATCTTATTTAGATTGATTTTTAGAGAAATAATGATAGAAATGGTTTATATATCAAGGAAGGACTAGATAATAAGATTATTTTGGCAAAAATATTTGTGGATGATACTTTGTTTATAGGAAATGATGATCTTTGCAAAGAATTTTTAGAGCAAATGAACAAGGAATTTGAGATGTCAATGTTTGGAAAGATCAAATTTTTTGTTGGTCTTCAAATTCAATAGTGTAAGAATGTCATCTACATCACTCAATCTAAATACATCAACGAGATACTGAAAAAGTTTGGTATGGAAGATTGTAAACTAGTTGGAACTCCTATATGCACTAGTTTAAAGCTTACCAAGGATGATGAATCAAAGGAGGTAGATCAGACATTGTATAGATCAATGATTGGAAAGTTGTAGTATGTAGTTCATATAAGGCCATATATTGCTCTTGTAGTTATTATTGTAGCAAGATTTTGAGCAAAAACAAGAGAAAATCACATTATGACAATCAAAAGGATCATGAGATACTTGAAAGGCATTGAGGATTATGGATTATGGTACAAATTTGGAGGTAATCTAGATTTGAAAGTGTTTACTGATACAGATTGGGCAGAAAACATTGATGATAGAAAGAGTACAATTGGTAGTACATTCTTTCTTGGAAAGAGGTTGGTTTCTTGGACAAGTAAAAAGCAAAATTGTACATCCCAATCTATAGCTGAAGTAGAGTATGTTGCAATAGTAGTAGACTATTCTAATATTGTTTGGTTCAAACAATTATTGGAAGGCATGAAGGAGGAAATCAAAGAACCTCTTGTTATGTTTTTGACAATACAAGTGTAATTAACATATCTAAAAATCTAGTGATGCATTAAAAAACCAAGCACATTGCAATAAAGTACCACTTTGTTAGAGAATTGGTGCAAGACAAGGAAATAAACTTGGAATATGTCCATACAAAAGAACAAATTGCTAACATATTCACCAAACCTTTACCTTAGGATGCATTCTTGTATCTAAGAGGTAAGTTAGGGGCCATTCCCCTATCTGAAGCTCACTAAAATGAAGTTTTAGTGATGCATCAATAGGTATCAAGTTGAAGATCTTTCAGCTGATGTAGAATAATCATGAGAACATTGCATATGAATTAGTACATAAGGTACATTGTTATTCATTTTCTTTGTGTTGTCTTTGACATGTGTTGTCAAAGAGGGAGAGTATATTGGCATATCTTTTTGAAATTTGAATTTTTTTGTGAAGAGTTTGATGTTTGAAAAAAAGCTATGTAATTCTTTCATAGAGGGAGATTACTATATTTGAGAAGTTTGTGGAATAAAATCTAAGAGGGAGAAACATTCTATTAGAAAAAGACTTGTTCTCAAATTTCATTCTGCTACAACATGTTGTGTTGCCATCAATGCTAAAGAGGGAGATTGTTGGATACAATTGTTTAATTTTGTGTTGTCTTTGATGTTACATAAATGTCATATCAGTTATTAGACAGAGTCTACCGAGCTTAGATGGTTAACAAAGTGAATTACAGAGTCTACTGAGCATTTTCAGAAGTTACACTGTGGAAACCGTTTCTACTAAGCTCATTCGGGTGCTGAAGAATTTTGTGACAGAAGTTAGTTTCTAACAAGCTCACAAGATCATCGAAGGAAAGATAGTGTCTATAAAGTTAACTCGATCTCCAAAGGATTTTGTAGAGTTCATAGTGTTTACCAAGCTTCACTTGGTTAATGCTAGAAATCATTTCTGGGGTAGTGTTTATTGAGTAGGGTCGGCCAATGAAGGATTTCATTATTTTGGGAAATAAAGTTTAATTATTTCATGTAATGTTTGTAGCCAACTGATGTGTTGTTTATTGGTAAATGTAACTTGTAAATGAGCCTACTTGAAAATTTTTAATGTATAAATAAAAGGTCAAGTTGTGAATTCAAATGTATGGATGGATGAATGAATGAGCGAGTATGCAAGTGAGTTGATTGTGTGAAAAGGAAGTGTAAACAAATTTTGAAGAAGGATCAGATATCTTTGAGGAGTAGCAAAGTTGCATTTGATCAGAAAGGATCTAGTGAAGCAGAATAGAGATCTGTATCAACAAAGTTAAGTTACATCTAATTCTTGTCACTTATTGATACTTTCCCACCATTGTAGTAGTAATTCCTAAATCTCTTAATAGAGTTGGTCTAACAACCATTTTTGTAAATTTTTTAACAAGGTGGATAGTTCTACTAAATTGTTCTAAAGTCCTCTAGCAGGCCACTCCTAGTAGGGTGATTAAATCCTCTAAAAAGGTCACACCTAATAGTGTGTTTTGCAACCTTTAATAGGGTTGGCTCCTAAAAAGGCTCACTTCAGAAGAGTGAAAATTGGTAGCTAGCTACTTGGTGGTTTTTTCCATATTGGGTTTCCACATTAAATTCGGTGTCTCCTGTGTTCATGTTATTTCCTTTTGAATGCATGTTAATAATTGTGAATGCTTAAAGATCAGTGATAAGTTAATACATAGTTCATCACAGTTCATCTACCAAGCTACAACATTTTTCTATGTGGCTACCAAGTGAGAGCAGTAACTAGTTATTTAAGACATCTAAGGGATCTGTGGATTTGTTTTTGTGGTAATTGATTCACCCCCCCTCTCTATTACTCCATCTATATTTCCAACACCCACACCAAGTTCAAACGTAAGCAAGGGTATAAAATAGCTATTTTAACACTGATAAAGTTTATTGCTAATCAATATTGTATCAAAAATTCAAACTGATTAGGTATTTAATTAAACTTGATAAACAAATGACAAAGAAGGAAAACTCTAAACATGAACAAGATCATAAATCATATGATGATGACATATTGAAAATGATAAACTTATGCTCAAACAGTGATAAAGTATATCATTAATCAATATTCTATCAAAGTTTTGAACTGATTGGATTTTGAATATAATGCCATACATGAACATATCTAATTTAATGTCATACATGAACATATCTAATTTAATGTCATACACGAACATATCTAATTTAATGTCATACATGAGCAAACATATAATATCAAATGATAACTAATAATGTCATGTACATTAACAAACACATAATATATTATGATAACCAATAATGTCATACATGAACAAACATATCATATATTAACCAATAATTTCATAAGTCTAATAATGGCATGCATCAAATAAATGTCATACATCAAATATAAAATGTCATATATACATCAAATGTATATCAAAAATGTCTACTAACATAAAATTGAACATATATGTCTGTTGATGCATATACATGTACATGTCTATCAACTATATCTTCTCCTTCCCATGAGGGGAAGGAAACAAATCTCTGGAGGCCTTTGGTCATCGTGTGGAAGGAGATGATGGTGATGATTGGGTTGTCCTCACATGCTCGCTTGTCCTCTTGTTGAGGCTCTTCTCTAACTCAAGCTAATACAAACAAAGTAGAAATGAATGAATAATTATTATACATTGAAATCAAATATATATACACACAAAATTAATTATTTTCTTATCACCATCATATAGTCAGTTTGCAAGTCCACCTCGAAGGCTCATGGATGATCAGGTGTGACAAGACCCTACAACAATTGAATCAGTATAATCACTTATAAATAACATTAGAAATTTTGATACTAACTATTATAAACAACAACTAAAACTAAAAAAATTCATTCATACTTTAGTCAATGGGTGTGAACTAGCCATAGTTGCAGCCAATCCATGATCGACGGACTACCGAAGATGAGGAGGAGTCTCTGATGTCAAGAGCTGCATGTCATATAATACAAATTAAATGTAACATGAAATATTAAAAAAATATAACCAAATGAATTAAATTAACATTAAACAAATGTACCTCTATAAAGCTCATGCTGCATCTAGGCTTGGAGTCTATAGCAAATGTTGATGATCCTGTAGAGAACTTATGCATATACATGATTTTTTTGTCAATCCTTAATATAATTACTTAATAAATATATGGATTAATTTAAATTATTAAATCTATACATACCTCTGGACTCATGGATGGGACAAAAAATGGGGTCGAGGGATCACTACTAGGCCCACCAACACTTTGACCCTGAATTTTGAACAATGTCAATAGATGCTAATTAATTAATCATTCACTATACATATGAAATGTGATCAAGTTAGTAAATTATAATTGTAATTTACCTATGTGTCAATGCCAAATGTCTCATTCAGGAACTAATTAGTGACAAGCCTATCATTTGCACCATCTCCAGCATGAGTACCAAATGTGCTTAAGGATCCACATGATGTGCACATGTGACTGCGATGTACAAAAGCCTTCCCCTCAACTAATGGACTCGTGCAATGAATGAGTATCTATGTCAAAGCATTAATGGTCCCTAGAGTGCTAGCCTCTACATGTTCCTTCACAACTGAACGAATAGTCACATGCTCACCTTGTGGCTTGACCACAGGTGCCCTAACTACATTAGGGTCACGACATGCCCCTGACCTCTCAAATGATGATCCCCCACCTCTACCCTAGGAGTCTAATAAATCAAAATAATTAGGGATCTCCCCAAGGACAAACTCAAAATAAAATTTCCTTAAAATATACATGGGGACCTCATGATTGTTGCAAGGAGGGGCATCAAAAACCATCCATCATCTATCCCCAAAATTATTTCTAATATCATCGTGTATGCACCAATGGATGGAGAACCATTTAGTACCCTCTCTAATAGTATTTTGTTCACTAGGTCTTCTAAATAATGCAAATATTCTACCTTTTGGTATTTCTTTTTTCTTAACATCTTGATATAAAAATTTATTTGCATAATATCTTTTTTGTTCATCCCTCTTAACTCGCCAAACATATAATTGACCACTAATAGAAGCTATGTGGGTCTTAATGGATTCGACAGACAATACCAATTGAGCTCTCATTGGATTGGTTTTTTGACATTATTTCAACCAACCAATGAGTCCTCTAATTTAGTTTTGCCTCTTTCTATTTCATTTATTATATTTTCTTGTGTGCCAAGAGGAGCTCTTGCAATTGGTTTAGGTTGTGAAATTTGTTGTTCTTCTTGTAGAGGGTTTTGGTTTTGAATTTCTTGAGGGTTTTGAGCTTCTTGGGGATTTGTCAATTCATTATTGACATTTCCTAATAATAAATCAATTGAAATCTAAATAAATAAACAAATCTAAAGAAAAATTGTAAAAATCCTACAAAACAATATAAAAAACCTACAAAAAAATATAAAAAACATATCAAACAATGCAAAAAGGAATTTAGATAACATACAGTGTGCTTGTGATCTCAAACTTTGATGGCGAGGAGGCATATTTGCAAGGTGGGTGGTGAAAAGCTTGGTTTGTTGCAATCTGTGTACACGCTGCTGCAAGGAGAAGTAGGAAAAATAAGTGAAAATGAATGGGTTGTAGGTATGCAACCCATTTATAATATTTTTTATTTTTTAAAAGTGTGTACGTGCTATGGCTCAGGTTACACAAGCCATAGTGTGTGTTTGCTATAGTGCATATGCGCTATTGAAAATAAAAAAAATAAAAAAAATGTGTCACCTTTTTGGCACCACAACTTGGTGTACTTACCCAGCTCTCTATCATTTCTTTATTTTGTTCATAAATGGGAACAACCCTACTCAATTCAAGTTTTGCATCATGAGCTATAGGAGGTACATTCCTCTTATTATTTTGTATTAGTGTATTTTTCTCATTGAAAATTACTTACAAATTTATTAAATTGAAAATCTTGGTTTGTTGAAAAATTATGATGTTTGAAAGGAGAAAAAGAACTTGCACACCTAATGTACTTTCCTCCACCTATGCCCATGTTTCTAATAATTACACTACAAGTATTAGCAATGATATCACCCATTCCTAATCATGTCTCACTACCAATAGCAAGCATAGTTTTTGGACTATCCTAAGGATTTTTCCTAAAGGAATTGGGATTAGATTAGTAGTGAGAATTGCTAGACTCACTATTGGCATTGTATTCATCACCTTTTTCTTCATTGTACTACCTTGTTGGCTAAGATCCCCTTTTTTCTTCATGACTAATAGTAATGTCCTTTTTGGACCACTAGAACTACACATGCCATCCACACTAGTGGAAAAAGAACTTGTTTTAGATTGAATTTGGTCTATAAGTTATAATTGGTTATTCTATAGGCCTTAAAATACTTTTCACAAACTCAAGCTCTTTAATCTTTTAGATCACTAGCTTGGTAATCAGATCTAATAATCAACTCAACTATCTAGAAAACTTTTAACTTTATACATTGAATATTAGAGTAAATATTTCTTTATACCAATTTGAAACAATAAATAGTAAACTTGAAATAAATATGCAACACAATTAGCATCCAAAAAGGTTTCATGTGAAAGTATTTAATGTAGAAACCCTATTAAGGGAAAACCATCTAGAAACTGACAACCCAAAAAATTCACTCTTCTGAAGTGAGCTTTGCTAAGAGTTGCCCTTGTTAAAGGTTAGAAACATATCATTAATATGACCTTGTTAGATGATTTTTACCAAAGATCATATAGACCTTATCACTCCATGAAACATCTATAAGAGTGGTTTGATTTAAAGGAATTATAAAACATTCAATAGAATATCACCATATAATGGATTTAAATATAAGACTATTAAGTCCACTTGGCTAGGATATTTTCTACTACAATTGTTAGAATGCAACAATGAAATGATCTATTAGGTTTAGCACTACCTTTCTTGTTCATATCTTTGTTTTATACTATCTCTTTCCTCCCTCTTCTTTCTAATCACTTTAGGATGTTCCACTTACTCACACATCCACTTAGCACTTCTTTTTCTTGATCTTCACAATGTAGTTCTTCTCGATTATCCTCTAGGATAACACTTTCTTCTTCTTTGATTAGAGAAATTGAACATCGTATCCATACCTTAAATAGAAAAAAATTGCTCCTCTAAAATCTTGCAAAAAAAACTTGCTTAGTCACAATTGTATAACTTTATCTAGTCCATATTCATTAAATCTAGACACTCAATTAGTGTGCCTTCACCTTGAGATTTGTCTTTTGATTCAAATCATCAAATCACCTTCATCATATCTTCCTTGAATTTAGCTAGTCATCGATCTATTTACTAACTTCATTTTTATCTTCAAAATTTCACAAACAATCTTAATTTTTGCCAAACGTTGGTCTCAGATTGAATCTTTTCGTTTCCATTGCTTGGTTAACATTACATGTGCTTGGTTAACCCTAGACTTAGTTAACACTAATCTTTCATGATTAATACTACACTATCTTACTTCTTTATGAGGTGTTCTGTGACAACTATAGTAGCTCATTTAACACTACTTTTCATCTTTCATTGACTAAATGGTCTAGCTTAAAGATGATCTCAACATGTAATCAAATCATATCAAACCAAATTATCCTATAAAATTCTAACTCATTCAAGTTTCCATTGAATACCATACACTTACATCATCATTATACTTTCTTCAAATCCTCTTCATCAATAAAATGATATGGCACTCTACTAAATTAGCATAATATGTCACCAATTAAGGCTTGACATCAATGAAAATGTAATAATTGAGATGAGGTAATCATATATATTAACAACATTATCAGTTGGGGCTAACATTATGAGTTGAGAGTTATTTGAGATTTATTGAAGATAGAGTTATGGCAGAGTTCCTAAGAAGCGACTACTATTTTTTTGGAATCTCCTAACATGGATAGAATTTAGTTAAGCATAGTTATACAAAGGTAGAAGACATAATGAAGATGGTGTAGCTGATCATGCTAAGAATGATGTTGTAAATGTGAAGGATTGTAAATATTGTGATTCGACATTGTTATGTAATTGTAAAAAGATGCAATGTAATATGCATTCTAATATCTTGATGTGGTCATATATTGATTATAAATTGAGAAAGCCTCAACACTAACTCAATAATTAGTTTAAGGACTTGGTATAAAGGATGGTTATTTTCCTTGTGGTACTGTGTATGGAAAGTGTGATTCAAGCATATGGATGTGTAATGTGAGTATGTCAACTTGGATGTGAGATCTAGTGAACCTAATATCGAATATCTTGATATCAAAGAAGTGTTTGGTGTAGTTAAGGCATGGAGAGCTGACAAAGAGGCTTTATTTAGCAAAAAGACTATAGTGGAAAGTTATTTAGCTATATTATTCTATGGAGAATAGTCCTAAGACTAGTTGGACACTGAGTTTGGTGGTCTTACCCCTAAAGCTATTTTTATAGTGGGTTCTACCTTCCATAGCTCCTAACATGGTTGACACAACTCCTAACAAGATTGGGAAAACTCCTAATAGGATTGGAATCTCCTCACGGGGGTTCAAAACCTCCTAATATGGACTAATATTTACTTTTAATGCATTTCATTGAATCCTAATAGAATAAATCCTCTTATAAGGAACTTATATATTATTACATCATTTTTTGGGTACCATCTCCACTGGGCTTTCCCTTGATCAAGGGTTTCCCTAGTTAACAAATCTAGTGTTATTGTGTATGGTGATCTTACTATGGTTGTTGCACTTATTGATTACATGTTTCATATTTAATAAGTTGATAAAAAAAATTTAAATTGGATAATTGGTTCAAAACGCCCCCTCTTAGTTGTCTTGGTGGACTTTACTTTCTAACAATTGGTATCAGAGCATTAGGTCCTTGAAGGAAAAGCTTAATAGCTTAAGGAAATTTGTGAAAAATCATTTCAAAAAAGAAATTTTTAAGTTTTATGGAACCGACTATGGCATTTGGAAAGAGAAGATGAAGGCACATCTTCTATGCATGGGTGTAGGATATTGTTTGATCACTAAAAATAATAAGGAAATCATTGATGAAGACAAGTTTCAAACTTGTATAGAAGGTTAGAGATATTTGTTTATGTTTAATATGCTTGCTTCAGAAGCATTTTAATACATTTTCCTAAAAATGAGTACTATCATGAAAAATATTTTAATTTAGCACATAAGCTTTGGAAAGCTTTGGAATCTACTTATGAAGGTGATAAGCATGCTAAGAAGGTTAGATTCCAAAATTGGATATATTTATTTCAACAAGATAAAATGATGGAAGATGAATTTGTATGAAGCTATATTTGTAGAATATCAGAGATTGTTGCAAGAATTAATTCTTTTGATAGAATGAAAGATGAAGATGAAATTGTATGGAAGATATTGAAGACTTTGATGCCTGCGTATAAGAAGATAGCACAGATGATTGAAAAATTTATACTTTGCACATCAAAGTTCACTAGAGAGACTCTTCTTGGAAGATTGGAATTGACTAAGATAAGTTTGAGACAAAGTGAAGATCTATCTAGAGTTGAGACTATTTTTAGCACATTGAGTGTTCAACCTACATTGACAAGAAGTGCAAGTACTAGTGGAGATTATGCTAACAACAGGAGAGGAATATCTAAAGAAGACAAGAATATTGAAATAGGAATTTCCCTACTTGTTAGAAGAGAACTAGAAGGTAAGAAAATATTTCAATATTGGACTTGTAATGAATATGGTCATTATGCTTCTAAGTGCCCTAAGAGAGTAAAGAAGTATAAGAGGAATTTCAAGCCTAGGAAACCTAGAGAATATCTTTATGCAAATGATGAAGATATGAAAGGTAGTGTGGAAATATTTATGAGTGAAATTGATAATGAAAGTGATGAAATAGGATTTATTGCAATTAAAAAGGAAAGTCTTGATAAATCTAAGAAATTAAATAAATAAAGGAATTAGTCTCACAAGTTGAAAAGAAGAAATCTAATTGGACCATAGATAGTGGTTGTTTACATAATATGACTAGTGATATGAATAATTTATTTTAATTTGACAGTTGTGATAGAGGAATTGTTATAGTTGGAAACTATGCATCCTATCATGTAAAAGGAATGGGATCTATTACTCTTAATGCAAAAACTAACATTGATGGTATTTATTTTGTTGATGGTTTGAAACACTATCTTTTGAGTCTTGAAGAACTAGTTGACAAGGGATATTAGTTATAGTTTACAAAAAATACATGCATTATCAAGGATAAAGATGGTAATCTTATTAGTAGATGTACAAAATCAAGAGCTAATGTTTTTTAGTTGAATCCTACTAAGATGAAATGTTTAGTTTCTAAAGTAGATAATAGATGGTTATGGAATAAGAGGTTTTGTCACATAAATTTTGATTACATTGTGAAAGTGAGCACTAAATTTGTTGTTAGATTTTTTTCTAAAATTGTGAAGCCTTCTAACATGTTATGCAAGGAATATGTTATGGTAAAGCAAGAGAAAAGTTATTTTCCAAGCAAGAAGTTTACTACAATAGAAAAGTTAGAGATAGTAAACAAAGACTTGAGAGTTCCTACAAAGACAAGAGTAATCTATGGTGAAAAGTATTCCATGAATCTTTTTATAATTTTACTAGGATGATTTGGATGGTATTTCTTAG